>CM075500.1:23186424-23553924 GCA_037950675.1 Hypophthalmichthys molitrix | reverse complement strand
CCAACCGCTTAGCCAAATCCTAAACTAAAACTGTGTTTGAAAAAAATGAAGCTGTTCCTTTAAATATGAGCCAAGTCACATCTTATTTGTACAGTCATATCTTATTTTGTATAATATCAATACATTTAATCAGCAAGGATGTATTAATCAAAAGTGACATCAACGCAAAAAAGTACAAAAAAAGTTCTATTTCTCATAAACGCTGTTCTTTTGCACTTTCTATTCATCAAAATATTACGTTGCACAACTATTTTCAGTGTTGATAATAATAATAATAAATGTTTCTTGAGCACCAAATCAGCATATAAGAATGATTTCTGAAGGATCACGTGACACTGAAAACTGAAGAAATGTCTTCTGCCATCAAAAAGTTATTTAAATGAGTTTGACATTTAAAATGGTCTTTAATATTTTCTTTATCAGTCATGCCAAAGCATTAAATCTACGAATAGAGAGATTTGTGTGAGAGTTTGGTTGAATCATCAGTGGTGTGTCTCTTTTAGGGCTTATAAGGCCGCAGAAATAAAGAGGGCTGTTGTTTAAATAGCAGGAAGTGGAGCCCTCAGTGAGTACAAACACAACTATGAGGTATGGTGTGAGAAACTGTTCACAAAACACACACACACACATTTAATGACTCCCATTAGTATACAAGCTAATATAAATATGCATAAATATATTTTGAATAATGTTCTTTCACCTTATTTTTAGGTAAGAGCGGGCGCGGCCATTTGTAAATTTAATGTGTCTGGCTTCCGGTGTCATTCGCTTCCAGTTATTTTTAACTGTACAAAACAGCTCGTTATGCTGCTTGATATTGCAAATTGGTATTTCTTACCATATTTTTTTAATGTAGTGTCTTAATTATAAACATAGCGCAAACAGCTTTGATATTCTTCTCAGTATTTCCCTATAGCGGCCAATAAATCGGAAGTCTCGCACATTCACAGAAAACACCTTGCTTCCACATTGAAAAATAAGGTAGATAGACCAGATTACAAAAATATTCAAGGTGTGAAAACATCATTAGACTGACAGTGTGAAACTGGTTTTCCACTAGAGGGCGGTAAAGTCCAGAACAGCACTGCTGACACAAGACCCTACTACACTATCGATTTCCACAGACAGATGGGCGAAATGGATTTACATTTTGTGTGTGTGTGTGTATATATGTATATGTCAGAGATCATAAATGTGTTTTTTGTTAATATCCTGCCTTGTCAGGTTCACTTTTACTCTCTCTGGGTCACTCTGTTGAGTCTCTCTCTTCGCTTTAACATGAAAGGAGAAAGTGTGATACACACACACAAATATATGTGCGCAGGTTGGAGTCCATTAAAGTCAGCGCCCCCTCTAGTAGAAGTCCAGTGTGACAGCGAGGTCACAGAAGGTCAAATCTCCTCAGTGTAGTTCATCTTGTCACAGAAGCAAACCTCTGCCTCTGACCCCCCCGACAGCTTTGGCCTCTGACCTCATGTTCTTAAGACTCTCTCTCTCCCCTTTAGCTCTTTTTTTTTTCTTTCATTATGAGCGAGCAAACAAAGCCGTTCTCTAATCATTGTCCGACAGACAGGACAGGAGGTAGAATGATATTATTATCTACTTAAAAGGGCTTTATTCAGCTATCATATGACCAAAAACATGGAGCTAAAGTGTGGACTGCATAGTTGCCTGCATTACTGTGCAATGAAATCAGTGAAACTGTTAATCTTGTCAATCTTCAGGTTTACAAAAGGACAGTTTTCACATATTACATATTTACGTTGATAGGTCTTTACAATCTCAAAGTAAAGAAATTTTTTTCTAACAATTTTCTAACAAATTATAAATTGTTTAAAAAAAGGATTTTACTTGACTAAAATTGTTTTAAACAGTGTTAAATGGACTTAAAATAATGCATATAAAATGCAAAAACACTAAGACTACATTTATTCAGCTTAAAGGTGGAATAGGTAATTCTCTACAGAAACGTTTTTGTTATACTGTTATACTATAGTCTCCTCATATCCCGATAGCAATATTAAGCGGTCTAAATGTATTTTTATAAATATATATCATATGTGGATGGCGTAGCACCATAAAATGTTCATCCAATTATTATATTCGGTCCGAATGAAATAATACAATGTCCCACCTGCCTGCCTCATGCGTTTTGGAGGAGGCATGGCTTTGGATGGCAATTTGCAGAGAGGGTGCGGTCGTATGCTTTCAATGCTAGCAGGCTAACATTAGCATTTCCCAGATCTCCTACTGCACTTTTAAAACAAAGACTACAGACAAAAATAACAAATATAACACTGATTGGACAAAAAAACACCATCTGATACTATGGTGCACCATACTTTTTGTAGGGGTTTTATTATGTTTTTTTGTTTCTATTAAATTTTATACACATCTATTATTTGTCAAAAAGCCAAGCCAGGGAATATGTCTGTCTAATTAATTAAGGTCAAGCTGGTGAAAGTTAGGCCTCACACAAACTAACTGAAACATATTTTTCTTCAAACCCATAGCCACATTTAGACTCAGTGGGCCTCATCTATGAAACATGAGCAGAAGTTCTTTGTAAATTAATTGAATGTAATATTTTACGTAAGAATGGTTTTACAAACAGTTTACACAGGAATACATTCTGCTCATGTTTCATGAATGAGGCACATGGTCAACGTGATTTCAAGATAAAGATATGTAAACACCCTGATACAGTTTCCAGCAGGGTGAACATTTTATCATTAAAGCTAGGATTTCAAATTTCAAAGAGGCTATCAGTAGCAAGCTAGCTAGCCTTCAGAACACTCTCCAAAGCCACATCTCCTCAAAAACACATGAACGCACATTGTGCGAAGCGTCACAAGATACGCCGTTAAATTACCTGATGTTTCAAGCGCATAACATCAGACATCCCACGCTGAAAAAACTCATTTTCGGGAGATGGCACAAATGCAATGGACTAAATGCAATGACTGCATGAACATTTTTTGGTGCTGAGACTTCCACAGAAGAGATAACTTTTAACTTTAAAAAATAAACAAAAAATAAGTGATTAAAAAAATGGGGATCAACCTAAAACAAAGATCAGTTTTATGTTCTGTCAAAAAACGTGATGCAGTTTTTCATGTAACAGATGAGAGAAGACAACTGGTATGTGAGTAAAGGGACATGGGAAAGGCAAAGATGGAAAAGTTTCATGCAGACACCCCTCTGAGTGGCCCGGAAACAACCCCACTTTCCCGACACATCCAGGAAACATTGTATGGAAAAGAAAGGCTGGGAAACTGTAGTTGTCCAAAGACCCATTATATATATATATATATATTTTTTTTTTTTTACTATGCCATTTTGAATTGATAGTGACAGTCCGAGAGGTGACAGCAAACAATAAAAAGTGAAGATGGGGTTGTGGGATTGTGGGATCAGGTCTCGAGGTGCCTGCATATAAGTACCAGCATGCTATGCATCAGAGCTTATACAACACCTGCCAGGCCACATCTCTGACCTCAGGGCTGCCTTGAATGCAGAATGTGGTTCTTGCAGCAACAGGTGTGTTTTAGTGAAATATTCTGCTTATATCACCCCTTTAAAAAATAAAAATAAAAATAAAATAGAGATCCCGATTCTCCCATGATGCTGAATAGACAACTAAACAAAATAACGTAATTTACTACTACAGGTTCTGACAAAATGTTAATTGCTACAGTCTATTTAAAAATATTTAATTTGAATTATTATTATTATTATTATTATTAAAATTCTGTTTGAATGAAATATTCAATGACTTCACTTGTATTACTGGATGAATCAGTGTTTTTTGTATAAATCTAAATTATTGATTCAATGACAAATACATTTTACTTGTCGTCAGCTACTGGTGTAACAATGTAACTGATACAATCTTTATTTGAAGCCTCAAGTTACTTTCAAAAGGTGATTAACTCTATTGTGATCGCTACATCATTGTTCATATCCAAACTATAAACTTTATCCCAGTACTTCTGTGATCATTTGAAGTTGTAACACAGAAATAATGATACTGTGTGGTTGAAAAGAACGTGAAGCTGTTTTATACCTATACATGATAACTGTTCTCTCTAGACAACTTTAACAACTACAACTGGGTCTATAGACAGCTATTACAAAAGGGTTTCTGTGTGTTAGGGTAGGGCAGCACCTGACCAGGTGTGTGCGAGTGTGTTTTTGGAGACATTAAACCTAATTATCCCACCTGCATCCCATAAACCACCTGGAGCAGTGGTCAGTCGTCCAGTAGATTTGTGTCTCACTAAAATTTGCACAATGAGCAAACGTGAACCAGAGAAAAGTTCACGCTGACCAGCAAAGTACACCATTAAAAATCTTCCCTGTAGATTTGAGTTATTAAGACGGCCTTAAACAATAATTTAGGGCCAGTACAAGAGGTCTCAGCAGTGATAGTAAAGAATTAAATTTTATGGTCAGTTTTTTTGTAGCCTACTGCAAGGATGTGTGTGTGAAAAATAGAGTAAAGTACAAGCTGGACAAAGTGTGTTAGGGCTTTTAAACAATGCAGAAGTTACTGAGATCACATGAGAGATATGTGATGACCAATATCTTGCAGACAAATTTATCAGACATTGCACTTTACACATCAAATAGATTAATAAAAAATGCTCCTAAATATCTGATAAACACCTCTCGCTTTTAAATGTAAAAGCTTTGATCTTAAAAATCAATACTTTAAAGGCACAGACAATCTATATTTTTTCCTCAAAGTTCGGTCCAGTTGACAAAATCAGGTCAGCAAAGAAGCGTTCATACAGATAACATTAACTCTGTGCTTATTGATTATTGATGATGTTAAATATTTCTCTTTGAGTCTCGTCTCATCCATATTTGAGGGTCGCAACCGTCCATTGATCTACTTACTCACATTCTCGTCTCAGCAGATCTCCATTCGTTATCAGTATCTGACCATTTGATGCAAGCGAAGAAAACAATGCTGTAGATCTGCAATGAACGACCTGGGAGAATTTCAAGCACTGGTTGCTGATACACTATCATGTGTTACAAGTACAGTGGGCAAACACAGAAATCTTTTGCGCCTATAATGACTCGGTGGACAGCTTTTAGGGTCACACACACACACACACACACACACACACACACATACACACACACACACACACACAGGTGGTATGTGAACTGAGAAGAGCTGTCTCTCGCATGCCTGATTGTTATTGTGGGCCCTGCTGGTGCACCGTTGGGCTCCTGCATTAATCCAACAGCAACAGGAAGTTAGATATTGTGTGAAACTCTGCGTGCTTTTGAGTTACTGCAGAGAGAAAAAAACACAGGCATTTTCTCCCTCACTCAATGGACTTTTAGCAGATTAAAGGACATTCTCTGCCTTATCACAAATGGCAAAGCTATGAGAGGCGTGTGTTTAAGCATGTAATCTATTATTGTGCATCTAAATACCTGGAGAGAATGACTCTCTTCACTTTAAGGTCAAGCCAAGTCTGGTGTGCGTGCATTTGAGCCTTACTCAAGAAGGTCAGCCATGAAAACCAACTAATGCTATAATGCACAAAACAGGAACTGAGCAGATGCAGGCATGAAGTAATGATTTTGTTGGTTGTTAATGTCACTTTCTTTGTATAATAACTGTGTGTGATGTGTACTGGTAATTGCTACAGTTCAGCCCAAAATAAATATTCTCTCAGACTGATGGAATACCTAAGATGATGTTTAGCTGAATGTTCACCACCATTCAAAAGTTTGGGGTCAGTAAGATTTTTTTTTAATGTTTTTAAAAGAAATCTCCCATGCTCAGATCAGTAAGAACAGCAATATTGAGAAATTTTATTACAATATAATATGACTGTTTTGTATTTTATTTATTTTTTGTTATGTAACTTATTCCTGTGAATTAGCCGAATTTTCATCAACCATTACTCCAGTCTTCAGTGTCACATGATCCTTCAGAAATTATTCTAATATGCTGATTTGGTGCTCAAGAAATATTTCTTACTATTATCGATGTTGAAAATCGTTGTGCTGCTTAATATTTTATGGAAATTTTCATCTTTGATGAATAGAAATATCAAAAGAACAGCATTTTGTCTTAAATAGAAATCTTTTGTAACATTGTAACATGTATCTACTGCCCCTTTTAATCAACTTTAAAAAAGTATTGATTTATTTCTTTCAAAAAAATGTTACTGTTACTGAAAGTGAGCAGGGACAGACAGAGGTCCAAAAATGGCAAAAAAAATAAATAAATAAAATAAAATGTAAAATATTATTAAATAAAATCTTGTCACTGACACTGACTTTTCTGAATACTTTATTTTAAAGGGTTTTTCAAAAATAAAGAGAACAGACAAACAACAGTCTTGGACCACACAAGCAAGCAAAAAAAAAAAAAAAAAAGGAGGTAAAGGAGGTAAATAATAGTAAAATAATAGTAATAATAGTAATAAAGTAACTAAAAAATTATAATGATAATGACAATAAATATTTAGTTCAGTCCAAGTTCTATCAACAGCATTTGTGACACACTTACAATGCAAGTAAACAGCATTTTAGAGGCTTTAAATGCTGAAATGTGATGCTCCTGGTATCTGCATGCATCATGTGAAAGTCAACAGATTTGTTGACTTAACCGGTGTTATTTGAAAACGTCTTATACATTTAAGTGTTTCTGGTGAATTTTGTTTGGGTCTAAAAGTTGCATATTTAGTCCAAATAAGGTGAGAACTATGACAAAATGCTGTCAATGTTCTGAACCTGGCACACTCCTCAAACTGCCCAGACCTCCCTGTTTCTTAGGGTGCTTTATTGCTTTTCACACCTGCATCCCTCCGGCAATAGAGTGTGTGTGACTATATTTGCCTTTTTCACCAATACCTCAGTTAAAGTCTGCTGATATGTGCTAGTAGTGTGTGTGTGTGTGTGTGTGTAATCCAATCCAGTTTAGAAACTGTGTCCTTAAGTTACAACAACACATGATTGCACACTTCAAATTCCCTCTCCCGTCTCTCATAAAAGAAAGGAGAAATGTTGTACAGCTAACCCCATCATTAAACATCTCTGAGCCCGTCCTGACCCTAAACAAAGCCCTGGAATGTTGTCCCACCGGCAAATATGCTCAGGAACGAGGGGGAGGAAAGGAAAAGAACGAGAGGATGAAAGTGTGAATCTCCTTTTTCTGACCCTCCTGCTAAGCGAAGGAGGGTGTGAAAGAAAAGGAAAGAAGGAATAGAGGCGCAGAGCAATGGGCCGCTTGTCTGCGCGTGAGAAACGCATTGTAGCGACACGGCTCCTGGCTAGCATTGCTAATCACAGGAATGACCGGAATGAGATGAACCGCTCAACATAAAAGAACATCCACACAACCCACAGTTCATTTAGACCCATCAGGCAACCCTAAGGGAACCGCAGACACGTCAGTATATCTAAATATCTTAATTGAAACCATATTACATTATTTGACAACCCATGTCAAAGTAAAGAGAATGTTTGCTACACTAAAGCATGAACTCTATATGATACATTCACCTGCCATATAACATTTCCAGAAACATTACTGAAGCAAATTATCTTTTTTTTTTTTTTAATAAATCTGAAATGACTGTACAGCACCACCTGGAGTCACATATTTCAGTAACATCAATGGACATTTTACTAAACCAACATTAAACTAGTACAAATAACAAATACAGTCTGAGGCTGCTTCAATCAATGAATACTCTGCTAAAAATGCATATGCCAAAACTACTTCAAGCACTGCCTGTATGTGTGAAATTCAGTGTGTTTTTCTCCATCTGCAATCCAAGTGTGTGCCTGAAATAATCATCTGGTTAGAGAATGATATGAATCAATTAAACATTATATTGAATCGTATAGGCCTGCTGTACAAAATATTAAATTATATAGGCCTATTGAACATCTTCAAGCAGCTCAATGTTAAAAAAAAAAAAAGATCAAATTAAGTCACGACAGTTGCAATCTATGCCTAATCTAATTTCACTATTAAAATGCACATTCTCTCACACTCGTGTCACAACCTTGCAAATATTTACAACAAGCACAATACAGTCCAACTGTTGCATGTGCATTTGATCTGATATCGCTCTATCAGAACATGCAAGCTGAAGATTAAGAAATCTCTCTTTTGTCAAAAGATCTCAGGAATTGTTTACACTTTGAAACAAATATAGACATAAACAATGAATGTTTTATGAGTCTGACATTCAGAATTCACATAAATATGTTACAAGAATGTGTATGTGTCAAGAAGAGCGCCAAAGACACAAATCCAGAAGAAAACGTAATAATTTAACCAATTTCAACTTCATTTTTTAAGACATACAAGATTCAACTCATTTTTTTATTTAAAAATAATTCAAGCTGAAATTATTTGTACAGCCAATTTGATTAGGCTATACTTAAAAATGTAAGGCAGCAACTGAACTTAAGCTTTAAAGTTGAAGTAGTTAGAGTTTTTACAGTGAACCGTGAACAGCAAAGCTTTTGATTTAAAATTTATACATCATATGTTGCACCATTTTCAATTCTGAAAAATAGGCAATTATAGATATTATATATAAATAAAGACTATGAGAAATAAAGTCTCAAATTGCAAGACATGAAATCACAGACTGAGATATAGTTTGGGGTCAGCAAGGGTTTTTCTTAAGTTTTCCTTAAGAAATTAACATTAAATTGATCACAAGTGACAGTAAAGTCTTTCATATCATTACAAAATGCTTTGATTTTAAATAAATGCTGTTCTTTTGAACTTTATATTGAGGAAAAAAAAAAGTGTATCACAGTTTCCAGAAAAAATATTAAGCAGTGTTAATGTTGTGAGCGCCAAATATTTCTTAAGCACCAAATCAGCATATTAGAATGACTGCTACATTCAGCTTCATCATCACAGGAATAAATTATATTTTAAAATAAAAACAATGTAAAAATATTTTACACTATTACTGTTCTTACAGTATTTTTGATCAAATAAATGCAGCCTTGGTAAGATACTTTCAAAAATATTTAAAAAAAAAAAAAAAAAAAAATATTACTGACCCAAAACTTTTGAACTGTAGTATATTAGGTCACAATTATGAGAAACATTGCAATTGCAAGATATATAGTGACAGTGTAAAATATAAAGCAGTTTAAATTTTATTTTAAGTAAAAAAAAAAGGCTGATTAAAAGCTTATCAACTACTAGTTACATTAAATAATGTTTGGTAATGACTAAATGATTGTGTTCCCTATAATTGTTTTAGAGCACAAATATGTCTGGTGATCTTAAAACAATGCTTGTGTGTGTGGTTCTTTATCTGTGTGGCCTGGGGGAAGGGTTGTGTTTCATGACAACAAAGTGAAGTATATCAGTCCACATGCTCTTACATCAGCCCTCAGGAAAACTGTGTGTGTGTGTGAGAACTGTGATCTATGCCTAATCTGATTTTACTATTAAACTACACATTCTCTCATACTGGTGTCACGACCTTGCAAATATTTACAACAAGCACAATACAGTCCAACTGTTGCATGTGCATTTGATCTGATATCGCTCTATCAGAACATGCAAGCTGAAGATTAAGAAATCTCGCTTTTGTCAGAAGATCTCAGGAATTGTTTCTCTGTGTATGTTTACACTTTAAAACAAATGTAGACATAAACAATGAATGTTTTATGAGTTTGACATATTCAGAATTCACATAAATAAGTCAATGTCAAGAAGAGCGCCAAAGACACAAATCAAGAAGAAGAAAAAAAGAGCTGGCAATTGTTTCTATATTTTCTTTTGGTAACACTTCATATTGATGGTCCCTTTTAACTTTCTGTTGAACTTTGCAACTGCATGTTAACTAACTCTCATTAGTAGACTGTCTGCTTAATATCTGCTAACTCTTTATTTCGATGCTCCCCCAACAGACATTTTAGTACAAGTACATGTCAACTTATTCTAACAATAACCCTACCAGTCTACTAATACTCTACTAACACTCTAATGAGAGTTAGTAGACATGTAGGTGCAACGTTACTAGTCAACAGAATGTGTCAAATGGACCATCAAAGTAAAGTGAAACATTTTCTTTTATAATTATGATCCAATGCAATGCCACCACATTTGTTTTATTGTTTAATCCCACACACACATTGACTAACTCATATTTGTGTATGATTTGAACTATACTTTGATATAGATGTAAGATGCTGAGGCAGTGTAACCGCATATTCATAAGCCAAATCAAACACGTGGCATTATATTAATGACTGTTTTTGTTTAACACCTGCTCTGTGTGCTTATCCACCGTATTTGTCTAATTTTCCTTCCTCCCGCCAGCAAGGTTCATGTAGCTTTCTGTCATCCCTCGTTCACATGAGAGAGAGGAAAGCTAGTGCTTTCAATCACACGCTACACAAGAGAAAAATAACAAAATGAGAGTTGAATAACAAGAGTCAGGATATACCGTCGCTCCTAGACATACACTAATTCATTACACAGAAACAAAACAGAGTTAACATGCTTTCAGCAAGCGCTCAGTTTCTCACACAGGGTGACTGAGACGTAACAAAGAACAAGAAAAGAACGGATGAACGAACATACAAGACAGAACGGCAAAGGCCAATTAGCTAATTCACATGTTGGCCTAGCATATGACCAATTATATTGTTTGAATAGTGAGGGAATTGAAAGAGACAAACTATATAGAAAAGTGGATGGGTGAGTAGAAGAAAAAGAGAGAGAGAACAAGGGAAAGTGAGCTGATTAAGATGATGTTGGGGGAAGGAAAAAAAAATGAGGTGAAAGACTAAAAGAAGAGAGGGGGTCAAGAAAACTGTGCAGTAAGAGCACTGATCCTAGATTAGGTCATGTCATCCTTATTAGCCAGAGAAAGAAAGAAAAGGAAACAAGGGTGAGTGGACGACAGAACAAAAAAGAGTAATCAGTTCTCAGGGTTTAATCCCAGAGAACGAGTGTGAGGTAACGTCATAATGGTGGTCTGATGAATGACGCAGAGATCAGGCGTAATTTTCAGAAAGAATCTGAACACTTTGCCGGGGTGTTAAATGCGCGTGTCTGCGCGCTTGCGAGCACGCTTGAGTTTAACCCGAGGTGAAAGTTACCGGTAGCAGCACTCTGCTGTTTTGACCTATTCTAAGATAACCAATGCAGCAGATAACGTGCACACATACACGCACACACACAGCTGATAACATCTTGGGATGGGATTAGTGACAATGAGGGTAGATCTGGGGGTGAGAGGGGAGGTCGAGGGGCAGTTTGGCAGGGGAGGGGTGTTATCTTTGTGTGTATGCGTGTGTGTGTTTGTTATCTTTGTAAGAAAAAGGCCTTTGTCCATGTCTTGCCCGTGCCCACACTGAGCTCACATATGGACATTTATAATGGAAAGGCATTACAGAGATCAATATAGTATGTACAATATGTTCTGTATTAGTATTTCATCATATGGGGGTTTCTTCTTATCTTAGCAGTTTTTTTTTTTTAAATGTGTGTGTGTGTGTGTGTGTGTGTGTACAGGTTTATGAGAACACAAATGTGTATAATGATATGGGTATTACAATGTAATGACATGGCTATTACAATGTATCCTGTGTCCTCGTAAACCAAATGGCTTAAAAAAAACATACTAAACTGTTTTAAATTCCAAAAATGATTTTCTGTGATGGGTTAGGGTAGGTTTAATGTAGGGGGATAGAATATATGGTATAAAACAGTATAAAAATCATTACGCCTATATGGAGAGTCCCCGTAAATCACATATTCAAGAATGTGTGTGTGTGTGTGTGTGTGTGTGTGTGTAAAACCATTTTTTTTTTTTTTAATCATGCCTTCAACATTTGCTATTTTTCTATTATATATCCATTTTATTAGTTTACCATTATCCTATAATATGAGAATCCATCATGAACGTATGAATTGCCACCTTTGAATAATTGAAAAGGAAACAAATTTCCCTCATATCCATAATGTTAGTAAACACAATACGTCATTTAAGATGTGGTTGAAGTGACGATGTGGAAATGTTTCAGAAAAAAGTTCTAACAGTTGGACACTGTTATTAATTAAATAGTGAGAGTGTGAAAAGTGTTTTAAGAGAGTTTATTTCCTAAAGGTCCATGGAGCCATAGCTGAAACACCCATATAAGAAAATTAGATTTGGAAACAATAAGATGTCGCAGACAAATGCTCATATGCATAATTTACTTTGAACCAGGGTAAGCCTGGGAAAGTGTGTAGGTGCATGTGTGTAGTGGCTCTTTGTGTTTTTGTCCCAGGCTGCAGAAAGCTACAGAGGCAGATCTCCACTGATAACAGGAGCCAGCACAGGAAACAACACAATAGCAGGAGACTGAGAGCCTGTAAGCAAAGAACCTTACGAGAAGGACATTATTACGTAAAAAAATAAAGGTTTGTGAATATCTACTGGCTAAAAATAATAAAAACTACATGGATGTAATATTTGTGTCCATTTCAAATTTAGTCAAGATGCTCAATCTACAATTTTTTTTTAGCAAATATCCAACTTTACTTTTAATCTCAAACTTATTGGCACTTGATGTTTGGAGAATGCTGTTCTGTTTTTGGTGAGTAAAATAATTGACTTTGCATATGTAATTCCATATAGATATATGGAACTGTCTATATATTTTGTACTGTCTTCATAAGCTGGACATAAATAAATATTTAAAATGTGTCCCCATTCCTTTCGTCTCTTGTGAGAGTCAAACACATCAATTTGCACTCAAAAAAGCACAAACAGAGGACTGAAGTGTGTAGAGAAAGAAAACGGCTCCTTTATTTTAACTTCTAAGCGGTTTCACCGCAAATTGAAGCGTGAAGACGACAGCACAATTAGCAGGCGCAGAAGGAGGGATGGGAATGAGCTTGTGAAAAGCTGAGCGAAAGAAAGGCAGAAGGATACAACTTATTTGGTGCACTCTTAGCCTCTCGAATCCCACCACCAAACCCTACGTGAACACGGACCTCGCAAAACATTTCAATCCAATAAAAACTAATGAGACGGCATTTGAATCCCAAAGGCAGAGCAGAGGAGGACAGGGGGAAAAAGAGACGACAGAAAGAGAGGAAGGTCCTGGAGTGAGGGTCTACCCCCTGCAGATCATGCCATTCTACCTCTCGCCCCCTTTTTCTCACCCGCTTTTCTCTCCCATTGAGCTCGGCGGACCTCGCCGTCTCTCAATTGGATCTTTTCTTTCCTTCACTCTTTCTTTGCACGCCTAATCCGCAGAGGAGCTGAGAAATACACTCATTAGCGAGGGGGAGAGAAAGAGAGAGGAGAACATATGGCTTTGACTTGCGATCACACTAAAAATCTCTTGTCTTTCGTCGGTTAAATAGTTTGTCTGTTTATCGGCCTTCTCAGAGAGACAAGCATATCTGAGAGCATCACAGAGAGGAAACTGTTTAAAAATTAAACAACACGCTTGAAGGAGAGCCACAACAATGATCCCAAAGCACTTCAGAACAAAGTCTTCCCGAGGGAAAGAAAAGGTGTTTGAGATTTTCTGTCTCGGAGAAGGAGAAAGGGGGGAAAAGGAGAGAGGACAAGCAACAGAGAGTAATGTGTATGCCACCTGTAAATGTTTCTCTGACCACTAACATTATCAGGTTTCACTTGAAGTCTCCGGTTGATCCGGCGGGTCCTTTGAACGAGGGAAAAAAGCGTCTGCCCAAGGGTCTGTCCCCTTGATTTCCTCTCTGTGTTTTTTCTTTCTTCCTTTCTTTCCTTTCTTCTCCTTCGCTTTAACTATTTTCAAACACAGTGAGAGAGGCAGTGTTAACGCATCTGAACCCCAGTGCTGTCAAAGGTTAACGCACATACACAAACACACCTGAAGGAAAAGCTTTTAGCACAGGTATAAGGAAGGCATTCCCATGAGGCCTTTCTGCAGCAGCTGCTGGTTAACAGTGTTGTGACATGTGAGGACAAAAGAGGCGTCTCCACTTTAACCTGAAGACAACAAAAACCAGAGGGATGGATTACAGACAGGACCAAGATAAATATTTCACTCCTGAAAGAGCTTCACCGCTAATGCTGGTATGTTGTCAATCAAGAGAAAGTCTGGAGCAGCGACGAGCCATTTATGCAACAAGTTTACATTTTATGATGTGCCGTACCAGTCAAAAAATTGTTGCTCATGATCTTTATTTTAATTTTAATCAAATCTTTTCAAATATATTTAAAATGAAGAATGAGTCTGAGCTGTGGAAAGCAGGGTTGCCAGATCTGCATAAAAAAAAAAAGCCCAATTGCTAATCAAAACTAGTCCAATCATGGCGAAAACTAGCCAAAATCGAATACCGGGGTAGGTAAAAATTGCATGGGGGGGTCTGGGTTGGTGGTCGTTTCAACCCGCAGACTAAAAAAACAACCCGCTGCAACAGTAAAACTAAAAGCAGCCCAATTACGCGGAAAACTGCGTACTTGCAAAAAGGTTGATATCCCGACGTTTCCCATCTTTCTTTCCCTCAGTTTTCTGCCTCCACTGTACTACACAAGATAAAAAGCCAATAATAATAATTTTATGTACTGAATATTAGGTATTTATTTTGTTAATTTATATTGGAAAGAAAGAAAGAAAGAAAGAAAGACTGTTAACTGGTAATATATAAAATTTATCCCAAAAGTATATATATACTTTTGTTAAAATTTGACTCATTTATCAATGTTATGGCTTTGAATAAGTATCCCATGATCCTCTTTGGTGGGTGTGTATCAAGAGCAGTGTTCCACACCGGTGGACGTTCACTCTACCACGCAGGGGCTGATGGGTAAATGGCTTCCTCAACTAATCCCTTTAGAGACATAAACAAGTATTTTACCTTTCTTCTTATTCTGCCTTCTCTTCTTTCTTTCTATTTACTTGTAATTCTAGCCTATTCTGACCCTAAATCCAGTTCATTTTCTTTCCTCCACACTCAAACTCTAGATGAATTTAATTTTGTAGATGTGTGTATTTTCTATTTCTGAGCATTCCACAATTAAACCAGCAATATACAGATACAAATGATACAGAGATTGAACCCTTTAGGACATCTACTTTGATTAAACCTCAAAAACTCATCTCATGCAGTTCAGAGCTCAATTTATTGCACTTATCCATCTCTCCAAGCACCTTCCTTTCCACTCCCTGCTGCCCCAAGTCTGGAAGAGTCCTAACTGAGTGTTAAAATATTAACAGACTGTGGCTCATTAAAATGCTGTTGTGTGTTTCACTCATAGAGACCTTTTGTTCAGCAGGACACCAGCAACAGCACCAGACCTCCAACCCCACTGCTGCTGCATCCTCTGCCCAGCGAGGGGCCTTCACTTCAGGCACGGACAGCAACATTCATCCCCCCCGGAGCCTGGACAGAGAAAAGGAGAGAATAAAGATGGATAGATGAGTCTAAGCCTGTGTATGTGTCCATAATGTATTCTGATACCTTCCCCCGTCCTCTCTCCTTTCCTTCCCTCATTTCACTCTCTCCCTTTCCCGTCAGTGATCCCCTGTGCTCTAAGTGTATCCCATCTCTCCAGGAGTCGTTGATATGGGGATTAACTCCAAAGTGTCAATCAATTCTGTTTTTCTATCTCTCTTTCTTTCAACACACAAGTATTTAATTGACACCAAGAGAGCCAGCCAGTGTTTTGAGTCTGTTTCATCCCTGCGCTCTGCTCCAGGTCATGGGTTTTAGAGATGGAGAGAGGGTGAAGAAAGAATGAAAAGTGAACCGAGAGGAGAGGATTTGAAAGTGTAATTTCCTTGAACTGTAATGTTATAAATGCATGTGGGAACTCAATTTGGCTTGGCCAGTTCTTCTAAAACCTGTTTGTGATAAATGATAAAGCAAGGAATTTGTAGGATGATTTCCCCAAAGAGTGTAAATAGTGGTGCAGAAATTACACACTTTAGCTTTAAGAATATTTTCAGAGGTAAAGAATGGTTTAGGATTAAAGATATTAAACATAAAAGACAGTTATTGCGATGGGGCAATAGTAATATACTATTTTTTTTAATTGAAATAGATTTTTTAAAAACACAATTGAAAAAAAAAAAAAAAAAAACATGGGGAGAAATTAGCAGTAATATTAATATGAATTAAAGCATTGATATTATTACTTTACAACTGCCATGAATTCTATACTAATTCATTTAATCAACGACAAGGGCACTCCTATCTCTCCGTCTGTCCTTCTATTCTTTTCCTCCTCCATTTCACACCTGGAAACCCTTTCCCTCTCTCTCACCTGCTAACAGGAGTTATTTCAGGTTCATTAATCTCTGTGACCTCCTGAGGAGATGTCGTAAACACATAGACGTGTGTCACCTGGCAGCAATGCGTGAGTTGGCTTTTCTGTGTCCACACAAACACACACACAGGTTTGTTTTGCTATCAAAGTAAGGAATTCCATTGGCGTAATGGTTTTTATACTGTACAAACTGTACATTCTATCCCCCTAAACTACCCCTAAACCTACCCATCACAGAAAACATTCTGCATTTTTACATTTTTAATAAAACATTGTTTAGTATGTTTTTAAAGCTATTTTAAATATGAGGACTCATGAAATGTCCTCATATTTCATGTTTACATCGTAATACCAGTGTAATACCCATGTCATTATACAAATTGTGTCCTCATAAATCACAAAAACAAGCACACATACACACACACACACACACACACACGGTTTCGCTATCTTTGTGGGGACTCCTCATAGGTGCAATGGCTTTTATATTGTACAAACTGTATATTCTATCCCCTAAACCTAAACCTACCCATCACAGAAAACTTTCTGCATTTTTACATTTTCAAAAAACATCATTTAGTTTGATTTATAAGCAGTTTTCCTCATGGGGAACTAAAAATGTCCCCATAAGGACAAGGATTTTGGATAATGCCATCTTTGCAGGGACATTTTGTCCAAATAACGTAGGGTTTACCAGGACCACAAACACACATTATAGAACAAACCTCTAAAGGGTCATCCGAGCAGGACTCTAAAGTCCTGTTTAGACCACTGATTCGGGCAATCCATTCAAAATGTGACAACACTAACAGCAGATCTAAACAAGGTCCAACATTCTGAGATTACCTCCACATCTGGAGGCAGTCAGAAGCATTTTTGACCATATTGTGCTTGCAGTTTGATGAGGACTGGTTATTCTTCTGTCAATCAAAAAAAAAAAAACCAATGCAAACCTGCAAACCAATTCACTTTTATTTATATAGCGCTTTTAACAATGCAGATTGTGTCAAAGCAGCTTTACAGTGATAACTGGTATATAATTTTGGCTGCATAGCAGCTCTTAAAGAAAATGGTGTCGTTATCCATCTTAAGTAAATTCGGTATTGATTCATTCCGATGTAAGAATCAATAGTTATTAATTTAGTTAATTTATCTATATCAACGCTGGAGTAAACAGTGACATCATCATTAAGCTCAGTTCAGTTCGCATACAATGGTGTCAATGCAGGCAGATCAAAACACTGTTGAATATCAAATGTCAAGGCGTTCATGCAGCTTTAAAAAAACAGAAAACAAACAATACTTTTGAATGTTCTCTGAAACAAGTAGGTTACAACTCCATGACGGCTATAACGCTGCCTACATAGGCAGCAGACAGCAAGGAAGTTGGAGAACTAGTATTTGGAGAACATGCGGATAATGTCTTCCAGGATTCGCTGTTGGCTAAATCTGTTGTTGTTTAGATGCATTAATGTCTTAACGGCTTAGAGTTAAACAGCCATGTACAACAGTTAACACAACAAGCTTTAATAGAAATCAATCTCCCTACACACACAACGAGACATTGTTAACACCTCAAGGCTGAGGATGTCTATCGCTATAAAGTAAAACATCCAGACAGTCTTTTAACATGTTTCATAGCTGGGCCAAAGAAAACATTTACCCAACAAATACCTCCAAACCGTAAACTGTGAGCACCAAAACAGCAGCCGGTTCTCATGAAAGCCGTTTCAGAGTGGATGATTCCGGTAGATTATGAAATCTGTTAACTTTTTCCCACTAGAACAATAGTAAGCGGCATGGCGGAGTGGACATCAGCTCAAGCTCTCACCAGTAAAATGTGGCTGACCTGAAGAAAACACAACAGCACAGTGAGAACCAGACATGCTTTCACCTCACAGCCGGGCAAATAAACATGATCTGGCAAGAAAAACAAGAAAGATAAAGCACAGAAATGATTGAATGCTGTGAACGTAAAGCGCTTGTTTGTGCCTATCAAACATTGTATGTTTGTTAGAGGGTAATCTGGACGCCATGTGTCTTTTTGTGTGTGTAACGTGGTAGACAGCAGGACCGGACGTTTGCATAGCGATCTTCATGAACGTTATTTCAGGTCACTGGGTAAGATTAATGTCATGTCAACATCACCACATTGGCATTAATTTGCAAGAACCTGGTAGTTTTGCAAACTGAGAAGCCCACTGGGGTCATTCATGTTATCCACACAGTCCATTAACTATGACCTGTTATACCATATTACACATCCGATTTTTCTAAACCGAAGATTAGAGGATAAACTGAACCCATAGGGAACCGTATGTCAGAAAAGGTCAGTGAGCTCAGCGTGTGTGTTTGTGCTTGTTTGTGAGAAAGGAAGAGACTGAGACAGAAAGAGTGTGATCAGGCATGAGAGAGTATGCCAAGTGTCACAATTAGAGGATCAAACTGAACTCTATCAGATGACCTCAGAGGTCAAAGGTTAACGTGGATGTTCAGTAGTGTGTGCGTGTGTTTGAACAGGCATAAAGAGAAAGAAGAGGCGGAAGACATAAGTTCGGGTTCTAAAATTTAGTGAGCTGCCTACCTAGTTGGCAAGATATAAAACAAGATGTTTAAGACATCGCAGATGTTCTTCCAACACAAAGGCTGTTAAAAAATGTTGGCAATGCTGCCTTCCAAAATAACTTTGACCAAGGCAGCATCACATCCTTCAAAGAAAAGGCAATCCCACAGCAACAAGTAAAATAATTTGTTGCAGAGTTGAAAAAAAGTGTTGATCACAAATATAAATATCTACAAATACAAATTTCTGAGGGGTGCAGACTCATAAGATACACTGTCAGAAAAGAAGGTACAGTGCTTGTCACTGGGGCAGTACAAAGGTAAAAATGTACTAATATATACCTTTAAGCTACTAATATGCACCATTTAGGGGTAAGTAAGGTATAAAGATGTACCTTTTCACTTTTGTACCTTAGGGTACTGCCCCAGTGACAAGCGCCATACCTTTTTTTTCCTGACAGTGTATATATCTGTATTTGTGTGTGTGCATATTATATAATATATTTTTTATAATTTATGAGTAGGACCTCTCTGAATCTGCGCCTTTAGAAATACACAGAAAGCCAGAGTCTTGTGTGCTTCATTATTAAATATTTTGGATAATCAGATTATGCTTTCATATAACATTAAAAGCACTCACAGTTTATTTTAACAATGATTAACTACATTTTGCAGAATTCCTCAAATTTACCTTAGAATCGGTACATAAAAACCCTGATTAAATATAGGCCTAAAAATATTCTATTTCAGTTTAGGATGCTTAGAATCTTGGTAGCTGCAAGTATACAGAAGACCGCAAAAACAGTTCAGTTCAGTTCAGAGCTAGTGAGAGAGAGAGAGAGAGAGAGAGAGAGAGAGAGAGATGGAAGTGGCGATACGACTTTTGGAACTGTTCTCCAAATTAGTATGAAACAGGATTTTCTGCTGAGAATCTCATTTAAACAGAACGACTCCAAACCCTCATATTTCCTCAATCTGTTGAATCAGTCTTAATCAAAAAGGCTGTTTTGTGTTGCTGGTGTCCCCAAGTACTGATTGAAATCTGTAACGGTGCTGTTGAGGTTTGGTCTGTTATGTTAGAGGCCAGAGCTTAACCTGTGGATGTTACCTCTCAGCAATCAAACCCTGATCTTGCTCTCTCTTCGTCTTTTTCGCTTTTTCTCCCAGGCCAATGTCTGAACAGAATGAAACCACAGTTCTGAAATTCAGATCTGTTTAGGATAGCCACTGGCAGTCGGCACACCAATGGAGAGCTCTGTTCTTCCTGTGCTGTCTGTGAATAATCATAACCATCCATCTCACTTATAGAGTCAATGTGACTGGAGAAGAAATGAGGGAGAGGAACAGAAATACACATATGTGAGAGTGTAGATCTCAACTTTCAATTATTTAAAGTTATGCTGCACAAACTGACAAAAAAGCCATTTAACAGTTGTGCCACTTATGTGCATATAGTGTTTCGGTGCAAAAAAAATGTGTTCTACACTAAGCATCAACTATGCACCAAAACAGATTATGCGAGTGTGGTAGGCATTAACTAATTTGTATAATTCAGTTAGTTAATCAGGCACTAAAACAATACAGACAGTACATGGAAACAAATGCAAATCATTTTTAGTGAACTTCCCCTATTTTATCAGATAAAAATAAAGACATCAGTTATTTAAAAACACTAATTACTATTGTATTCTTGATAATGAGAAACCCTTATGAGACAAAATGCACTGCTGTAACCTTTGGTGAGAAACCTTAAGTGTTTTTTGCTAGTTTCAGCCCGACGCAATTATCATTTCCACGTCCTGCGCCATGTTTTTTTATATAGCAAATGCATTTGCGCCCATTTGTGTGCCCATAGGCGTGCTGGTCTGAAAACGCATTACTATTTTGAGGCAACTGAAATAGACTGCGTCATTGACCAACTGAAACCTGGTCTAAAGTCAATGGCGATATATTTGTTTAGTTATTTAAAGAGCGCGTTAGTAATATGTGCCTATATGCGGGTACACTATGCTTGTTACACACACAGGGACACACAGCAGCACACAAACATGCCAAATATTAAAAATAAAAGGATTACAATGTAAAAGTTTATTATTGTGTGCGTAAAGATAAAAATGCTTTGGTGGAAGCTAGCTTTTCCCGTAGATGGTCTGCTCGCGCACTTTAACCTCGTGCACGAGCAGATCCTTTCCTCACTAGAAAAGCGTTCAGTTTTTCTGCTTGCAAATTCCGCCATGTAAACAGCGAATCCGCCATGGCGTGAGCGCAACTGGCTTTTAAAGGGAATGGGAGATGAGATTCTGATTGGTTTATTGCATGTTATGCCTAAAACACACCCATTACTCATTAAGAGAATAGTGACAACCCTTGTAGACCACGCGCCGGGCGTGCCAACCATTTTTCCAATCCTTAAACTAGCAAAAGTGCATTTGGACACACCCTAAGCGCACTTGCGCCGTGCTCTTTAGACCATGCACTTAGATCATTAAAATAGGTCCATAAATCTTAAATGGAAAACACAAAGTTTCAGGAAATTGACCAAATAAAACATTGTATTAAAGTAGTATCACAATTCTGTAGTACAGTAATGTGTGTAGAAAAAATAAAATCATATAACTTCGAACCCAGCGCTCTGTTAATCCCTTGAGCTGGGCATCTGCTGGTGACATGCTTGCTCCATTTTGATGATGTTATAAAGCATGACATCCACAACTGCTCCGTTAACAAGAACTGACAACAGCACTGGTGATGTCACTCGCTGTAATTAGTGTGTGTGTGTTTGTGGGTTAACGATTGGTGGTGATTGTTGAAGCCATTGTAACCTCCAGATGTTTCCCAACCCACCCAGAGAAAGAGAATTAAGGAGAGGGCAATAAATCTCTGCAGTAAAAGTGTGAGTCTCCATTTGCACTAGTTTGGGGACTGTGTGTGGGTTGTGAACACACACACAAACACATTTTACATCCCTGTTAAAGCTCTTTGCAGTGCTGTGTACCAGCACTTTTGTGACTTTTAGATGGTAATGAAATGTTTTTCACTGTTCAGGCAAAAACGAAGCTGAGAGTTATACAGAGAGGCATGAATATTGGTTCTTATCAACCTTTCTTAAGTTATCAGATTGTTAGTCTAATAGTTATCTAACAAATTACATTATAATTACTAGCTAATACTCATCTGTATTACATGGCAAGTTTAACTATACATATGCTCTTGTCTTTCTAATGTCATCTGATGATGCATATTTCACCTCTATTGTTTAGATTCCTGGATGTAATGGTGCGGCGAGAGAGAATTAGGGATGTGTGTGGTTCTGCTCGGCTGAGTCGGTTTGTCCAAAACACATCCTTTATCATGTTAGTGAGAGCGCTCTTCCGTTGAGTAGCTGGACATTCCACTCTAATGAAATACTCTGCGCCCTTCCAGAAGATATTAAAGTTTATGGTCATAATAATCTGTGAGAAACCAGGAAGGCAAAATTCCTTTTGGTAGCACGGTTAGTTCACCCAAAAGTAAAAAAATCTGTCATTTGTTCACCCTCATGTCATTCCAAATTTGAAATTATTTCATTCTTTGTTTTTTCTGTGAAACACACACACACACACAAAACAAAGATATTTTGATGCATATTTCAACTTTTTTTTTTTTGTCTATACAATAAAAGTCACTTTTTTATTTTATTTTATTTTAAACTATCCCTTTAAAGCATTGCCACACATTAATGCCATTTAATACACCATATAATCAGTTATATGCTCTCATACATAATTTTAATCATGGTCTTAGTTATATGCATATTTACAATTTTTAAAACAATGTTAAAGCATTAAAATACCGGATCAACAACAAATTGAAACAACATTAAAACACATGATCAACAACAGTGATATCATGTGTTTACAGGTTTTATGAGTTTAAAAAGTAATTAAATTGTGGGACTGCGATGTATATAAGGCATTATGAATATCTTTACATCATATGTACAGGCTTATAGAAAGTATAACTTCTCACTGAAGTGTTTGTCTCCACATGCAAGGTTTCTATCGCGTAACAGGACCCGAGACTTTGTCTAATCCCTCATTACTCCTAAGTCCAAAAACAGGCTGGCCCATCGGAGGCCTCGCAGAAGTGATTTGTAGCAATATTATTTCAAACATAAATCATTTGCGGCGAGAGGCGAGCTGAAGACAAGGGTTTATAATTTGTAACGTTCAGCATTTTTCCCGTGGTTTTTAAAAGCATTGGGCTTCCACTTGTATATCTTTGCCTGGCCAGCAATATCCCCCACGTAATTTAAAAACAACAGCGTCTGAGAGCCGCCGGGCAGACAGGATCAGCAAGTCAAACAAAGCCTTGAGCCCCCAGTGCCCCCTCGAACCTGCTCTTATTCAAACAGCCATTAGCATTTCCGCAGTGGTAATGATTGGAGCTGAGAAAACACCACGGAAAAACTCACGGCTCACTTCACACACACGCTTACTATATACCTCTCTATATAGGGACATACCAGTGACTTTGGCATATTTATGAGTGAATACTAAATAAAAGACATTATTTAGTACCCTTAAAGATTTGAGATGTTCCCAAAACTCCTCCTCCGGATATAGCTAACCTCTGGAGACATTTTTCAGCAAATGTGTCCTCAAACATCAAAATAAATCTCTTAATAAAGCATCTGCTAAATGAATAAATGTAAAAGGCAAAGTTAGAAACACACCCACACTAATATCCTCTCTCACGTTGTTCTCAAGGGGAATGGTTTCTGTTCAGTGTTCTTAGAGTTCATTAAGCCTTTGGAAAAGGAACGGGATATTACCTTTTGATTTAGAAACGGACACGGCAAAACCACTCAATAGAAACTCTGATGACTAAGGCGTAACCACCCTAATAATCCTCTGTAATGAAAATGTTATATTTGAGATTTGCTATATGGCACAGCTCCAGCATACAAAAAAAAAAAAAAAAAGAAGATTTTTTTCAAAGTTGTAAATAAAACAGATTGTTGGTGTATGTTTTACAAGAAAATACTATTTCAGTCTTTCTACTTCAACATTTCATGTTTAATTAAATACTTTGCTGTGTCTGTTGTAATTGACTGTAGAATTTACTAGTAATTCCTGAGTGAAAATTGTTTCTTCACCATTTTTTTTTTTTTTTTTTTTCCAGTGTATCTCTCCAGACCAGTCTAGACCTGCTGCAGTTTATAAAACCGACAACAGGTGTCACTGCTAATTTAGGTCCCTGAACCCAAAGCAGGGCTGACGCTTATGTTCACAGGACAAAAAAAAAATGTTAAAAATGTATACTTAATGCCAAGATTGCCTGGTGTGGGAGTATTATATCATTCACTGCTCGGTTAGATGTAGCCTACTCCAACACACTGCTAAGGGTTATTATTGTAATGCAAGTATTTTCAGGAGATTAACTATAACACATCCAGAACCAGAAAATGTCAGGCAACCTGTAAGAGTACAGACAGAAAGCGCTAAGAAATCAATGCCTCAAATACACATTTCTTGATCAACCATCAACTGGCAGCTCTTTGGTCAGCCATTTGTTGAGCTGTCTTCAGATTTCACTTTTCAATTATTATAGTGTCTGTTTTCACACTTAAGGCTTGCAGAGGTGATTGATCTACACTAGAGTGTGAAAAACTAATTAAGAGGTTACAGCCATGTGTCTGTATTTTAAGTCTGTTTGTGCGTCTGTATTGAAAATGTTTAATTTAAGTGAGATCTGTTCAAAACCCTAGTGAGTGGCCTCATTGTCTATTGCCTATACGTAGACAACTACCTTAGGCAGCATCCTAACTGAACTGAAACCTCATAAAAAGTGTTTCACAGTAGATTCCAATAGACTTGTAGCATGTTGCTAAACTAATGATATGGTAAAAATACATAGTAGGCACAAACACAAACAATGAAATTAGGGATGCATGACATCAGCACTATGTTATCTGTAAATATTAGGGTTTTTTTTTTAGAGATTTATTACGTCAGTCAATACTAGATATTTAATTGTGCATGCTTGTTTCTACTACTTTTTTATTTAGATTATGTTTCTCATCATTTAACACTCACTTAAAATTCATCTTTAAAACATTAATAAGTTAATAACTCTGTAAAATGTAATCCTTATCAAATCTCAAAATAAATATACATTTTTCACACTGTACGTTATAATTAGTCAAAATAGTAAAGAAATGTGTGCTTTTTAGGTTATCTGTCATAACATGAAAGTAATTATTTCACTCACGTTCAAGTTGGTCAAATGAATTTGTGCGCTGACCAACAGAAAGATGCTTGGTTTGAAAGAGGCTTCTGTGTGAGCCGTGCTTCATGCATTTCTACATTATTGCCAATGAAACTTTTTTCCCAGTAAAATTTTGCCAAAATTTCACTAATGTGACTGCACCTTTAAAAGCATAAAAACATAGCACACACAAACATAGGATGAAATAGTTTTTACTTAGATGAATCTACTTTGCACTACTGAATTGCATACAAGTATATTTAAAATAAATTAAATAATGATAAAACTACAATATCTAAAAATGCTGTCTATGTAGGCAGCTCGAATAGAGATACAATATAGCAAGACGCACAATAAATCATGGTTATACTCACTGTAAACTCAAACTGACATTTTGTAAAGACTCAATGAAACGTTGCATGGACATATGCTCAAAGGAATCAATAGGAACATGAGCAATCGACTAATGGGTCATATGTACATGATTAGAGAAATGTAATACTGCCTTAAGGGTCTCATGGCTTGAGTATATGAATGAAATCGAGAGTGTTAATGGTGTGAGATGCATGTGTGCGAGATGTGCTAGTGATATACTCACAAGCAGCGTATATAACAGCATCAAAAGGAGGAGCATAGAGGACAGATGGTGCATTCAGTCACACACACTGGTGGCAGACAGGTCTAGGGCTACAGATGGTGACATCACAGTGGGGGTGTGAATGACAGAAGCCTTGCAATGAAGGAAAATGGAAGAGGGCAGCGTTTTGAGAACGATATTCGTATTTGAATCTGTTTCTATATTTGAATACTGGTTAATAAAACTAGTTTAACATGGAAGTGTCAAGCAAGGCTAGATGTTATTATAAAAATCTGCAATTAGTTAATAAAACAACTTTCCATACAATTAATAGATGGATTTTGCTTGTCAAGCTTCAATTGTAATTTAATTTCACTGTATAATGCATGTAAATGAATTTATTTTGTTGAAGGTCTCATGTGGGTTTGATTTATAAATTTATTACCCATAAAAAGGATCTTTTGCCATCATATATTGATAAATGGGCATTCTAATAGTGACTTTTGTGTTTGACACTTGTGCTGCAGCTGTTGCACAAAAATTCAAAATTTAGCTTTGCCATTAACACGAATAAATTAAATGTATTTTTTTGTTGTTGTAATTTCACAATATTACCGTTTTTACTGTATTTCAGATCAAATATATGCAGCCTTGGTCAGCATGACACTTTTTTCAAAAAAAAAAAAAAACTTACTGGCCCCAAACTTTTGACCGTTAGTTTACATGTACAGACACTTTTCTGTCAAACTAAAACAATTCTTTCCATGTTTTACATTTCATTTAACCACATCTTAATTCAATTAAAATCATATATTCAATATTCAATTGTGCATACTTGGACACACATATGAAGATTGTAGCTTGACTACACAAAAAGTGTTGTCATGCAGCATTTCCATGCAGATTTGCATGATTTGTTCAATATTACGTGAGTGTCATTGTCTGTTCTGACTTCACTATCAATTCTCAGGTCCCTCCTTTTGTATGACTTCCTTTAAACCACAAAGGCCAGGCTATTTTAGCACACACCGACCTTCCTGAATCACATATACACTGCTTGACCCTCCAAACACAGGCTGACAAAAACACTTTGGGGGATTCTGTCCAGTTTTCACTATCATAACACTTTAAAAACACAATGCACAACACATACACATTATAATCAGTTGAGACCAACTCCTAACATCAATTATAATATAGATATAATTACAGTAATCTGCATAAATGAACTGATGTGAAACACAGGACATGCAGCAAACAAATGCCCCTATAAAATATATGCAAAACATGAACATCTTTTAGAGCTGACTGTGATACCCTTAGGCTGTGATACCTATCGGCTGTGTCATCGGCTGTGTCGTTGTGATAATGCAAACTAGTTTTGGAGACTGCACTTGCAGCTCATAGCTTTGCATAAACTGTCTTTTGAAGACAGGACAGTGGTGATGGTTGGTGTTGTAATGGGTGGGGAGGATATGCACCGTGTGTGTGCAGGACAGACAGTGCGTTTGTATTCTTTTTCCCACAGCCTTCTAAATTTGTGACTATTGTTCTGCGTGTGTATGTGTGTGAGAGAGAGTGTTGCTGTCTCAGGTGATGCAATTGTGTATTCTCTTGTTTCTGACTGAGATCTTTTGCATACATGCACTTTATTAGTAAGTCTAATATTGAGTGCATGCTATTATCATCACATCACATCACACCTCTGTCTTTCTATCAAACTGTCTTTCTCCATTTGTCTTTCTGGCTTGCATCCAGTAATTAAATAAGCACATGGACCGTATGATGGTCACACTAAATGACAGAAGTCTCTTTCCCTTCCTGTCATTTTTTCCCCACTCTCTATTCTATGTATGAGAGATTCCCACCATGAGACAAAGCAGTTGTAAACAATAGCAAAAAGAAAACAATAGATGAGTGTGTCTGTGTACGTGTCGGGCACTCATAAAGGTTCTTCAGTTTGATTGTTGGAGGAACCTTTTAGGTAGATCTGTCTTATGCATGCAATATTTGATGTTTCTACTTCATAAGTCACCTAGGCGTCTATTCGATGTGTATGTTTTCATCTGGAAAAAAGTAACAAAAGAACCTCTAGGAGTATGCAATGAAATAAGATGTTTATCAGATGTTTATAACAAAATTTTTTGAAATGATGCACTCTTTAACAGACATCTTAGCATATGTGCTTACTTGGAAAGATGCATTAAATAAGTGAAGGTAAAAATCTGTCTGCACAGTATAAAAATAAAGTCTGTTAAAACAAGTGTGTATCAGTATTTAAAAATGTTTAACAATTAAAGTAAAAAGTCTATTTAAATAAACATTTTAATTGTGTTCCAATGTTTAGTAATATAATATAATATAATATAATATAATGTAATATAATATAATATAATATAATATAATATAATATAATATAATATAATATAAAATGTAAGGCTTGGTGGAAAACTACTGATCTTCCATAACGTCATACACTATAAAAGAAGGCTGGTACCTGTGCTAAATTAAACACATGAATATACACATGGTCATTACAGAGTGCGTATTATTCACAAATGTGTGTTTATTTGTCTGTGTGTGTTAGCTACCTTTGTGCAGGGGCTTTCCTTGTGACGTTCAAGCAGAAAGCCCGGAATTGCTGCCACAACGTAAACAACTGGTTCAGTGCTTACAAGACCTCATTAAAAAGTACTGACACATCCATTTTAGACTGGACGGTTTCCTCAGGTCAGTAAAGTTCAGCAAGACTGCAGCTTTACAGTCTCAAATCGCACTTCTAACTCAAATCAGAGGTTAAAATTTAGGCAGAAGATCTCAAACAAACAATTTACTACAGTGCTTGTGAGGTTCCTCAAACATTCCATTTTTTAATAATGTTTATCAACATTTTCTGCAATTAATTTAACTTGAACTGCCTGAATGTAACATTTTTGGTCATCCTAGTCTTAGGGGTGTTATGTTATGAAATGTTATGCGTTATATTTGAACAACCCCTTAGAATGATCAAAATGTAACTGGCAATGATGTTAGTGTGATATTTGTATATAGAACTGCAAAAATAAATTCTTTATTTGAATTATTTGTTATTGCATTTTTATTTTTTACATCTATTTAGCCTGTTATAGCTGCCTTTGTACTGCAAAATTATGTGTTTGATTTTTTTTTAAAAAGACGGTTTTAAACGAAAAAAAAATCTTACATGAAATAGCAATCAAGCAGGCTATATTATTATTTGGTCTTATTCTAATCAACTAACATGCCACAATGCAATATTGTATAGCGTAATTGCATACTACCCTTTCGGTCTGTCCTCAAGACCCTCTTGCTGAATATATGTGTGTGAATGAGTGTCAGTGTTTCCATTTCTGTACTTTGCATATCTTAGCAACTTTGACTGGTGGCAACAGATGGCAGAGATCACCTGTGATTTGAGTGTGTGAGAGTGTGTGACAGGCAGATGGGGAACGTGAGCAACTGACTGAGCTACAAACAACACAGGAATGTCATCTTTTTATGATAATCATAATTATCATTATAATTATTTACGAAACGCAGGGTTTGAGGGCGTTAAGTTACTGAGAGCAACAGGGGGTCCTGATAAATTCAACACACACAAAAACTCTCACTCTTACCTGTAATTTGTGTGTGAATTTGTCTAATCTCGCTGTCGGAGGGGTATCGTTTTAGCATGCCGCATTAGATTGAACAGGTGTAGATGTAGTATGTGCGTGTTGGAAGAGATAAAAATGTTATCTGCTACAGATACGTGGGAACGTGGGGTGTGAGCATTCTACGCAAATGAGCCCAGTTTAGGGAGGAGAGAGTGACTGAGGGTCACATTCGGGTCAACATAAATTCACTATTACCACCCACTTACTTCTAGTTTAGATGGATGTGTTTGTCCATGTATGTGTGTGTATCTGTGGTAGGGCTGGAATGCTAGAGTTGTATATGTAGGTTTGCAAGAAAGAAATAAACACACAAACACACACACACTGGCAGCAGCTGTCTCACCCCATGAATTACCACCTACATACATGGAGGTCTGGAAGGTCAGGAGTGCTCACACTGAAACTACCTAAAAATATCAGCCAAAGTATCTCACGTTTTCTTATACACCAAACTTGAACCCCTAAACACAAGCTGTCTTCACCAAATACCTCTGTTGCTTTCTATTTTGACCTGCTACATCCGACTAATAAGCATTTCAAAAGAAAGAAAGTTTCTTTGGTTGACTTCTTAAAGAGTGAGACTGTAAACACTGTTTTTGAATATGAAATTGTGCACTTTCAGAGTATGTAGAAAGAAAAAAGTACTTCTCGTTGATGAAGTATGTTCTTAAAGTATGCAGTACGGAGCGCCGCAATTTGTTGCTTCATTTTATTTAGTTATATCATGGTTATATAGTACTAATTCATTCCCTTGTTTGAATTTAGTTCAATTGTGGTTGATTTAACTAAAATGAGGAAACAAATTAAGTTGTAGGTACAAATTCTTAATTTGAGGCCAATATTTTTTTTTTTTTTTCCTTCATGACATGTGCGGAGCTCTGTAATGCAGTATAGTAGTACAAATAAATTCCCAGACATACTACATCCATCATGTTGGCACTGTCCTTTGACCTGTATGTCTTGATGTCCATGATGTATGATAAAAATCTGTGAAAATAATTCACACGGTTGCTGTTAAATAAGTACACTTGAAAGAGCCACTCAGCTCACACTTTTATGCCATTTTTTTTTTTTTTTTGCTTTTCAGCTTTTCGAATCTGTCAGCTCTTTCAGTTCATGTGGTCTTATTCACTGTAAAATCGAACAGTGAAATAAATTAAATGAAATTAGTTTGTTTCACTCAAATAATAAGGAAAGTTCAATGTACTTAATAGAAAAAAAGTTGCATGAACTCAAACTTTCATTGTAGTAAGCTGAACTTAAAATGATTGAGCTGCAGCAGATTTCTAATTACCAGCAAGCTTTGCATCAGACTATATAAATAAATGTTGAAATTAAGTGTTATTTTGTGTGTTTTTGCACAAGATTAACATAGGGAGACATAAGTTAGTGTTTGTAATTGTGTTATGTTGGTATTTACAGGGGGTTCTGTTATGTTAGTTTTGTAGGGTTACCACTGGTGAAGAGAGCCTGTGGTTAGGTTGAGGATGGGCTGATACTTTAAGATCATACATACTGTATGTTGTTTGACAGTCTCTTTGATAGTTATAATAGTGTGTGTTATTTGCTATCTAACATTTAACCAAGATCTGAAAGTGATGTTTATGTAAATTAACTGTATGTAATTAACATTATGATGAGTGGAGCGAGGCTGAGAACTGTGGAAGCGAAGAGATGCTGGTGACGTGATTGTTAATGAGAGACGCTTCCACAGCTTTCGGCCCTGCCCCACTTGTTCTACTAACTTAAAAAAAAATGAGTTTGTTTATTTAAATATTTTTAGGTAATAAGTTTCCTCAAATGTTTTGAGTATTCTGAACTAATTGAGTTTTATAGTGTGGGATAGAAATGTGTCCACTATTGCACTCTTCAGAATGATTGCTTTATTAAATATTTTTAATTATTCTTTTTATAGATTTATTTCTTATGGCTGCTCTGCTGTTTGTGAGCGTGTATAATACAGAGTTCGCGTCAGAGCGGTGGGTTAAAGGGCATCCTTTAAAGTGATCAAAAGAGTGTCACAGTGAGTGTCAGCGCTAAGCAGCTCTGTGTCACTGTGAGGTGATCGAAGGTGAAACTTCTCACTCCTCCATTTAGAATGTAAGTGTCACATGGACTCTCAGCCTTAATAGAGCTGTCAATCACACCTGACCCCAGCGGTCAATAACTAGACCCCAGCATGAGCGGTTCACTCGGGTACCAGTTGCACTTGCATGCAGACAAATACAGTCCAGTTTAGTTTTGACAGTTTATTTATTTTTTTGATCATGTAAATCATTAGAAAGATTAAATTGTGTTTAAAATAATGATAGGATCACACAATTCAATTATAATCTACAAGAAACAGGCTCCCCCACCCACCCCCACAAACACACACACACACACACAGTTATTTACTTAGCTAAATGGGGGACATTCCATAGACCTGGATTTTATAAACAGCTAGTTATATACTTTACAACCTAACCCTAACAGAAAATTTTCTGCATTTGTATTTTTGTACCATTTTAATAAATAAGGACATCCCCAAAAAGAAGTTTTGGGAGGGTTTGTCAGATTTAGCTTCTCAAAAATACAGAATAGGCATGTAAGCAAATACACACGCACACAAGATGCTTGAAACAAAACACAAAAAAGTTGCACATACATAATGATTGTTTACCTGTTGCTTATCAACTTGCCATCACATTGTAGCATTACAGCACATCATTGCAAACTGTAACCTTTGGCACTGTAATTTGTTGCTAACTTGCATCATATCCCAAAGTTAAAAGCAGTGCTAACCCAATTTCAAATGTGAATTTAATTATATTACATGCAAGAAATTAAATAAAATCCTATATGCATCATCTGTGTAAAGAAGACATTTTGCATTAGTTTTAATGCTAAACTAATACAGCCAAAAAACACTGCCATAAGATTGTAGAGCATATTATTTTCCCAGAGAAGATAAATTATGCACATATAGATACCTGGTTTTCTCAAATGCTCAAAAGAAAATGATAATATGATGTGATAAAACAGTTTGGGAACAGAAATTAGTTTACATGTTTCAAGCGACATGATAAGGTACAAATCTTTTACCATTTTCTTATCAGAATTATAGTACCTGTAAGCTTTAGAGAAGAAAAATTAAAATTTGACAATAAAAAGCTTGTGATGACACTATAACATCAAGACAACAGCATACATACACCTACATATACACAGTCTCAAACTGCTTCTCAGATCATAACGATATTCATACAAGTGTTTAACATGAGCAGACATGCATGTGCAAATGCAAACCCCAGCCCACTTTAAAACCCTGATTCATTGAGCGTCAGTGAGACGGATGAGGTGAGAAACAAAAGGGTGGTTTAGTGACAGTGACACGCACACGCCGCATGAAAAAGGGAGTGGAGACTGAGAGGGTAATGGCAAACTGTGCACCGGACAGCCGAGGTGATGGATATAACGTATCAATCACATCTAACTGTGATGCAGGACATCAGTCAAACATGAGGGACTTTCATTGTGCGTGTGTGTTTGTTGTACAAAGAGTGTGGCAGGGTCCTAAGGGGGTCTTTAAGGATGCAGGGAATGAGGCATTTAAAAAGAGCTTGATATTGTGTCACAGTATTCATTGTCCACACCCAGTTTTCTAATGTTCAGAGACCTTTACAAACTCTTTCAGCGATGGCTATCTATTTTATTACATGTATCTATTAACTAATATTTGTAGAAGTACATTCTAATACATTCTAATAGTTACTGTGAAACAGAGTTTCCTTGTTGAACACGACTAACGAAGAGTAAGTAAGACTATTTTTTGTTTGAAAGGCTGAGATTAATGAACATTTATGATTTTTCCAGTAATCTGTATAGGAGCCCCTAAAGTGAGGGGCTCCTATTGTGCAGAAAAAACACTGACACTCACATGAAAACATTTGCAAATGCAAGACAAACTTCTGTGTTCATACGTTACCGTTATCTGGTTTGTGTATGTCTATTTTTCCCCATGGCAACGCAAAAGTTTTTCATGCACATGTAAAAGTTTTTGTACACACTTCCACACAATTACACATACTTCTCGCACTACTTAATTCCTAAAGATTTCAGGATTTTTTATTTTCCTTTTTTCTGCAAATTTCACTTTAGGGGCTCTGTACATTTTGTGATAACAAATAAAGACTTTTAGAAATCATTTTAGCTCAAACTGACACATTCAAACAGATTTGTGAAACAGTTCAATTGATTCATTCAAACAACTTGACTCAAAAGAGCAATTCACTCACAAATCAGGCATCACGCAAATCACAAAGAAATACGTTAGAGAAGAGAATAACTAAAAAATTGTTTCGCTAATGAAACTTCAATTACTTTTTTATTCCTTTTCCACAAGTGTAAAATACAATTTCAATAGCCTTTCATGGCCGTAGAAAATTTATGATCTATCTAGAACACACTACAAATTATCCATGCTTTTCATTGTGTGGTCTGTCATGAGGATGTTTGTACAGTTCTGTTCATAAATTATTCTGACCAGCAAAACAGATGTATGTAATGCATGGAAGCACACGTGTGCATGCTCACACATACACAAAGGTGACGTCAGCTTTAGAGCCTCTCGTTTCTTTCCTTGCAGAACAGTCTCTCACGCTCTCTCTCTCTCATGATTATTCATTCTGTCATTCCAGCTTCCAGTCTCAAGACTCAGTAGCAGGAAATGGCCATTGTTTCTAGATCAGGTAAAGAGAGAATGGGACAGAGAGTGAGATGAGGAGAGGAGGTCTGGAGCCGTGATGGATGTGGCTCTTTTCCTGCAGAGACTTTCTCAGGCTCTTTTTCCTGTGTTGCCAAAGTCTCACTGCCTCCCATTTTCTTTTCTCAAGGATCTCTTCGCTGAGATAAAACAATTAAAAAGAAGGGTAAAGCAAAGTATGGTTAAATAACCTTTTTCTTTTCTTTTCTTTTCTTTTTTTTTTTTTAAGAAAAATCTATTCCTCCTTCTCACCAAGAGAAAAAAGAGAAGAACAGAGTGACTGAGACAGACCTGTACATTTCATTTATGTCTGATCACCTTTCAGGTCAATCCAATACTGCAGAAATGACTTTTCACCTCTTTGCTTGGCCTGTCACAGCCTTCCATCCATATAGCATTTATTATGAAAGAGGGTCTCAGAGCTCAATGCTCTTTGACAGAGAGCTCTCTAACTCTCTTCTTTCTACAATGACAGAGGGTTTGGGTCCACATCTAATGGATTCAATGGATTGAATTCACATTTAAACTTTTAACACTTATGACATTAAGTGTGTCACTAGCTGCACCAAACAGAATTGCAGTCTGTTTGTTTGAAACATAATATTCGCTAAACCACTGACAGGGGCAGGACACCCTGTTTGGCCGAACAATAGACGATGTGGGGATTGTAAGAAATGAGTTAATGCATTCTTGTTTGCTGCTGCTAGTAATTGGGAAACTTTGTAGCTCTTGTACTTGCAAAACTCGCTGTCACAATGCTATTATGTTGTGTGTGGTTATTATGTGGTTGCCAAGATGTTCTGAGTGACTTTAGTCTGGTCACTTCATGCGTTTTATATAGCTATCCGATCATGAAAAGACCACGTGTAAATGCCCTCCGAAACGCATTCGAGACGGATTTAAAACCGATCACTTAAACCACTTCAGGAGGTGGTCTGAGAGGCATTCCAGTCAAAACTGAACAACTCTAAATGCATCTGGTTTTTGAAACCCACATATGTAAATTGTACTCCTCCCAAAAATGCTAAAAAATAAACATGAGAGAGCATTTTATAGGCTAAATAACATGTTATAGACAGATATGACGGCGCTAGTGCATCACGCATGGCCTCAGATGAGCAGCTGAGTATCTCTTCAGCAAGCCAACGAGCAAACTGCCGCAAATGATAAGTCGCAGACGCTCAACACACAATCATCTTCATTAAAAGTAATGAGACTAAATGATCTTGCCAGTACTGTTGCCATGCTCTCTCCTATTGCAGTCTTTGATTTTGAAATAATGATTATGATCAATAGCCATAGGCGTAATTTGCAGGTCCCCACCACTTTTTACCAGGATCGATATTGTCCCCACCACTTTTTGAAACATCTCGTGGCACGGATGTATACTAATACAAAAGAAACATCTCTAGTTGATTAGCAATTCGTTTGTTTGTGTTAAATAGGTGATCTGGCACTGGGATGTGTTGTTTTTGAAATCATGTTGAGTGCTCGTTGCTGTTATCAGTGGTGCAACAGTATTCTCTTGGCGCTCGTGCACACTGCGCAGTCTTCACACGAACCCAGAACCTCTGGCAAGCTGAACAAAAATTTTACCCCTCGTCCATCAGGACAATCTAATATTAAAAGCGGATCAAAGTATTTACTGACTAATGTAAATACTCTCAAGACTAACGACATATTGTATTATAGTAGATGTAAGGACGAAACTATAATCTTAAACATGAGGTCTATGTCAATAAATTTTGTGCATTTATTATTGTAATGATACAATTACAATACGCCCCCGGGCGTTTGACGCGCGTAACGCATGAGTTGAAAAATCTGAACTTTGGCGGATATTTGCGCCGCGTTAACCAATCAAGAGCTTGCTCTAGTAGTGACGTGATTACGACGTAGCGAGCGGAGGCAGAAATCCGAAACAACAATGGAGGACAAAATCATCGTCACTATACGATACATCTTTGTACTTTTATAGAAACAGGAACAAAAAGGATCTTGCTTGGAAGAAAGTGAGTAAGGAGGTCAGACAATCTGGTAAGTTGTAAAAAAACGCTCTTTATTCAATTTGAGCTATATATATATATATATTATATATATATATATATATATATATATATATATATATATATATATATATATATATACATATTGAGACTACAAGCTAGCTAAAGCCAGCAAATTGAGCTTATTCGCCGTATTTTACAACTACTTTCCCGCTGACGAGTTGATGTGTTTATTCAGAGGAAGTGTGCAGAAACAAGACTGGAGCCGCCTGGCAGAAGCCCCTCTCATGACACGAATTCGAGTCTGTTGTGAAGTGAATTTCACACGTGAATGAAACTCAAAATGTTCAAGCGTCCAACTACGCACGAATAGCGCGATTTATTCGCGTAAGTCGTGTCTGGTGTGAATGCCCCATAAGAGTGTTGTATGGTTGCTGCTTATACTGGCCAAAGATCACCCACCTACAAATCTCTGTCTCTGTTAAAATGTTAATAAAATACATTTAAAAATAATGTGTACGATTCAAAAGTTTTAATTGTGTTTTACATTAATCCCTAATTATGAGGAATAGTAAAGTTATAAAAAAATTTTAATCCAATGTATGTCAGGTATACAGTTTTGATGGCACCTAAAGGAAAGATATATAGAGTTAACAAACAACTGAAGCATGTCGGCCTGAAAAGCTTCTTGAATTTCCATGAAACCACACACACAGACACACAGTAAGGTGACTCTTTGCAGAACCAACCCCAGGAGACTTTAAGAAGTCGGTGACCAAGATCAGTCCAGTGACCAACAACACTGGAGCTATAGCCTGTATATGACCCTCCCCCGCTCAACACACACACACGCTGCATGACGGGTTAAAGAAACTCCTCCTGAGAGCCTTGTTCTCCCTTTCACTCTGTCTCAGGTCTTTCTCTCCTTTCCTCTCCTCAATGGCCCTTTGTGTAGAGGCCCTTGGGACATCAACATGACAATGTGCCCCAGCGGTGGGATCCTGTGTTTGTTAAGTGCCCTCACCCTCAAGAGACAGAGGCTACAGCCAACTGAGAGGAGAGGTTAGCCAGAGAGGAGAGGCCATCTTTGATCAAACGAATAAAAAAGGGGGAAGAAAGAGCGCAGCGACTTTTCATTAACTCGAGTAGCATGAAGGCCATTCATGTTGGGAGAGCGGGAAAAAGCAGTGGTATTATACTGCTCAACTAATCATTTAAAGATGAGGTTAATATGTTTGAGGATTGTAAAATAGCTTGATTGAAAGAGAGTGATCTGGCCTAAGGTAGCAGTGACGTCTGTCTTTTGTGTGACGTTACTCCACTGGAAGGAAATGCAGCGGTTCTTATTGTAGCAGCTGGGAAGTAAGTAATTTAGTTGGATGCTTATTTATCACGTCAGACATATATACTACTGTTGACTTCCTCTGACAAACAACAGAGGTCAGTTTGTTTGTGTTCAGGAATTTAACACGAAAAAATGGCTAAAATAACCTTCATGTAAAAAGAACAACTAATTCCTCCCATCTACTATCAACTATTACTATGTTGTTTTTTCAATAAGTTAAAATGTTCTCTTTCTAGTGGCTTTTCTAAAATACATACCTGAAACTTTCACTTCAACAGTAACTTCTCCCAAAATCTGCATTTCTCTTTCAAATTGAGCCTAAACTGACAGTGCTCTCCCACTCTTCCTGGATTATTCATCTAAGCAAATTTGTGCATTATTCTTTGACACAGTGACCATGACACCAAACTCAGGAAACCTTTCTCTTGTTCTCACTGACCAAGTGACGCAATACATGAAGGGTATGTTGTTGAGTTTATTTTGTAAGAGTGTACACGTTTTTTCCAATATAACTGATATTATTGCCTTATCTAGCTATGACTTTACTCCACTGGAAGGAAATGCAGTCATTCTTAGGGGATGTTTAATAAACACCGTTTTCAACGGCATGCACATGCATATTACGTTTAGTCTATCCACCTTATTTTTCAACGCAAAAGTAAGATGTTTTCTATAAATGTGTGAGACTGCTGATTTATTAGCAGCTACAGGGAAATAACGAGAAGTATATCAAAGTGCAGTAAACTGTAAAAAATAAGATGGATGCACGTTTGGCGCGAGTCCTCTGTAAAAGAATGCGTATGAGCGCAGACACTTAGTCTTTCTTTACAAAGTGACATCGCCAACTACTTGTCTGGTATGCGTAATACAGCATTTTTAGTCATTTCCGTGGATTCGTGTGAACGGGGATAGTTTTGATAACGTTGTTATCTGTACAAACAAAAAACTTTTCTGTTTTTAGTACATCTTTTTCGAGTAAACGTACCCTTAGTGTAGCAGCTGGGAAGTAAGTCATTTAGTTTGATGCTCATTGATCATGTCAGACTCATAGACTACTGTTGACTTCCTCTGGCAAACAACAGAGATCAGTTTGTTTGTGTTCAGAATTTTAACACAAAAAAATTGGCTCCTTCCTTAAGTAAAAACAAATCCCTAACATCTACCACTATTACTATTTTGCTTCTCAGGAAGTGAAAATGATCTCTTTCTAGTAGCTTTTCTGAACTACATGCCTAAAACTTTCACTTCAACAAAAACTTCCCAAAATCTGCAGCTCCATCTCAAATTCAGCTTAAATTGACAGCATTCTCCCACTCTTCCTGGATTATTCATCAAAGCAACTTTGTGCATTATTCTGGCACACGATGACCATGAACACCGATCTAACTCAGGAAAACTTTCTCTCTTTCTCACTGAACAAATTCTCTTTGACTACAACAACACACCTCACTGAATGAACAGACCAAGCGACTCACTCAATACAAGATGAGAATGTTGAGGTTATGTTGGTAACACTGAGTGTAAAGATTTTTCCAATATAGCCAATACTATTGCCTCATCTTACTGATGGTAATTGGCAATATGTTACAGGCACAAAGCTATGTGCTTCAACCATAAAATCACTGTGGCCTTAAGTGCCCAAATCTTAAAAGGTTGGTTCACACAAACCTGTATGACTTTCTTCATGTTCTGGAACACAAAAGAAGAAGGGCTGGGCGGCATAGAGTGGTGGAACTTTCTGACACATTTTTGTAGGCCAAAACCCAGAAATATTTTTTTTTAGCACTTCTGGTTCCATCGCCCCACAGTCAATGGGTTTTTTAAAGGGTTTTTGGTTAAATAGCTAAAATAAGGTCCGTGGTTAACACAAGCTCAAGATACTTGCACGTTTTATTCTACGACATAAAATACATCAGTATTAACCTACCCATGATTTTTTTAAGCTGTTACATGTCTTGAAAATGACGGTTGCTAACAAGTGGCTAAATCTTACTACAGAGGTTGTCTACAATATAATCACACTTTCACAGCCTAGTTATGCTTATAACCGCACGTTTACAATCTATTCTAATTCATAATTCCAGGGAAAATGTTTTTAGATAAAGACTGAAAGAGTTGTCGGAAGCTTAGTGTTGGTGACTTTGAAATTGTGTGACTGTGGTGTAGTTCGCTTGTAGCCTACCTTTAGCTTTTTGGTTCTGGCAACTGCATTTAGTCTTCAAAATTCATAAAAGTTGTGTTCATCTGTGAAAATTATCTTGATGGACAAAACGTAAGTTTCATAAACTTTTGATCACAGAGCTTATTTTTTTGCAATAATCCAAAAGCCTATGGAAAAATCTTATTGGGTTTTTGTTGAGGGAACCAGCGTGATGCTAACTGCTGACTGGCCTACAAAGTGATGTCATAGTTCAAGCACTCCATAGATCGTGGTGTCCTGCTCATACGCGTGTCCATATAATGGCAGTGAATAGTGACCAGCTTCAAGCTGAAGTATCACAGAATTATCTCCATATGTATTATCTCCATTATGTACCATATTTTCCAAGTGTTCTGAGGGCATACAATAGGGTTTGATGAAAAAAAAAAAAAAAAAAAAAAAAAAAAAAAAAAAATGTAATTTAAAAAAATTTAAATTATCATTTAGCACAAATCCTGACTTTTGGTCTGCTGTGCACGACGGCACGTTCATAAGCACAGCAGTTCACTCTGGTTCGCACAAGAAAAACACAAGCGCAACATTTGAAAAAAATCAATATTAGTCAAAACACTAAACTTGTTAGAGCTCTAAAAATAAACACACAATATTGAGAAAATAGACTTGATTAAATCATTTCTGTATTGTTTCTTACTTGAATGCTACTGCTAAATAGACCTGCTGTACCTGAAAATCTTAAAGCACTGTATTTTGCTTCTTTGTTTGATTTTTTTAATAACAAAAATAAAATAACATTTTTATATATTATTTTGTAGTTCATGTCCACACAATGAAAGTCAGTGGGGTCCAATGTTGTTTGTGACCCTACTGACTAGGGCTGGACAACCATGGCCTAAAATCAAAACCTCGATTAATTGAACATTTTACCTCGATTACGATTAATGAACGATTATTTTTTGTTGTTGTTGTTTTTGGCCTCATAGTTCACTGACAAGGTTTGTACTGTAAATATGATTGACTATTAAAGGTGGGGTATTTTTTCCTATTGAAAGAGTGATCTGACATAACAGCTCACTACCAGCAGTTATTTTATCTATGGTTTGTAACATTTCTTACAGATTTCTGCTCGTTGTAAATCAGATAAAGATAGAGCGATTGCCTGTGTGAATTAGTCATACCGTCTATTAATTGTGAAGCTGTGGGTTGTAGATAGTTCCTTCAAAGGAGAAAAATATGCTATAATAAGTTTTGAGTTTCTAAGCTACTTTCATGATAAATCACTGGACAGCGCTGACAACTAACGTTAGTTTCTGCGTTCCTCTCTGTGCGCGCGATCTTCATGTTTTGCGCAGCTACTGTTTGTATGAGTGTTCGTGCCACAATGCAGCTGTGCGAGCACGGCAGCTCGAAAAAAATATACATCCAATCGTCTAAAATCGCTTGAATGTCCAAACTGGCCAACCTTAAAACAAATACAACTGACAAAGTTTAGTGAAGACGCGCGCCATCACTATGTGTTGAACGGGCTTTCACCTCCGTGTTGCTTTTATTCTACTGACTGGACGGGGCAGAGTCACGTGGCTACACACGCGGTAGTATGTTTTTAAGGAGGAAGTATTAACAGGATTAAAAAAACGAAATAACCGACATGGGAAAATTAAGTCGGTTAGAGGTTCTGAATTTCGGTTTCGATTAATCGTCCAGCCCTACTAATGACTTTCAAAATATCTTCTTTAATTTTAAATGTCTTCTTTCATTTTGAATACAGAAGGCAGATGGCATAACACAGACATAAAATACTGAGATATACACAGAATTATTTTATTTGTGTGAAAGTTCAGCTACAACCATTTGAATGATTCAAAATTCCAACCCCAATTTCAATTCTTGGCATGCCAAAATATGAGAGAAAGTCTTCTCTCTCAGTCTTCTCTGGACTTCATTTCCCAAATCTTAAAACAGAGTCACTATGGCTATATGCTCACGTGTTTTAAAATAGCCCTGGCTAAATATTTTTAGCCTGTAGTTTTTCAGAATAAGCAACTGCCTGTCACAATGCTCCCCTGGAGTTCGAATGGAATTGAAACTAATCTTAGAATAACCGTTCTGTCAGCAAATGGGCCTGACAAAAATAAAGTTATGAATTGGTCTTCATATAGAGCTAGGATAAGCTTATCTCTTGAGGAGGCCAACAAAAAAGGACCAGCAGAATGGAACAAGAAAGACTTTGTCAAAAACAATTGGCCAAGAAAATGATTATTCATTTCCGGAACAAATGGTAGACTCTGTTACCTAACCAGTTTGTTGCAATTAAGCTGTTGTTCTCATGTGCACAGATCAGCAATCAAATCACCCATTAGCAGGCCCAAACAGAATCTGCACCCAAAAAAACTCTGCATTCCTGTCATTCACAAAGTTCCACACATTGCACACCACTTGCATGCTTGTCCATTATATTCTGGCTAATTTTACTATGATTTTAGCTAGCAAAAAAAGCGTGAAACTCTCAGCTCCAATTGACACATTTTACAATCTTTATAGCCACTCAGCCTAGGGTTGCCAAGTATGCCAATTGTCCCGTATTAGCTGGGACGTCCCTTATATTGGGCCTAATTGATTTGTCCCATTCGTGACCTCCCTTGTCCCGGCCACTTACTTTCATGTATTTCGGGAGAAGTGGAGGAATTGCTGTGTTGTAAATCCGATACGATTCCCTGAATTGCGGTGCGAACTAACATGGCGGCGCCCATTGCGCGTTATAGATCAGCTAAAATGATCGTTACAAAGTTTTTTAAAAGACAAAACGCATTCACTTACACGTATTTGAGAATCGGAATTTCAGGTAGTTAATGACATAGCTAACAAGTTTGTGATTTTTTTTTTATAAAAAAGGAAAAATGGAAATAAAATAACGGTCACCTTAAACTTACGCTGGGGGGTCGGCTAGAATATTTTAAACTTATGTGTGAAAAGGTATATATTATGGCTTTTTTCATCATTTATGTTTGACTTTCTTCAGAAAAAAATACTAACAAAATAAAAAATTTGAGCTGGGAGAGTTTCTGATATTTGACACTGAATGATCCAAATGTGTTGATGTCTGAGAACCTTTATAACTTTTATACACATACTTAACTGCAGATACTGAAATAACATGCACTGTGTGGTACAGTACAAATATTTTGAGTGTGTCCCTTATTTCCCTATAAAGAACCACAATTGTCGCTTATTCTCCTTTCCTGAAGCTTATTCTCCTTATTCAGCCTCCCCAAAAATCAGTGTAGACAATGCAAAAAGGTCTGTAGTTTTCGTTCTGGCCTGCCCATTAGAGAATAGCTTGCTGCAATTTCAAACCCTTAACATTTGGAAAGTGGCTATGTTCAAAATAGCATACTACCATATTACTTTTTCTACATTTTCGTAAATGTGCAGTATACTATAGTAATCTGCATGACTTAACCTATCATCTCCACTGTGATGGATGAACTGCTAGTAATATCTAGCAGTTTGAAAGTTATTTGATTGCCTAATGTCAAAAAGACAATATTCTGTAAAATGTAAATAAAACGCAATGTGATGAGGTCATATGAAAAAGAAAAAAAAGCACTTTACTGTTTATTGTGGCTGTGGAATAATGCCTACTATTTCAAAAATAATAATGCCTACTACTTTTTAATGTCTACTACTTTTTAAAAATAAACAGTATCCATCTTACATTCCGAAACAGAAGCAAGTTATTTTTTAAGTTATGTAAATGTGCAAGATTTCTGATTTATTCAAAACTAAAAGAATAACAAAGTGCAGTAAACAGTAAAATAATTTGTGCTACAAACTTGTGTGTTTCTAATTACATCAATACATTAAAATAATATGGTAAAAATACTAGTTTACATTATCAAGCAGCATAATGAGCTGCTTTGTATACGCCTAAAAACAACTGGAAGCGGATGACACCGGAAGGCCATTTACAAATGACTGTGCCCACTCTTACGTTAAAATAAGGTGGATAAAATATACTGCCCAATGCCATTGTTACACTCAATGGCTTATAGAAATAATATTCATACTATAGAGCAGAGGTCTTCAACCCTGCTCCTGGAAACCCACCAGGATTCATAAAAAGTAGGTAAAAAGTACCCGGATGACCTACTACTTCCGGTGAGATTCTGAAGTGTGCATTCAATGGACACTTTACAATCCCATGAGGCCATGGAAAAGGATTTGTGAATTTGCAGGATGATGGGATTCCAGCAGGAGGGTTGAAGATCTCTGCTATAGAGAACTGCAGTGATTACGTATTTTTGTGGGCCAACCCTGAAGTTAGCATTTCCCTGGTTTCATCTGCAAAAACACAATTTTGAAGTCTAAATACAATCACCAGAAGTAAAAAGCTAAACGTAGACTAGTTAGTTAGAACAGTTAGAATCATTTGCAAGAGCACAATTATTGACACAATGAGGATGTAAACACAGAATAGTGAGTACCTGTTTGGCTTGATGATGTTTAATGTCCCCGACAACCTCTGTAGTCCCATTAGCCACTTGTTGGCAACCGCCTTTTTCTAAAAAAGTAAAAGCTTTAAATAAATCACATGGGGTTTACTTGGGTATTTTATGTCACAGAATAAAATGTGAAAATACTTTGAGCTTGTGTAACCACAGACCGTATTTCCGTCATTTAACCAAAAACCCGTTAAAAAACTCATTAGATGTGTCCCAATTTGCATGCTTTTGCTATGCGATTGTATGTGGATTTATTGTAAATAGTGTGACCAGTGTTCACACGGAAAATTCCAAAATGAAAAGTGAACTTTAAAAATGAACTGTCGCAGCTTTCTTTATGTAGCAGAGGGAGAGGGGCTATCAGACTCCAATGCTGAATGACAAATTAACATTTAAATTCATACACTACACGGTGGAGAACATCATCATAGAGTAAAAGTATGGAACCGGAAGTGCTCAAATTTTAACTCATTTCAGGGTTTTGGCCTACAAAAATAGTCAACCATGTAGCACTCTATTTCTGTTACAGAATGTGGAGTTATAATTTTTTGTATTCATAGTATACCTGGATGACCTTTGTATTTACTAAATAGTAGCCGCCGCCACCACCACAATCTACCGCCTGTACCGTGTAGGATGTATTGTGCAGTACTAATACACTGCTGCAGTATGCAGTTGTATGAAACACAAAGCTGCTCTTTTTTGCAATCACTGGCAGCGTTTTTGAGTGAAGATACCTCAAAGTAGCTTCCAGCGCGCTTTTGATGCTTTCATACTTCCGCAGACGCCAGAGTGAGACTCCTCTTCGTGCTCCTCACTCGGTGTGAGCCCGGAGATATCCGAAAAGAGCCGAAGCTGTTGCATTCTGGGAAAAGGAAGACTGGAGGCGGTCGCCATATTGTTTGATTCCGCAGATTCACTGGAGCAGAAAGCAAGAAATACCCTTATTAAACGAGTTTATATTAAACAATTGTACAGGTAACCGTTATATAATATTACATGAGGTCGTTGTAGACATTACTGCATTCATTTAGTGGTGTCAGTCGGATTTATTCGTGCAGAATATGGGTCGCTCTCGGAGCCGCAGCTCGTCCCGGTCCAAACACTCTAAACACAGCCGCAAACGGAGCCGTTCAAGATCTAAATCCAGCAAGAAAAGGAGCAGATCGAAGGAGCTGAAGAGGAGCAGACGGTCCCGCTCGAGATCCGGCAGCAGGAGGGACAGGGGTGGCTCACCACCCGACCGAACCGACATGTTCGGCCGGACACTGAGCAAGAGAAACAACGACGAGAAACAGAAGAGAGAAGAGGAGGAGAGAAGAACAGAGATAGAGAGACAGAGGAAGATGTAAGATGTCAATCTTTCATATATATATATATATATATATATATATATATATATATAAACACACACATACATACATACATACACACACGCACGCACGCGCGTATGTGTGTGTCTATATGCCACTCATGGTCTTACTCATGTATTTATGAAGTGTCACTTGTTAGGACAGAGCTATCACTTCAGTTCAGTTGTTTCATGTTTCAAGTAGCAAATCTTTAATATTGATAAGAACTTAATATACTGAGCTAGTGTGCAAAAAAGTGACGTTTCATGTTACCTATCCGTATTCAGTGAACTTTCATCACTCCATGGACTCTCATAGGCATCTGTCACACATCAGGTCATCTCATCACTGAAATCTGCTGCCCGTGTTAGCTGATACGCTTTTGTAACTATCACAGATTGTTGACATCTCTCTTTTGTGATTGGAGACCACCAGTATAATGTTAAGAGGTTTGTGGAAGAGAAGGAAGGGGGAATGTAGTGAAAGGACAGGAAGAGAAGTGCTGCAGCCCCAGGCTTGATCTTCACCCAGAGTACATTGTAACCACATTCAGGGTGTTTTAAAACTCAAAGAGAGGCCTTGGATCGAGTTTCATGACACTGAAATCAAATAAAAAGATGGCTGCTGTTGTTAGATTTTTGTTTTGGCTTTGGGCAATGTTATGGTCACTTTTTTCAGTATTGTGTCTGTGTTTTTGTGTTCCTTCTTAAGGCCAGGTGTGGCAGCTTCCTCTCTTTTAATGGTTTAGTCATGCTTAAAGTGTAAATAAAGTTAAAACATGCTTTTGTAATCATGGCCTCCCTTTGAATGGCATACTCTTTATGGGTTTATGATGACACAATGTGTTTAATTTCAGAATTATGCAGATGACAGGTCAAGCCTACCAGTATCATCTGCCTCTTCTGGGCTCAGAAATGCATTTTAGCAATGCATTTTTTTTCTTTCTTTTTTTTTAAAATTTAGTTGTGAAATTTGCTTATCTTTTTAAACTTGTCAGCAAGGTAAAGTTTATCAAACTCGCTAACAAATTATGCTTTGGTGAAATTACATTAATGATTCATAGTTTAGCATCAGTAAGAATTGGTTGAAAATTAATCAGTATGTTTTGCTGTATATAATTTTTCTAGTAAAAAGTGTTTTTATGACTATCTTTATGATTATAATAACTATAATTTCTGACTACAATTGTCTTTGTAAAGAAAACAATAGTTAAAAATGCATGTTTTATGTGTGTGTGAAAAATTAAAAAATAATATTATTAAAAGAAATTAAATGTCTTTCCCAAAAAGCTAAATACAAAATATATATTTTTGTTAACCTTTTTTTCTGCAAAAATAATGAACAAATACATAAAATATATAATTTTAAAGTAAAAATTAATTATTTTTTTATTATGTATTTTAAATATAAATATTTAAAAATATTTTAAAATGAGAATTTAAAATAATACAAGTAAAAAAGATTTTTGAACTCATAAATTTAATATTCAAAATTCTTAAATGGGGGGCCAGTGAAAATGTTTTCAGGCAGGGCAAGGGACTACTGGCCAGACAATTAAATTAACTACTCTTAGCTCTGTTCTTGATGAGTTGTTCTTCACTCTACATTTATCATTGTTTATAAGTTAAGGGTCTGTGATGAAACTGCCATGTTTGATCCTTTCTTTCTTGTAACCTTCACAGCCGTCAGCAGGAAATCGAGGAGCGTCTGATCGAGGAGGAGACTGCAAGGCGCGTGGAGGAGCTTGTGGCGCGGCGGGTGGAGGAAGAGCTTGAGAAGCGGCGTGACGAGATCGAGCGTGAGGTCTTGCGGAGAGTGGAGGAGGCCAAACGCATCATGGAGGCGCAGCTTTTGCAGGAGCTAGAGAAGCAGAGGCAGGCTGAACTGAACGCCCAGAAAGCCAGAGAGGTAACGCTCGGTCGTTCGGAACGCAGCGGGGAACAGCCGCAAACCGCAAACTCGCAGCCGTGGCACAACCTGGCACTCGTTTCCCCCCGAGACAGAGCAGGCTAGCAATGGAAGTAAGCTTGATTGATTGGGTGGGGAGTTAAATTAATTACAGAAAGCAACTTTTACAAGGTGTGATGTGATGCTTGAAGAAGTTCAGTTGAGCTGTTGTCTAGGGAACGCTAGTATTTAAGGATGTTGGAAGGTGGAGTCCTTGTTTTATTGAATCTCACACACCTCTAGTGCACTCTCAGGGGTTTCAAGTGAATGTTTTGCCACGGCTGTGAGGGACCAATATTATGTTTCCCATCTTTTCTCTCCCCTTTTATTTTTCACCCCTACCCTGCTCTCTTTACTCATATCTTTTATCGTTTTACTGTCACCAATGTATGAAACTGTTTGTCTTCAATAAAACGCTTTTCTTATAAAGGTCACACGGCATTCAAACCTGGCCTTTTTTTTGTTCATGAGCTTTCAGTGTGAACATTCACCATAATGCACTTTGATAGGTCAAGACGTAATGTGGTTTTGGATGTTACAAACACACAAGACCTTTTGTGGCCACTAGACCACACTTAAACTAGTTAATTTGCTAAATCCATAGCTTGTAATTCCACCCATACCATAAAAAGGAGGGTTACTGTGCTCTAATTGTAAAGATGCAATGAGTTATGAATGAGAAACTAATTCCATTCCACAAGCACACACAAAATTCAGCGGCTCAGCACTACTAGGGTTAGATATGTGCCCTCCTTCTGTACATTTTAGATTTGCCCCCATCATCTGTAGCCCTGGTACTGAACCATTAAATGAATCTGTATTGTTGTACATTTAGCGTTTGCACATGATTTGGTCTTCATTTGCACCATCAATCAGAAAACACTCCACCACTCCCTTTAATGCTCATCCATTTCTGTCATCTGTGTTATATTTATTAATTGCTGATTTTTATTTTTTTATTTTTTAAGATTTCTAACTTCATTATTCCTTTGACTCTTCCGTTTTGACGTCATTAAAAGTGCAGTGTTTTAAATGTACTTCTGTGTCCTCACAATTTGCTTTTCCTCAGGAGTGCTGGCGTGCGGGTACACACACACAGACACACACACACACACTTCTACATCCACTCTCAACGTTACTGTGCCATTGAGCTTAGACGCAAACACATCACTGTTTTTGTTTTCAAACAAACACATCTAACGAATGATCCCACCTTTGTGTTTTTGCAGTCTTTAACATCCTTTAACGTTAATAGCCTGACGTCCCCACACGGTAATGTTGTATGATTAACATAATTCATTTTCCTGGACTGTGCTATATACTGCATGTGGTGTTGCTGTGTAAGAGCACTAGCTCGTGCTAGTAGCTCAGAAATTTTTAAAGGGGAGGTGCTGCGCTGTCCAGGACGGGACACACGGGACCAGGCAGTAAATACTCACCCCTTTAATCAGCAGTTGTGTAGGTACAGTACACAGTCAAAGGAGAAAGGCGTAGGTATACGAGCATTGGTGAGCCACTACTATTCACTCTCTCCTTTATTTAAGTTAATCTTTCTTTGTCTCTCTCATTTTCTTTTGAAACTTCTTGCTTATGGATGCTGATAAATAAAAAAAAAATAAGAGAGAGAACGAGCTGATTGATTTTTTTTTTTTTTTTTTTTCTCATCTGCAAACGAATGAGATTCTTCGTTAGTTGTCGATGTGTTATCTTTTACATACCTGTTCTGTATGGATCTTAATGAATGCGTAAATGAATGTTTGGATGTGTATATATATTTAAACGTGGTGGGGATTAAAGGTGTGACTGAATACATTCGTGGGTGGGGTTTTATTTTTGCTTATTGTTGCATACATAGAGGTTAGCTTCAGACATTTGATGCTGCATTTCGGAATGTGAAATGTGGAGAGTGTGTGAAAGTAGGTGAAAGTGATTGTGCGAGTGTCGTTGACTGGTACCTGTTTGTGCGAGTGCAGACGTGTTTGAGTGTGCAACTGGGTTTATGAGGACTTATTTCAGTGGATTTGTCTGCGCACCCTAACATGTCACCGTGTCACCCCTTTAGGAGGAAGAAAAATCCAAACGAGAGGAGCTAGAGAGAATTTTGGAAGAAAACAACCGAAAGATTGCTGATGCTCAAGCTAAGCTGGTACTTGTTTCTTTGTTTTATTTTGACAAAACATTTGTCTTATTTTAGAAGATGAAAAGCAGAAGCCAAACACAACAAAACAAAAATTAATGTACTAAACGTAAAAGAAAAATATGTACATGAAACAAAAATAATTAAATTTAATTCACACTATCTCTTAGAATTGGTTTTCCACGCAAAAAGTCTCTTCATAATGTATGAAAATATGTTTTTGCAATTTCTGTAGAAATTTTGAAAAAAAAATTTGTAATATGTTTTTTTTGTTTAGTTTTATGAATAACGTTAAGGTGCGATACCGCCACCTATTATCTTGGAGTGCCAAACAGGTTTTGAATTATTTACAATGTTATTTAGTGTAGGATTAACATGATATCAATATTTAATTTTTTAAATATCACGATTACCATCAATACTGCTGTAGATATACACCCCTACCTGAAAATATCAGGATATGTTGATGTCCAGGCCTGAAAATAAAGAACATTTTTGGAAATTTCTATAGGGAAGAATAATATAATATTCTCTTAAATATTCAGGCGGCTATAAATCGCTCTTTGTGAGTGCAATCTTGAAATGAAATTGTTAAAAATCCTTATTCAGTGATAGCTCTAATCTGGAATAGTCATGGAAATTCATTGATCAAACTTGGTGGGAACCCTGATATGAGCTCTTCAATGCAGAGTTAATATTGAATATTATGTCCACTGATAATTAAAAGCTCTGAAGAAGCTTTTATTTCTCATTTTTGATAAAACTTTTGTGGAGATACTTTGGTTTTTGTGTACATACATTTTAAGGTCATTACAATTATAGGCCATAAATTAGCTCTCCCTCAAAATGGACAGAATATGTTTTTCCCTCACAGTTTTAGCTTGAAGTGTTTAGATGGTTTTCACTGTTTCACTTTATTGTTTTTGCATAGTGGTACCTGCCCTTTTTTAAATGTTTAGTCTCAGTTTTAAAAATGGATGCTTGGCAGTGCCAACCATGCCTTCATGTGACCTCTTTTTTTTTTTTTTTTAATCTATATGTGACCCTGGACCACAAAACCGGTCATAAGTCACAGGGGTATATTTGTAGCAATAGCCAACAATACACTGTATGGGTCAAAAATAGTGATTTTTCTGTAACACTTTACAATAAGGTTCATTAGTTAACATGAACTACTAATGAACTGCACTTACACAGCATTTATTAATCTTTGTTAATGTTAATTTCAACGTTTACTAATACATTATTTAAATCTTGTTAACATTAGTTAATGCACTGTGAACTAACATGAACAAACAATGAACAACTATATATTCATTAACTAACATTAACGAAGATTAGTATATACAGTAACAAATGTATTGCTCATGGTTAGTTCATGTTAGTTAATACATGAACTAATATTTAACTAATGAACCTTATTGTAAAGTGTTACCGATTTTTCTTTTATGCCAAAAATCATTAGGATATTAAGTAAAGATCATGTTCCATGAAGATATTTTGTAAATTTCCTAACGTAAATATATCAAAAATGTATTTTTGTGAGTGGATATACGTTGCTAAGGACTTCATTTGGACAACTTTAAAGGCGATTTTCTCAATATTTAGATTTTTTTTGCACCCTCAGATTCCAGATTTTCAAATAGTTTTATCTCGGCCAAATATCCTATCCTATCCTAACAAACCATACATCAATGGAAAGCTTATTTATTCAGCTTTCAGATAATGGTATGATCAAATACAGTAAACATTATTTTTCATTAATGCATGTTAATTAATGTACATTTTCCTGTTTCAGTATATCAAAAGACCTAAAATGAACCTATTTATGCCTTGGCTGATTGAAGAAAAAAAAAGTCACTTTTGTTCATGTGTTTGTTTCAGGCTGAGGATCAGCTACGTATAGTAGAAGAACAAAGGAAGATCCATGAGGAACGCATGAAGCTAGAGCAGGAGAGGCAGAAACAACAGAAAGAGGAACAGAGGATGATATTGGGGAAGGGCAAGTCCCGACCTCGCCTCTCCTTCACTCTCAAAGCTACAGAGTGATCTCTTCTCTTCTCTTCTCTTCTCTTCTCTTCTCTTCTCTTCTCTTCTCTTCTCTTCTCTTCTCTTCTCTTCTCTTCTCTTCTCTTCTCTTCTCTTCTCTTCTCTTCTCTTCTCTTCTCTTCGGATGCGTGCTTCATGTTGAAGTGAATCGGAGTCTCAAAGAGAGGTCTGCTCTGTATGCTCTGCCCACATAAATTGCTCTTCATAAACCCAGGAAAGGAAAAAAAAATTGAAATCCTCACGCTTCAAAACCGGACTTGCAGGCACCACCACAGACTGTTTTTTTTTTTTTTTTTTTCCTTCCTTTTTCTTCAGTGTGTTGTATCGATATTTGACACGGTTATGCTGGATGCACCTTCAGAAACATTTTTTTCCTTTTCAGTGGCAAGCAAATAAGAATGAAGTGTAAATATTTGTGTATATGAGTCTGCGTGGTTGGTTGGTTGGTTGGTTGGTCAATATATGTCAGTGGTTTGGGAGCTTGAATAGTACAACCTCAGTTTAACTACTGTACTTGCATTCAAAGCATCTGAGGGGAAGTGCACAAATGTTTTTAAAAAATGTAAATTGGTAGACTTTTTGTTTTATGCTTATTAGTGAACGTATGTGTGGGAGTGTGAGAGTATTTCGTATTTTTTAGACTGCAGACTGAACACCTCAAAGCATAGAGTTCCTGAAATGCTGCTTAATACGTAATCCCATAATCACCTGATATGAGCTGCGTTTTTAGCATTGTAACCTAGATCATATTTGTCCTTTTTGATACTTCATTCAAATCGCTCATTTTTGAAAGATAGAACATTATATGTGTGACCAGAGCTTGTTTTAGAAATTACAATACAAACATTTCAGTAAAAAAAAAGGTTACAATGTTACAAAGTTTTGTAATGTCTAGCGCTCTGTTGGTACCTTAAGGAAATCGGGAATCACAGGTAAGACTAGTTAGGGTGTGTATGTGAGCGAGTTTGTGTGCGTGTATGAGTGTATGCTAGAGGGTGTTCTTGTCTTGTGGTAAATTACCCTTGTGAACTGGGACATTTAGTGTGTTGACCAATAAATCCCATAAACACAACATTGTCTGAATCATGTCTCTTGTGCTCTCTGCAAACCACAAAGTAGTTTGTTTAGAGCCTCAATGTTCTCTTCTGGGAAATTGTAACTGCTCTTGTTTAATTGTACCCGTTATTTTAATTCTGCATATATTATACAACACACCAGCCATTTGTTACTTTATTGAATGGACAATTACAGTAAAATGTAAACTCTGAAGAGAAAAGAAAAAAAAAACAGTAAACTACTGCCAGTTTGTAGATTTATAGTTACTTTAGGTCATGCAGTTTGTCATTTTGCAAGATTCCAATTAAATGTTAAATGAACTGATTGTCCTACAAAACATTTGCAGCACCGAATGAGTGTTACAGGATTTGTAGAGCAAAAAAAAAAAAATCCCAAGAAACAGCCCTCATTAAAAGGTATTTGTAAACCAGTTGCCATTTAATTAAGATGAAAAACTATTATAATAATTATTTCAGGTTGTGAACTCTTCAAGGACAAGTATAAATTATGTTTTTATTTTAAATTTTGAAGTAATGAATAGTAAGCTATTTGTTACCATGATTTTGTACAGTAAGCAAATGATTACTGAAAACGTGTTTATAGAAATATCTGCATTAATATATCTTTCTAATTTTTAAACTTTGTAGTGTCATGATCTTTTCTTTTTAAGTCAGTTATATCCCAATATTTTTTAAATGTTTAAATTTGGTTTATGATCAATTTTAGCACAATGTTATTTAATAACCCTTTGATCTAGCAGAATTTTAAATCTTAAGGAATATACTTTTAAAATCACCCTTTCCAACCCTTTTTCGTGGAATTACCATGTGATTAATTTACGAACGTCAATCTGCATTTGAGTTTATTTCTGATTCCTCTGATCATAAATTCACCTCGAGGTTACTTCTGGTCGCTGCCTACGGTTCTCAGGTAGCCTGTGTGAGACGTTAATAGAAATGTTGGCAAACTCTTCTGTCACAGACGTGTGATTTTTTTGACGAGCCCGCATGATCAGTCTCGCGTGTATTAGTCACTGTCAGCTTTAACAAAGCAGCGCTGATGAACTACTGATGTAACGCCGAAACTGTGCTCGTATACTCGACCCCTGCGCGCGCTGAACTCCACAATTCCTTTATTGAATATTGGTAACCGAAAAGCACAAGTTATAGCCTAACAGCTATTATGATGTGTTCAGAAGCGATGCGTAAAGTTTGACCAGGAAAGCGCATACTTTACTGTTGCTTGTGTGTGTAAGGAGGGCAGCAGGTGTGTTTTCTCTATAGGTGTAGCTACTTTGTTTGATCACGCCAGGCTCCGAGAGACCCACGGACCGTGAGATTATTCGCGTGCAACTGAATAAACATCGATCTGACCCTGTGATTTCAAATAGCTGACAAGTTGCTCAGAGTTTATCTTTAAGGTGTGAAGCGTTGTTTGTTTTTCATTTACGGAGTGTCGTGACATTTTGGGAACGTTTAGGTTGAGATGTTTAAATTGATAGTGAAAATGAGTTTAAATATTTAAATGTCAGTGGGGAAAAAACTAAAGACAAGTTATACATAGTTATAAACAAATAGTCGTTATAATAAACTGTTTAATATGTTTCCGTCGAGTTGTTATTTATTTGTAATTGTTATTACAGTGTACGTGGAATAAAATTATCATTAATTTAATTATAAATGTTGTTAAAATTAGTTAACGTGTGTGTTCTGGTAGCCTAGAGAATTCAAGAAAATGACATATTGCATGATTAGCCTATATTTCTTTACTAAGACAATTAATAGCTCATCTGCGTTGGTTATTTTTAAGATAGCTCAGGAAATCGTCGTTTCCGTGTTTTCCCGTCGGGAAGACTTCTTCTGGAATTGTGTTAGCTCGTCTTATTGTTTGCTTTTGTTTGGTATTGTGGGAGCATTCTCAGAAACAGACTACCATTGCACAAAGTAAATAATTTATTACCTTTGGAGCTCTTTGTAAGTGGTGCTTAAAACACAGTTTTAAGAGTGCCTATTTAATTTTGCACTTTTAATTTTGTGCTTATATTGACAAAATATGTCTTTATGTAGCACGATAACACAAGTGGCCTACAGATGCCTAGACAAATAGACGTTATAAACAGGCAATTGGCGTTTCTTTGATGTAAACACGTTAATAAGCCGCTTTATCAATGCACAGCAATCATTCAATCTGTGTATTCAGTGTGTTAATTATCGCTTCGATGTGGAATCTGCTCGTTTGATGGTCTCTTAAACAAGGGAAGCAATACACACTGATAACAGTAAATATAGGCTGATTCAATTACAGCCTTTGGAAAGTGTGAATGATTTTCACACCGGCCTTATTCACACTTGCGTCCTAATTTAGTTTTAGACGTGCTTCCTTAAGACCGGACATGGCGAAAATACATTTCGTGAAGTTGTTTATTAACTTAATAGTTATAGGCTACTTAAAACAGTCTTAATATAGGCTTATAATATAATATAGTTTGTAATATAAACAGTTTGTTAATAGTTGTAGCCTATATTACATATTTGTATAACTTTTTATTACTAATGTTTATCTTATAATAGTTTATTCTTTTTATTTAAATTATTTTTATTTAAATTGGTGCGTTTTGCGATAACTACTGCATTTGACAACTGCATCTGACAATTCAAACTGAACCTATAGCTACTTTCACTAAGATATATGAGTAATGTATGCTATATATCATCATATAGCCTACTCTGAATTAAATTGAATGATTTTTTAAAAAATAATAATTTTAAAATACAAATATAGTGCGAAACTGTTGTAATGAAACTGTCATTTAACTGATAAATAAATGCAAGAAGAATAGTCAAATGTACTTACTTGAACGCATTCAGTTGGTTCTTCATGACCGCTAGTGGGCGCTGTTGACTGCTGAATCAATCCCTCACGAATTCAGCAGGCGGGTTTCTGTCGACCTCAACCTAAATAAATGCCTTTATTTTAAGATTGTTGGCCATACGGGACTTGGATTGCTGTGGAACACATAAACAAAATCAAATATTTAAATTAAACATAATGACATTATAAAGTCAGTGTTTAAACATGAGCCCAAGTACCTACTAATTATTAGTATGCATTTAGGTAGTATATTATGTACTTATTAGTACCAAATTGTTCATTTGTACGGTTTGCTGTTTTTTGATATAGTTATTGTAACAGTTGCGATTACACACATTCAACCACGAGTTCTCTTTGAAATGCAGAAATGTCATTAATCCCTGAACTGAAATCTGGGTTGGCGACCTGAAGTCCGATTTATTCTCCCATTGCTCGACCAGTCGCCGGGCGACCGCTTGATTGACAGGTTTCTCTCCATGGCCAATGAGAGACTAGGTGGGAGGAGTCAGCGAAAAACTCGCTCTGACAAATATTCCGTGTTGTAGACGCTAGTAGCTACTTGCAGTACAGGTTCGCGCAGAGAACGGAGCAGTCCCGCAATTCACGCGCACAGCATTTCAATTCGGACCTGCAGGGTTCGAGCCGCAGCTGTTCTCTGCTACTGCGCGGGTTCCACGGCGACCCATTAGAACTTTCATTTGACTTCATCGTTTCATTTAGTTTTATTTTTATTTTAAATCATTAGCCATTCTTATTTTTTGCTTCATCAAACAGGCTACAATTATTTCATTCTTGCTCATCTTTTCTAAACTGCCTCATTCATTTTGGGAACTCCGGTGGTTTTTCCCCTCGTTTGCCTGAACGGAATACCTCGTATTTGGAATTGGTACCTGCTTGGCTTGTTATCCACACCGGGGGGATTAACTTCCATGTCTCTACGGACATCCAGCACTACGGCGGCGACTACACGGGTCGCCTTCCTGTGAGGAATGTACGTGCTCTCCACTGCCGGTTGATCGGAGAGTGCTCCACTCAGTCGTATTTTTCACCGAATGAGAAACTGCCCACTGTCCACGGTGCTGCTCTATCTTATCTCGAGCAGGACTAATAGAGGAGTAGCTCTTCCCATCGGGATGGTTCACTTCTAACCGGGCTCCAATTCAGCATTTTTTTTTACTTTTCTCCTGGAACGGGGATATTGAGTTTGGATTGTCATAAACAGCACTCCACAAGACGCTTTCTTTTTTTCGAATTAGAAATTCCCGCGAAACGGAATTTGACCGTAACGGTCGTAACGGACCATGGGCGACTCTATGTGGAGATATTACTTTGGAGTTTTATTCATCGCGTGCAAGGTGAACCTGTCCCGCGCGCTCATCCTGGACTCCATATACTGGAACACCACGAATACCAAGTAAGTGCGCGAGGCGGTTGAGCTCCTTCAGTCACATATAACCTAATATTCAGCAACATTCGAACCCTGAAAGTAGGTGATGTCGGTAAAATCATGTACACTAAAGCAGGATAAATGGCATCGTACGCTGTTTATCCTGTATTACCGTGAAATGAAAATTAATAGCAGGTGATGTGGATCATCGAACTGAGGGGAGTGACGCGTTGTTTCCACTCACAGGGGTTTAGTACATTAATATTAAAAAATGAGTCTTGTTTCGCAGTAATTAATAATTCTTCGTGCTAACTTGTAAAATAGAGGGAGAAAGGAAGATTTTTTTTTTCTTGAATGGCCCCACAGGACCTCAGGTCATTATTCTGAGAGGATTTTTACCCACAGTGATCTGAGTTATTCCATTACACGAAATAATTTCTACAAAAACAATTAAAGGAAATTGTAGGACTGGCATTTCAAGACAAATAGGAAACGTTTATCATACAAAATTGGTTAAATTTCCAACTGAGGCATATTTTTTATTGAACGGCGTAGGCCCAAAGTCCTTTACCTCAGAAAATGTTTGTGTAATTCTCACCATAACAATCCTGATAGAAAATAAGGCATCCAAACAGTTATATTATTATTATTATTATTATTATTTGTTTTTAGCAAATTATCCTTTTCCATTGTTTTCATGATTTCTGCTATTGTGGGTTAGGCTACTTTAATATGCCATATGGTTTATTCTAGTTCTTAAGCGTGATGAATAAGCCTATCAAAGTAATTGCGTGTACAATTTTCTAAAATGTTCTGATTAATCTCTTGAATAGCCTATTTTTTTACCTGAAATGTAAAAGTAGTGTCATTCAAAAGAGGTATGTTTTTTTCCTCATTGTCTTTGAAGTCAGTCGTGAATTTGAAAATGTCAAGATGAGCACACGCAGCACATCGGCGTTGAATCATGCATTAAAACATGGAAACATGAAGTAACGCTGAAATCCGAAGGGGTCTCGAGCCCAGCGCGGGAGCTTCTCGAGCGCTTCTAGGAGAAACTCTACGCTCATTTAATAATTCAACTTTCGCTCTCGTTTTTTTAACAGAGAAAGACTCTCTCTTTTACCCCTGCATGTATGGGGCAATGGGTAGGAAGGACAGACCGCATAACAGGTGTCCTGTGTTGATAATCACGGTCTTTATTACAAATAGGTAAGAGAGCGGCTGTCTTTAGTCCTCTGGCGGTGTCGCAAGTGTCTTTAAGTAGGCTACGTTAATTAATAAGAGTGTAATTGATCCAAAACGCTTTGCTCTGCACAGGATGCGCAGCGATTGCATCGTTGAGAGGATCTTAGGTCTGTTTTACAGAGCATATCTATCTATCTATCTATCTATCGAAAATTACTTATTAGCCAACAATAAATACAAATAGCCAGTTCTAATTATTGTTTTGTCTAAATGATCTTGAGAGAGAAAATACGTTAGTATGGATGCATGATGAAGGATTCAGGCGACTGTTTGTTGCTGTATTTGTAGGAAACTCTGCCGTGAGGGGATGAAGAGGATGACGTGTTGCATTGAGAGATTCAATTTTGCTGAATGTGCTCGAGACTATTGGCCCACTCCATTTACTTTTACATTGCTCCTAAACAAGACCTTCTTTTAGACTTTTTAAAACATACTCTATAGGGAACTTTAAAATTACTAATGTTTTAACCATATTTTCATAAGTGAATAAGTGATGGAAAGTTACAAGTAAACATCTCTATAGTGAATCTACAGTTTTATAGCTTACAGTGTGTTAAAATATTTATATTTCACAAATATTGCACTGTCCTCTTATAGAGTACAATTACATTGATTCAAAGATTAGCACCTAACATATAAATGGATATCCATCCAACAATTTCTATGAAAGAAAAAAAAAATCATGTCAATTATGTAGTCAAAAAGTTTAGGAGTATCACTATTTTAGATTTTAGATATTTTAGTTTGTTATAGAGCTAGCCTTGTTCATTACATTTCACATTAGTGTTTATGTTTATGGGTCATTACATATCTAAGTACTGAGTAATCATTCCATTTTATGGAATAGTTAGTAATTGTAATTACAAATTATTGTAATTCATTATATTTGTATATTATTCTGACACTGAATTTGAAGTGTCACCACCGTGTTGATATCTATTTTGACATCTTAATGATGTAGACCCCGAGTGACCATGAAGTGACCTCTAACGTGTCTCTCTATTGTCTCTCTATTGTATGTCACTGTAAACATGCAGGCCTCATTCTCCCAGGCAAGCTGGCATTCGATGGAATTACTCACTGCGCACATTCCTGTTGTTCTGTTGGAGTAGTTCAATGTAAAGTTCTTTGTAGCGCAGGACTAAAGGGTGATGGCACTGATAGCATTGTTAGCATTGGCAGCTGTATTTTTACCACCAGACCAGATAAACAGAGCATAACGGTCAGGCATGGCATGAATCTGGTTACATTTTCTTTGTTTGTTTGTTTGTTTCTTTCTTTCTTTTTTTCTGCCTCGCTTTTGGCACTAAAGTATTTCATGATATGAATTCATTTTTCAATAATAGATGAACTGAGAACCAGACACCGTCTTGTATCGACTCAGGTTTCACAATAAATACACAATAAACAAAAAGTACAACGTACTGTCTAAAGATTAGAGAGAAATCCCATAGGTACTAAGTTTGTGAGTACCAAACAGCGCTATGGGACATGCCTTCATCTAAAGTATCAGTGCTGCATAATGGGAGAAGTGTGCTTAAAATCTGTACTCTACTCCCTATGGCCTTATGTACATGAGACAACCGTCACCAACTCCCACAATACTGAATCACTGAGCTGTTTTTTCTTTCCTCCCTTTGCAAAAATATGTGTCAATCTAGTAAGCACTGCTGTTTACCCCTCCACTACTTTACCTTGGATGTATCAGGCATGTAAAGACTCCTTCCCCCCCATCTCTCTCTCTCCCCCTCTCTTTCTTGTTCCTTCTGGTAATCCATTTTGTCGGAGGTGGAGAAACAAAAGCAGTCTGCTCTACACGTTTTCAGTCAAAGGAGGTTCCCCCTTCTCTTCATTAGGAGATTACATCGCTTAGCAGGGTTCTGACGGGGGCACATCCATGGCTTCATACACATGCAGATACAGCATGAATGAACGAGGGGCGAGTGGGCCATGAATAATAACTACCCCCTTCCCCCCCTTCTGCGTTTAGGGGAACTTCATGATAGACTGTTAGCTAAAGGCTGTTATGATTTAGATGTTGAGTTAATCATTTTTCAAATTTGTCGTCATCATATTAGCGGATGGGTGGGCTTGTTTCACTGCTTGGAGAGAGAGAAGAGAAATGGGAAAGGGAATGAGGGAAAATTGCGACGTCTAGTCACTGCAACAAAGAGAATAAAAGTTGATTATTAAAAATGGCATTCATGTTGCTCTGAAATGTGAGATGAGTGCGGATGTGGTCTTTCGGGATTACGGGATGAATGGATGAGGAAAACTGGAAAGAATGAAGGGATAGGGTGACAAAGGAATAAGGCGCCTGTCTGGTCGCTTTGCCTTCTCACCCGACGCAGGACTCTGTTGCAAAGCATGATGGAGCGATTAAGCCGTGAGATGTCTGTTGATTTCTTTTGTCCCCCGCTTTCCATCCACATCTTTCTATGCCCAGTGAACCTCCATATTGGTCTGTTGATTGGAAGTCAAACAGCTTATGTTCCCTCCGCCCATATGCAACCGTCGCCCTGTGTTGTTTCAGATCTTCGGGTTAAAGCGCTGTGTTCCTATTGGGGCAGGATTAGGCTACTGCTGTCACTGTGTCACGGCTAGGCCCACACAGCTAGAGATTAACATGGGAAAAGAAAGAAAAAGGAAAGCTAATGGACAAAGATTTATATGTAAAAGCGGCATTTAAAGAAAGCGAGATATATGAAAACATTAGTTTAAAAAGTATTGAACAGAGTTTATCAGGAACATATGTGTTGGTTAAAGCAAATTAATCTGTATTTTGACCCCTAAGAAGTCCTTCAAAAAAGGAAAATGGGAGGGCCAGCTGAAAATAAAAAAGCAGATGTCTTATCCTTTACTCTTTAACGCCTTTCAGCCGTCCATCCAGCCCACCTGTTTCTCAGCTTCACTTTTATAGATTGTATCGTGTGTAAGTTGCCAGGGAGAGTCCTGAAAGTCTTATACTCATTAGCCGCTGTTAGTGAGTTTTTTCTTTTCCTTTAATGTCTATGGCCAACTTTATTTAAATGGCTTCATTTTGTAGTGCTTTTAGAAATGCTGCCAAAAATGAATATTTCAATCGGAGTTTGAGCGAATGAGTCAGTGGGAAGAAGACAAAGAGAAAAGATAAAACAGATGCCTTGTGCACACACACACACAAAAAAAAAAAAAAAAAAAACAGATATATGATGGAAAAATGTGGATCACAAATTAAATTACGTAGAAACGTCCTCGAGTGGCACGGTCGTGTCTTTTTAGATGTACTGCACATGTCCTGACTGTTCGCTCTTACGCACACGCGCGCCTTTTCCGACTTAATGGCTTCTCTGTGTGCAGCTGCAGTCTTGTTAACAGAATGAGCGGTCTGTGTTAAACGTGTGCAAACCCTTATTCTGTCATCCTTTTCTTTTTCACATTCACATGTCCCAGAATATTTATGACCGCTGGGAGAATCACCAAGGCTAAGGTTGGGGGGTTAAAGTGTGTCTTTTAGACTAGTATTAAAGCCATTTACAAACATGAGTGTGACCTCTGACTTTATTTGTTCAACTACCCCCCCACTTTTACAACCTGCTCCCTCAAAACTAAAACTACAATGTTTTAACAGCAGCTCCTGTAAAAAACAGACAAGTAAAACACCCTTTTAATAGCGGAATGTGTGTGTATGGGCTGCGGGGTGACCTTGTATACCCTGTGGTTTAGGATAATGACTGTGGGCTGCAAGATGTGTATCGCAACTAGCATGCTGCATTTGGCCTATATCTCTCCGTTTCACTGCTCATTTGTGTTTGCCCATTAAATGCAAAAACAGAAGTTAATAGAATTAGCATGTGGTATATATGTATGTACACTCTTTAAAGGTTCTTTGTTGGCATTGATTAGTTCCATGAAGAACCTTTAACTTCCATGGACTGTTTGTAATGCACAAAAAATTCTTTATAAAGGAAAAAGATGATTAAAATGTTCTTCATACTAAGAAAAACAGTGTGGCATTCTCCTGTGGCATCGCTGTGAAAAACAGTGGAAAAAGATTCTGTCGAAAATGTTTAGCTATTTCCTTTTGGGAAAACGGTGCAGATTTGTGGTTTTGTAGGTGTGTGCCTGTAAACTTTTAAGGTGTGAACATGTTTTACTTGGGGAATATATGAGTCTCACCCTATTCTTTTGAGTGATCTCAAGGCAAATATTCAAACACCACAAACATATGCGAGCAAACTGTTCTTGGCTTTTTAAATAAGCTAGCGTAGAGATAAGACATGAGTGCGATAGCAATCCAGTGTTCGGCTCAAGAGGATTTGCGTGGCTAGATCTGTCGTACAGATAGTCCTGACAGCTACCCGGTTGCACGTCAAACACGCACATACAGCGGAGCAGTTTTCCCAGCTACTCCTGCTTTAGTCCCTCGAGGAGGATGGCTGGGAGCGTCGCCTGATGCGAGCTGCTGCACTTTTCCTCCTTATTTCTCATGACATCATTTACTTTTCACAGTGCTGCTGTTTGAGCGCTTGGCATCAGAGAGACTATTTACCTTTATTCTTAACTATGAGCCATGAGTCAACACCTTTTGTCTTTATAGCTGCTCCATTTTCTTTTCTGGTTTCTCATAAAGGAACTTAAAAACACTCACGCATGCAGTTTAAGATCGTCTCAGTCTCCTACGATTTATGATCCAGCTAGTTTTTCAGAACCTGTTTTATCCTTTATAGTCACTGCTAAATAATTGATTAGCCTCTTTTAATTATTGATCAACACTATGCTTCATGATCCAGCGTATTTTTGATCCTGAGAGCAGTGCGAATATGATTTATCATCTGTGGTGTGTCTGACTCTCTCTCTGTCTCTTCTTTTTCTCAAAGGTTCGTGCCAGGACAGGGTCTGGTGCTGTATCCACAGATCGGGGATAAGATGGACATAGTTTGCCCACGTGTGGAGGGTGGTTCAATGGAAGGAGTGGAGTATTATAAACTCTATATGGTTCCACTGGAACAGCTAAAGTCCTGTCAAGTCACAAAGGCGGACACGCCTTTACTCAACTGTGTCAAACCGGACCAGGACGTCAAATTCACCCTCAAATTCCAGGAGTTCAGCCCAAACCTTTGGGGCCTGGAGTTTTTCAGGGGGAAAGATTACTACATTATCTGTGAGTATGACAGCAGATATATCTGTACGCCACCGTTGCCGCACTGTTCTGGACAATTACATTTGCTTGGGTTTGTTTATGTGGTTTTGAGTAACGGGAAATGTTGACATTGCGGCGTGAAGTACATTAGTTATATTTTAGTGAGTAGTGGTGCAAATAATGACAGTTTATATCACATTTTCTAGTGTTTGTTTACGTCGGTTGGAATGGTTGTTAGATGCAGAGACGCCAAGTTTCTGTTTGTGAGTGGCATTTGACCATGAACGCGTATGTACACAAACACAACAGACTTCTCATATTTGCTTTGTATCGTTTTGCATGTGGGTTGAATTTTCACATTTGCGAGAACAATAACTGCTCACCTGGCCTCAACACGCTTCAAGCTCAAAGCAAGCTGTATAAACAGCGGGTGAGGTGGAAGAGGAGCACAGGGATCTAGCAAATGGAATAAGGCACACACACATAAACAGAGACCGCTTTGATACACAGCGTCAATCACACTGCCCAGACCTTAGCCGTTCTCTCGCTCTCTCTCACACAATGAGAGTTCACTTCCAGCATAAGGAGAAAATCCAATTTTGCAGTTCTGGGAAAATTTGCTCCTCCTTTATTTTGCTTTCTCTCAGTTTCTCTTAAGCGACTCTAATTTGTGGAGAGAAAAGTGAAAAGGAGAAAAAGGAGGTGGAGAAAGAGAAATGAGTTCATTTTGCTGCATTGTAGATTATAATTGCCCTGGTGTACAGCTGGTTGTGTGTGTGTGTGTGTGTGTGTGTGTGTGTGTGTGTGTGTGTGGAGTTGTGAAGAGCAGAGACGTATGACTGCTGTGTGTGGTTGGGGGGTTTATTCGATAAGTCATTAATTAAAAAGTTTAATCCTAATAGCTCAGTTTAATCACTCTGTCTTTATCAATTGGATCTGCTCAGAAACCAATCAGATGATTTCAGTCCCTTATAAATGTGTTCAGCAAGCTAAACGTCTGTGTGAGTGTGTGTGCAGGACTCAACGACGAGGATCGTACTTTAAGCCAGTAGTTTAGATTTTTACTTGGCCTGACAACATGAGCACATAAATTTGATTAACAGCTATCTTTGAGCAACATATTTGTGACCCTGGACCACAAAACCAGTCATAAGTCGCATGGATATATTTGTAGCAATAGCCAACAATTGTTTGGTCAAAATTATGGGTCAAAATTATAGATTTTTCTTTTATGCCAAAAATCATTAGGATATTAAGTGAAGATCATGTTCCATGAAGATATTTTGTAAATTTCCTACCTTAAATGTATATAAAAATTTATTTTTGTGAGTGGATATGCGTTGCTAAGGACTTCATTTGGACAACTTTAAAGGCGATTTTCTCAATATTTAGATTTTTTGCACCCTAAGATTCCAGATTTTCAAATAGTTGTATCTCAGCCATACATCAATGGAAAGCTTATTTATTCAGCTTTGAGATGATGCATAAATGTCAATTTAAAAAAAAAATGACCCTTATTACTGGTTTTGTGGTCCAGGGTCACATTTTATTATCTTTATTCCTTTAACTTGGTAACACTTTACAATAAGGTTCATTAGTTAACATTAGTTAACTACATTAGTTAACATGAACTAATGATGAACTGCACTTACACAGCATTTAATAATATTTGTTAATGATAATTTCAACATTTACTAATACATTATTAAAATCTTGTTAACATTAGTTAATGGACTTTGAACTAACATGAACAAACAATGAACAACTGTATTTTCATTAACTAACATTAACGAAGATTAGTAAATACAGTAACAAATGTATTGTTAATGGTTAGTTCATGTTAGTTAATACATTAACTAATGTTTAACTAATGAACCTTGTGTTGTGTTCATTGTGTTGCCGTTAACTTTAAAGATTTTCTTCACAAATACAGTATATTACAGTAAAAAGTTTAAGGTCAGTATTTTTTTATTACTAAAGAAATTAATACATTTATTCAGCAAGGACACATTAGATATTTTTTAACAATACTTTGACATTGTTATAAAACTATTAATCATTTATATTAATTTTTTTTTTATAAAAACATGCTGTTCTTTTGAACTTTCTATTCATCAAATCCTAAAAATCTATTGTGGTTTCAAAACAAATGATCAACATTGTTGATAATAATAAGAAATGTTTCTTGAGCAGCAAATCAGCATATTAGAATAATTTCTGAAGGGTCATGTGACACTGGGTAATGATGCTAAAAAAAATCAGCTTTGCCATCACAGGAATAAATTATTTTAAATTATGATAATTTTCCACATTTTAACTATTTTTGGTGTATTTTTGATCAAATAAATGAAGCCTTGGTGAACATGAGACTTCTTTAAAAAACATTAAAAAATGAACCGAAAAACATTTTTCTACATCAAGACAAAATATGTACATGGTAAAAATATGCAGTAGATCAGCTGGCATAAAACTCACTCACACTGACCCCAGGTCATCGTACATTTTTATTGCTTTACTGTTGAGCCTTGGTGTGTGTTTGTGTGTGCTGACCAAACTTTAAAATGGCTCTTCTATTGTTCATATGCAGCCTGATGCTGATGACTCTGATATGATTGTGTGCGAGTGTGTGAATATAAGCTTGATGTGATCTGGTCTGACAGATTGCCCTCGAGCTGGGAGCAAGAGAGATACATGATCTAAATATGGCGAGAGAGAGAGAGAGAGAGAGAGAGAGAGGAATGTTTCATGAAAAAGAAACAACACAATCTGCAAAAAGATGTGATAATTGAATGGAGCAGAGACAAACGACATCTAAATCATAAAGGTGCACTCAGTAATTTTGTCCCTGAAAAAAGAATAAGAGTTCATTAGTAACAGAAAAACTAGTGAATAAAAAGCTGATTGTGATGGAGGTTTCCATCTGCAGTTTTAATTACTGTTTCATCAGTTTCAATTAGGACAGACACTGTGACTGGTTATTCTTGAAGTCAATCTAGTGTGCTAATCTAATATAACAGTAGGAAAGTTGTGTGTGTCCCGCGATTGGCAGAAACACTCAGTAGGTATTTGTGTTGCAGGTTAAGGGCCAGAAACAGAGAGAAAGAATTTCACATTCTCTGAATTTGTTTTCAGACTTCCCCATACTGAAAGATAATCAAAAATTTAGCAGCTAGTTATGGAACATTGCCTGAGGGAGAGCATGTCAGCAGACACCATCGATGATGAGCATTTATTACTGATAAGTGTTAATTGATTTATAACATTAAATCATATATTGAGTTGAAATTATTTTCCATTGAATTCTATTTTTAACCTGCATTTTCCCCCTTTTGTTTCATGTTTTATTCTTATGTGCTTCAGTGTTATAATTTATGCACTTTATACGCTTTGGCAATATTATAAATGTTAACAATCATGCCAATAAAGCATTGTTGACTTTGAGAGAGAGAGACATGTTGTTTGGCTTTGTTCAAAGGCAGTGAGGGCTTTTCGAGGTGCCGTGCCATATCTTATTAGAGTAGATGTGCAATGTTTGTGTGTGTGTATTGTTGTGTGTCAGCTCTCATTATTGGCCTGAGTGCTGTTCACCACTCTGTGACCCTGACGCCATGTTGATCAGGTCAAACTCCACAACAACAGCTACAGCTCATCACAACTCACAATCACATTTTAGTAGCTGTATTGCTAAAGCATTACATAATACATAATTGTAATACATTACATAATGATAATAATTGCGTAGTTGTTATTATGTTATAATATAACATAATATGTTAATATATAATATAACTCTGTGTTTAATACTACACAAATACGCATTTAATGCCTATTGCATGGTGTCACTCTCTGGTCCTGTCCCACTGGTTGGCCTTTTGTCATGGCAGGACTTTACATACCTCACAGCCTGTCTGAGCTTGATAGGGTTTCACCGAGCAGGTTTGGGTGTCAGTATTGGGTTTTTTCTGTCTACCGTCAGCACACAGGCACATTTATCTAGCTGGAGATGTAACGTAGTCTCCACTAAGTTGTTTTTATATAAGACTTATATACATATTGCAGATTAACTCAAACCATAATCCTACTGCTAAAAGAAAACCATTTGTGTTTTAGAATAAATATCGATTTATTTTATTTTATTAATGTTTTTTTTTTTTTTTCAACTGAGGATGCCTTCAAATGGAGGTTTTTGTCATTGAACACTTTGAGTTTTTTATACTGCTCTAATGATTTTTCCCCCCCCATGAAATTGTTAAGCTTATTTATTAAACCTGTTTTTCCTAGTATTACTTAAACTGAAATTAGACAAGTTTTTACGAGAGCTTCATATGACAATATGTGTCTTGTGTGCGTGGCCTCTTTTGGTTACAACTCATCTATGAAGAAGTATTCCAGAAGTATCTCTGTATCCTAATCAACTTTCAAACAGTCGCTGAAACTAAAACTAAATGACATGTGACGGTGGATATACTGTTGACCTGGAATGTGAGCTGATCATGTGATTATTGTTTAGTGATGTGTTTGCTTTATTATGTGTGTGTGTGTGTGTGTGTGTAGGCTCATTTGCCAGATTTATGAAATGAACACACTGAAAGGAACGCAAGCTTTTAAGGAGCTTTATATGTAATGAGCTTGTGTTCTTCTCAACACTAAAAAGCCACAGGTCAAAGAACTGACAGAGAGAGTCAGATGGTGTCATGCTGCAGTCCTTACAAACAGATGAAGAAAAGTAGAATCAGAGAACAGAAAGATCACATGGCGCGCACATAAACTCACTAACACTCCATGCGCTTCATCAAAGTGGCAGCATTGGAAAAAAAAAAGTGATGATGGGGGGACAGGCGCCTCATAGACTCCAACATTACGGCCCTCCCCTGTCTTACCCTCTCTCTCTGAATGCAGGCCACATTGTTCTGGACGCTGACCAGACGTTAAGCCCTTGGCAGCTCGTTAGCTCTGTGTTACTGACCCAATAGACCGCAAGCCTGACGGGCGCGGACACACACACAACACACACACGCACATGGCATAGCTGCATTGTTCAGTTAAAAGCCCACATGGGACACGTGGGACCAGTGGCCAGAATACTGCTGTTAGTTTGTTTAGTGGCAGATAATGACGGCAAACACGGCTTAATTTAGTTCAAATTTATTTCAATTCTGCGTATTGTAATTGTGAAATTAAATTTGTTGCATGTACATCAAGTTGCATGCAGAAAACTAGTTTTCATCCCTGTTTTTGAGGCCAGTCCAACATCTGCTCAAAAAAATAGAGGACTGTTTTTTTTTGTTTTTTTTTTTAATTATTTAGGATATTTTGTTCTCACTCACTTGTTTCTTGACAAACATCTGCTGTGGCTAAAGCGTTACGCACTCTTAAACACGCTCCAAACCTCACATTCATTAATAGCACTCTCTCTCCCTTCGTGCCTTATTCGTTAAATTATTAACAACTGCTCTTGGTGCTAGAGGCCTTTGCCTCGCTGGTGAACAAAATCAGCTTTTTATTATTCCTTTAATCCTTCTTATTTCCTATTGAATTGTTAAAGAGCAAAGGCGCACTTTCAGCGGGGGTCCTGACCATTTCATCTTTCAACACCAAAACAAACACAATTTTGCCCTGTACAAAAACATCTAATTCAAAATGGCACAGTTAGGGCTACTAAAAGTTTAGTTTCATGATTTATGAAGGTTCTGCTTCATGAGTATTCATTAGTCGTGTTAATGTTGCAGTTACATCATGTAAGATAGCTTGTACCATCTTTGATCAATCTCAATGTATTTGCATATATAATAGCAACATATGTTGATAGTATGTTGCTAAAGCTTTTGTTTTTGTCGTCATCTTTCAGCTACATCTAATGGAACGATGGAAGGGCTGGATAATCAGGAAGGAGGGGTGTGTAAAACCAAGTCGATGAAAATCATCATGAAGGTTGGACAAAGTGAGTAATCTTTCCATTGTCGTGTGTATGTGGGTGTCTAACAACTGTTTTACTGTGGGCACGATGGTGTAGAACAATAGCAAAGCCCTTTGAACCTGCTACAGACCCTGTACTGTAATTAATGACGATTATTCATAAATCACCTCACCAGTGACATCCGTGGTAATTACCATAGGCCACACCCAACAACACAAGCGACTGAATTTCTCGCTCTCTCACAAACATACAGACACATGCTGAAGGTCACTAGATTAATCATGGCTGCTAGTGTTTTAATGACGAACACAAACACACACACACTCTCATGGCCGCTATCAGTCACACATGCACACTTTTATTTCGCTGAGCAGCGTGAAAGTAATAGCTCTCCACATGAAAATGCATACATATATCAGAGTGATGAATGCGTTTCTTATCTATGTTTTGCAGACCCCTCCGATCCCATTTCCCCCAAAGAATACCCCACCAGTTACCCTCCCAAACACCCCGACGCAGGGGGCAAGGACACCAAATCGAATGAAGTACTTGACAAGCAAGGTACGTCACACACTTTATCACCTCACACACCTGTAAGTGGACGCTCACTGATTCATCATTCTCTCTGCGTTTTCATCCTTTTTTTGCTGAGCAAGTGCCAGTCCTCTGTCACAACGACATGCACACTGATTCGTTCTCATAAAATCCTTCTGACAAGCAAATCGTTAATGTGACAGAGCAAGATGGACGTGCTGAAACACATTCATTTGTAGAATTCAGCTTCTTTCCCTCCACATAGAAGCATATGGACATCAAAATCATTTGAGTGGAGTGTCTTAGGTACAATAATCCACTTGTAAAACAGTGTGAGTGTTAGCAGCTCATCTGTTCCGCCAGCCTCAGGCCGCCCCAGACAAACTCACTGGAGTCCAAAGCCGTGCGAGGTCACTCTGTCCACGGCTTTCCATGAACACAGAGTGTTTCTGAGATGTTATCTATCCTTAATATGCATTTTAGTGAGTTCAAAATGTCTTTCAGAAAACTGACGACTTCCACAAGCACATAACTAATTCATTTAAGCCATTTAGATGAAGGCACTTCTTTATTAAAAATTATCTTTCTTTTCTCTACTGCACTTATGCTTCTACTCAAGCTTTGTACACTGGCTTCTTCTTGAAATTTGTTTTCACGGCACTGTTAATACCGTTGGCTCTTTTATGATCAGTCACTTGTGTTTTTGCTCCTTTGGAAGTTGCTTTGGATAAAAGCATCTACGGAATAAATACATGTAAATGTATTTCACCATACATAAAAGACATTTCATTTTGTGTCAAGGCATCTTTTTAATTGCTTATGAGTGTGCCACTTCCTCTCGTCTGAAGGCCCATTCACACCAAGAACGATAATTATTAAAATAACTATAACGATAACTATATTTGCGTCCACACCAATGGACATAACGTTCTGTTTATTATAAGCGTATGCTGCAGTTATGTTGCCTGCCACTTTAAATGCTTAAGGTCGTTAAAGTCAGGTGGATTCTGATTGGCTGTCAATGTTTTTAACGTTCATCAGCTGGAAAAAAAATTCTGGAAAATCGTTCCTCTGAGATGTTATTATCATAGCTGTGGACTTCCCTTTTCTCATAGAATTAGAACGATTATTAAGTAATAGTTATCGTCTTTGGTGTGAAAAACCCTTAATACTAGTTGCTCATTGCTTTTTTTACTAAGTTCACTTTGATTTGTTCCCTCTTAGATGCATCTCATCATGGAGAAGAGAAGGGAGATGGAAATAAATCATCATCAGTCATCGGCTCAGAGGTCGCCCTGTTCGCCTGCATTGCTTCAGCCAGCGTCATTGTCATCATCATAATTATCATGCTGGTTTTCCTCCTGCTGAAGTATCGACGACGCCATCGCAAACACTCACCTCAGCATACCACCACGCTGTCGCTCAGCACTCTAGCCACGCCCAAGAGGGGCGGTGGCGGCGGCAACAACAACGGCTCGGAGCCGAGCGACATCATCATCCCACTGCGGACTGCTGACAGCGTCTTCTGCCCACATTACGAGAAAGTGAGCGGCGATTACGGACACCCCGTTTACATCGTACAGGAAATGCCGCCGCAGAGCCCAGCGAACATCTATTATAAAGTGTGAAAACAGACACGCTTCTTTCAGACATTTTAACTCTAACCCCTCACATGCCCCTCGATGAAACCCCCGTAGGCGGCATCGACGCCCAAGCTCACCCTCGTCCTGCCCCCTCTTATTTTTTGTTGTTCTTGTTTATTTTACAATATTCCTGATTATTACTCTCAATATAGATGTTGCTGATGGTGGAGTGACGCTCCTGATTTGCTACTCTTGCACCTGCAAAAACGAAACAAATCGAAAATGACAAAATGGAAAACGGAAACCCTTTTGGGGGATTGACGTGCACTATATTGGATACTATAGTGTGTGTACGAGGGAGCGTGTGTGAATCAGACGAGCGGGGAGAGGGGGGTTGAAGGGGTGGGCGTGAAAAGAGAGGTCAAGAAAATGATTCTTCCTCTTTTTTCCACTACATCATCTCCCTTAAAGACACAACACGTGGAGATGGAAAAGAAACATGACAGTATCACACAGCAAGAAATAAGAACTTGAGCTGTTTATTTAGCTTGGCTGATTGGCTGATTCGTCGCAAAACAGGAAGTGAATGCAGCCCATTAGTCACAGCTACAGGAAGTGGATTTAACGAGAAAGCAGGAAGCTCTCCGGAGCGTACTGTTGGACATTTGAATGGACATCATCTGTTTTTGCACGTTCACTCGTACTGTTTTCATTTACGTTAGCTCTCCTCATTTGCTCACCTCTACAAAATGACTCACAATGTTTACTTGAAGTCTTTTGTATGGTCATACGTCTTACTTGCATTTCTTTCTGTCATTCCCAGTGAAGTCCACTTGGTTCATTTGGTAGAAGACTAATAGGTATCGTCATAGAGATCCTTTTGTGCTGGTTTATGTGCTGTTTAGTAGTGTGGAAGACACATACACATTTCATTTTGTATACGTCCGCTGCCTGGGCTGAATGAGAGAGATAGAGAGGGAATGAATGAGCAAACGTCAATATTTGGTACAGTTGCTGTCCTGTTGCCTGCTGGGAAGGTGGAGGACCCACATGAACACTTTAGCAGCACTTTGAAAGCCTCAACACCTTGCCCACATGGAGTACAAACGTAAGAACAACACATTAAAACAGAGAGAGATCGCAGGGAGCGAATCACTCAAGGCTTATTAGCAAAATCTGTCATTTTTGACACAAAATGGCCGCCTTCCCCAGGCATGTGGCTGCAAAATTTCCTGTTTTTCTAGTATTTCTGCCATCACAAACACACACTCTCACGCACCAGTGACCAGTGCACGTCGTGGAAAAGTGGAACTGCTGCTCTACTTTTTTGCTCAAAAGCACAGGGACATCAAATTGCATCATAATTATTTAGTTTTAAAAGAAACAAAAGAGTTAATTAGCCTTTCTTTATGGATTTGTTTAGCTGTAGATGAAAACGGTTGGAAAGAGTGCACGTAGAACTTATTTATGATAGCATACAGACAGGTCGGCGTGAAACAGCAAGAATATGAATAATTTATGGCAAATCTGCACATTATGCAAGCTTTGAGTTTTTTTTTTTTTGTTAACAGATATTTCTCCATCTCGCTATTAGCTTTTTTCCATCGATCCCTACACAAATAGCTGCCTTTTCACCACAAACACACATATCTGCACAAAAAGCACATGCGCTCATGGCCAGGGTAGGGGCGGCTTTGGAAGGAGCCCTCAGGGAAAACAGCATGTTGGGTTTTAAAATAGCCGAAAGGAATGAGAGGGAAGGGCCAGAAACGGACCAAAGGAAGGGCATGTCTAACAGAGTCCTGACTAAACCAACTTCTCCGGCCTGCCTGTCTCAGTTGATGAAGCTCAGATGTGCTCTGGGTTGAAATTAGGCCCCTTAATCTGGAAGGAAAGCAGTAGACGTGGGTTAGCAAGCATACCAGATGAGAACGAACACAGGCTAAATGTAGTAAATTGCATGAAATGGGATCTTTCAGGCTCAAATTGTGGGAGGTTTCTGGAGGGGAAAAAACGCATTATGATCGATGGAGGTCACAAGTGGATTTAGCATGCGTTTTAGAGAGGAAGTCACCAAGCAGAGGCCAGCGTATCCCATAACCCGCAGCTCCCAGTGGGTTTCGAAACTCCTTGCGTATGTGTTGTCGTTTGTGCGAACACCTTCGTGAGCAGTGCCAGCCTGCAGACAGTTATCTTCATTTGTTGCTTACATCGAAATTGATATCGTTCACCAAAGGTGGACTTTGAGAGTTGAAAATGTCCACAGACTGACTGTGGATTGCCATAGTCGCACATTAACTGTTCATCCATTTTGTTTTCACTTGTTCATGGAGGTTCTTGAATCTCACCGAGAAGCCAAGCCTTGTGTGATCGGAGCTTTGTGCCTCTGTAAGAGGCCACAAAATCTGCAAATATGCAATTTTTATTTATTTTTATAACAATTGAGAAAAAAAGATGATATACGTTCACCTATGGAAAAGTGTTCTTAACCACTGAAAATTAAAAGAAACAATACAGCATAAGAAAACACTACAACCCCGGTGTGTTATTATTATTATAATTTTTATTTCATTTTTTTTTTTACTTTGTGCTGTAGGTTCGAGGTAAACTGTGAAACATGAACACTTACACACACACACACACGTACATATTGAAGACTGAGCAGTCCTTTTAAACTATAGAAGACACAAACATACTACAAAAACTACAAACATGTTGCTGTTCGGTTGCTGTCCCATATGGGCTAAATATGACAATCTCCTTAGTTTCTTTGAATCCGAAGACACTGTCCCGGCAAGCAGGTTGCAAACGTTCCTGTAACATTTTAGGAGCGGTAGGACTTAACTAGTAGCGTAAGATGTTGCACCAATGTCGATGGAAGGTTTGCGAAATGCTGGGAGAAGTGTCTTCGGCCCACTGTAAAATGCCTTGCTTGTATGGTCACCCTGAGTTCACGGGACTCTAGTTTTTGCACCGTACATCTGTAGGTAAGAGGCTGTAAATACGTTATTGTTTGTATTGTATATGGATCCCCGGTTGTTACAATAGCCTTATTCTCACATTTCTAGCAAATAAAAAAAGTTAAGAAAAAAAACATGAATCACTTCAGTTAAAAGAGAGCATACTAATTTTTTTGGTAAATAACTTGTGTAAATATTGACGACAAACCCAATAAATTGTTTTTTATAAACTCTTAAGTAAGATGTTTTGTATAGAATTGGAATTTTTTGCTATGTATTTTAGCTAGCACTCGTCAGACCCCTCCCACTCAACCCTTTTGCACTGTTCCCATGGTGATCTGGTTTAAAAATGAAAATGAGATAGAGAATTGCCAAACTGACTGCTTGCTGCATATTTGTGCCATACGTGTGTACCATAGATATTTATTTAATTAGTTCTTTATTTTTGCTTTTTTTTTTTCTGTTGGATTTTTCTACCCAGTTTGTAAACAAGCTCAGTATTATCATTTGAGTTTTCCCCCCAACTTCTCAGTTTCCTGTTATCTTTCTGTTGCTATCGTTTCCCGATGGCCCATGCGCCCATCCTTCTCTCGCAGTAAGATCTGGTCAGGACGTGCAACCTTATAAAAGTCATAGAAATGAAATGGCACACATTCCACCAGTCTGTTACAAACTGAAAATGTTTTTCAATAAAATGTTTTTCCTATGGAATTTTCAGTTCTCTTTTATGTTTATTCAATGGGGTTTGATACATTGTGTCAGGCAGAGTTCATTTGTTTTCAATTAGACTTAATTTTTCACCATCTCTCCTCAAATGAATGAACTCTTTCTGACATTCATGAATGAAAACCTGCCCAGACACATTTGAGGTTGGTTCACAAGCTGTTAACAATATTGTGGTGCAACGTTTGATCGTTCTTAACCACGAACATATTAAATAGACAAGATCAGAGGGCTTCATAGTTTTTTCAAGAAATAATATCAGGTTAGGGCTGGGCATCGACTTGATTCCAATTCATCTGGGCATATTTCAGTTGTGTAAATGTGTAAAATTATAAAAGGATGAACCCAAGAACATTTCAGTTATAAACTTCAATGAAAGCATATAAAAAGATTTTGAGTCTTTTTGAATTATTCATTAAAACAATTGGCTTGAATCGAGACGCTGGTTAAAGGGTTAGTTCACCCAAAAATGAAAATTCTTACCCTCATGTCGTTCCACACCCGCAAGACCTTCATTCATCTTCGGAACATAAATTAAGATATTTTTGATGAAATCCGAGAGCTCTTTGACTCATCCATAGACAGCAATTTAACCAGCACTTTCAAGGTCCAGAAAGGTACTAAAGACGTTGTTAAAAAAGTCGATAATGAGTCAATATAAGTCGGCATTCTGATGTAGAACCTGGAAGCGCTGGACATAAACAGCATATGAGAATGTCACAGAAGAGAAGATATTGTTGAATAAAGTCGTTATTTTTGTTTTGTTTTTGCACGCAAAAAGTATTCTTATCACTTCATAAAATTAAGGTTGAACCACTGCAGTCACATCGACTGTTTTAACGATGTCTTTAGTACCTTTCTAGACCTTGAAAGTGTTGATTATATTGCTGTCTATGGACGAGTCATATACCTCTCGGATTTCATCAAAAATATCTTAATTTGTGTTCCGAAGATGAACAAAGGTCTTACGGGTGTGGAACGACATGAGGGTGAGTAAATAATGACAGAATTTTCATTTTAGGGTAAACTAACCCTTTAAACTGTATATTTTTATTTGCTAAAAAGGGTTGACTCGTGAGTTGGTGTTCATTAATTGGATGACACTGGCTGAGTATGTTTTTGATTCACTAAAAAACATGGTTCAAAAGAGTTTGCAATTCAGACCACCAATTAAGACATATACTTAAAAAAAAAAAAAGCTCATGAGTCGTGTTTATGAATCATACTACACTGGCTGCACAGTATGTTTTGGAATCATACACAAACATACACATTTGAAAATTCAAAAGAGTTCATGAATCGAACCACATTGGTTAAGCTGTATATTTCTAATTCACTAAAAATGATCGGATCATGAATTATGTGTTTATGAATCTGACTACACTGGCACTCACAAAAAAACAAAAAACTTGTTCAAAAGAATCATTTGTTCAGGAATCGGAACACACTGGTTAAGCTTTATATTTTTAATTCACTACAAAGGATAGGTTCATGAGTCAGACGAAGCGTGATGTGCTGTGTGTTACTGATTCACTAAAAAGAACTGGTTCATTTGTTCGTAAATCAGACTGTAGTATACACTAGTCATTCAGTGAGTTATTGTGCATAGTACATGCCATTTTTATGTAATCACATTCAATTTGGACATCCAACTCGGGTAAAATATAACTTCTTTTGCCTTGGGGTTTTAGATTCAGCAGCGGCATTGCACCACCATTCAAAACAGTATAAGAAACACTTGGGAACAGTAAAGTATCTTCAAATGAATATCAAGATTAATATAAAAATCAATATTTTTACCCAGCCCTAATTATTGTAGTTTTTTGTTGTCATTATTTAAGGCAAAGTTCATGTGTACCATCTGTGTGCTTTAGCACTTGAGGGGAAACAAAAGAGGAAGTGAGGAATTATACTGAGAGTGTTCCTTCTCTCTCCTCAAGTTTATCTGAAGATCATTGCTCAGGCTGTACAAACATTCACTTCTTTGACTGCACGCTGAGTTTTGTCGTCCTGTGCTCTTTCTTGTTTATCCATGTTGCGAAGCAGTGAAGTATCTACACGGTGGCCTCCCTAGAGCACTTCCTTCCAGCACTCTGGAGAGCTTCTTCATCGCTCTTCTGTCTCTCTACACATTCTTCAATACCCCCCCACCCCCCCACCCCCTTTTGAAGTGGGAAATGAATCAAAGAGGTCTTTATAAAGGGTTTTCTTACTTTTGTGAAGAATAAAGGAACATTTTCAAGAGGTCATGAGTTTCAAGGTTCATAAATAGTCCCTAAAATCAATGACTAAGCTTCTGGAAATCCTATTTGCGTGTCACACAAACAGGATGAAACATGATTAAACCTTGATTTAGGGTGAACAACTGCATAGCTCCAACGGTTTCTGTTAAACCACATGTTACACATTGTATTCATTTAGCCTACCTCTGATTATATATGCCTAGATAAGCGAAAAAATGAATCTGTGGCTTTGAGAGAGAGCTTGAAGTCCCCGGAGAGCCACTCGAAAATAATCTGTGCCGATTACTTTTAGAGGAGCCACATGTCGCAGTTGAACTCTTTGTTCCGGCAAAGTCTCCGATGGGGAAGAATACAGAGCAAACATCAAACTGAGAAAGGATAATAATGTTATTGTTTTAAAACGTTGATTCTTTCTTTGTATAGGATTAACACTAGAGATCTTCTCTCTGGGATTTGCCATTCAAGGAGTGCCTAGTTCTCTTATTGCTGGATGTGTTGATAGTTCAGGACTTAAATGAAGGCCTGGGATGGATGTGAATTGGGAAACAATGATCGTATTGTCTCAGAGAGGACCAGAGGTGGAGTGCGGTCAGCATTACTGACACCAAAACACAATTTTTGTAATATCATATGAATACGCTGTATGATTCAAGAAAGCCTGTCCATACACATATGGCTCATAACAAAACAATTTGTCAGTGTTTACACTAAACACATGTAGACAATGTCAAAATTCCCCAATTGACAAGTCATCACTGCATGAATAATCCGTTGTTTTTGACAACAAAAACTAAACAAACACACTGAGAGAAGAATCAATGAAGCAATTTGGGAAAAAACGAGTTTCATGTCCAGAATGTGGACGTCACGGTTGCTCATCTCCACACCTCGGCGTTAGGGAACATGGCTGTCTTTATTTATAGCCATTGGTTGTGTTTCACCTCACACTAAATACTGAGCTTGTTTAACTGCTATTGTGAACCTGGACATGACAACACACACACATACGCCCTCTACTAGAAAAGACAAATGTTGAGTGTGTTCAAGCGCACGGCCTTGTGAGAGGTGCATTGGGTGTGTTTGGGCGTGTGTGAATCAGTATTTGTTTTCAGCAAGTGTAGTTTCAGGTTGGCCAATGTGAAAATGATTATCTGTCACTAAAATATGCTGACACATGAATGTCTGTAAATATGACTAAATAAATACAAAACCAAAATCAATCCCATAGGATTGGAGGAACAGCCCCACTATTTGTCAAGCTTGTAACTTTGTGCAATTACACTATGACCTTAATGGATTAGCACTGGTGAATGCTAATAACAATGGACGTGACAAGCTTCTCTTTTTGATTAATATTTAAATAATTTCATATTTTTACAGATTTCTTTTTAAATTTTCTTAAATATTTCTTTCTTATATACACTACCATTCCAAATTTTGAGGTAAGATTTTTTTCAAGAAAAGTTCTTAAAATAAATGCAGTTCTTTTGAACTTTCTATTAATAAATAAATAAATAAATAAAATCTGGGGGAAAAATCCACAAAATATTAAGCAGCACAACTGTTTTCAGCATTGATAATAATAATAATAAAAAACAATGTTTCTTGAGCACCAAATCAAAATATTAAAATGATTTCTGACACTGAAGACTGGAGTAATGCTTGTTAAAAATGCAGCTTTTACATCACAGGAATGAATTACATTGTAAAATACATTTAAAACAGTTATTTTAAATTATAATAATATTTCACAATATTACTTTTTAATGTATTTTTATATCAAATGAATCCAGCCTTGGTTAGCACTATATGTTTAAAAAACATTCTAAAAAATCCTACCAACCAAAACTTTTTGAACGATATAACCATGTGAATACAATATACAACATATTAAAATATTAATAGATATCAGAGAATGGAGTTTAGTGTCTTAGCAATTGTGAAAAACTGTAATAATGTATTAGTAAATATTGAAATTAACATTAAGATTAATAAATGCTGTAGAAGTACTGTTCATTCTTAGTCCATGTTAACTAAAGTAGTTAACTAATATATGGTCAGGTCAAAGTGTCTGAAGAATTTTTGGGTATAATATGTCACAGTTCACTTTATTTTGCTATCCTCACTTACATTAATGAACTATAGTGTCCTGCACCCACTAGTAAACATATTTAAAAAAATATCCAAAGTGTCTGATTAATTTTTGGTTTGAATGTGTATATACATATACACATATACACATATATATATATAATTCTACAGATTTCTCCCCCAAAGTCACCTTACAAAATGTAAATAGCTCCATAGACTCCAGCTGAGCTTATTAGTAAACTAAACAACACTGTTTACTGTCTTCATTCCCACAGTGGCTCCTCTTCCACTGTCATGGACTGTCAAACGGCCCAACGTCTAGAGAGCTTCAGCTTACTGAAGCCTACCAATCAATGTGATTGACAGCTCTCAGGAGGCGTGTCACAATAGATACCCCACCCTCTGTCACTTCCACCTGTCACTGAAGAGGCTTTGAGCTGTCCATCAAAACGTTGTCATAGCAATCACATCATTTTGGCTTGATGTGGAAGAAATTTAGCTCACACTTAAACACTCACACACACACACACACAACAATAATAATAAAACCTGATTCTAAAGCCCACATGAGACCACCCTATTGCTCAAATAGCGCAGGACACACTCTGCCTGTCTGTCCCCCTATGCGCACACATTCAGGCGGAATTATGCATTTATTAAAATCATTTTTATTTCTAGAATTCCCTCATGTGTGACTAAAGCTGAGGTCGGGATTCAAGGCCACACTGGGGTTTGAGTGTAAAAGATCTGAATTAACACGCTGATTCTCCGCTCATTTGCATTGTTGGAATAACGGCGGTGGATCTTTGCATACATAAATATAAATTGATGAATTAGCTCCTCGCCTCTGTGATTAGATAGTATTAAGCCTTTGATCATGTGAGCTCTGTTAAAGTGACCTGTTGCATTCTCAAAATGTGTATGTATGAACCCTTCATACAGTACTACAGACTATTTATTATATGAAAGAGCAATTGATTTTTAAATTTGTGACATACAAGTCATGTTTTTTCATCTTAACCACATAGTTCATTAACAAAACTGTGTAAATTCATCTAAATACAGTTTCATTAAACTGTGAGACATGTTTGACATGAATTCAATTTTTGTTCATGTGCTCCACAGAGAGCTGTCAATCTGAAAACTATCATACCATGTAATGTGCCTCATTATGTGTTTGTGTTTGATACCCGCGTCACAGCAGCAAGTCTGAACATGAGATTGTAATGATGATTTACTAATCAGCGATACAATAAAGCTGTACTGATTCAGATGGGATAGGGATCTCATTATTTTTTATTAAGATGGGAGTGTCTGTCTGGATGTGAGCATCATGAAAGGTGCTCACGAAACCTACCTAAATAAACAAGACTTGTTAATATATGTGTGTGTGTGTGTGTGATATTTATACTATTATGTATATGGGAAGGGATTCATTAAGGTGAAGATCATGTGGGCTTTTTTGACCAGTTTCTGTGATTAGACTCTCCTTATTGATTTCATTTTCTTTTTATGTCGGATGGGATGCCAGCAGCACTTGAACCACCATCTGTTACATTACCCCGAAACTTGGCAAAAAGGTCTAAATCCATAATGAAGGTGCACCAGGCAGCTCAACGAGAAATTTTATATTTAGTCACGGTATTCAACGAAGGTCAAAACAAACGAGGAGACTCCAATCATAGACATTCCTATCTGGGACCCCAGAGTGTGCCAAATATTTCCCACTGGACCCTAGAGTGAGCAGAACAACAGCAGGAAATTTGCTCTGTAATTTTTATTGAGGTTGTGCAAGAAAAACACAGATTCAGACAGGATTGAAAATAGATCTGTCAAACACAAATTTGCCTGAGCTGCTCAGGGTTAAATTACTCATTTAAACAAATACACCTGCATGATGAAAGTAAGAAATATCAGTTATATTAATCAGAGACAAGTCACAACATGTATGTCACAGCAGCATCTAAAAGTACAAAACATAATAATAACCATCAACAGGTTATTACCAATTTTAAAATATAGACGTTGTTTGACAACTCATATTTACGTATAAAAATAACAATATTTTTATATTAAAAAATATATATGTTTAGCTCATGCCAGTGAAAGCACCAAAGTGCTGTTTTGGCTGTAAGCTGTACTTGGAGTTTTAGGCATATACACAAAGAAGATTTCCCATATATCAGATCTTGTTTCATTAAACGTGACAGTCTGAACAATATCATGCGTCTTAGATGTTAATGATTCTCTGCCATATCACACTTTTTTGTCCTCTGCTCTGCCTTTTTCAACCGTGTTACTATTGTCTGACCATGACTTTACATCTTCTCCATCTGGAGTGAGCTTGAGAAACTTCTCTGTTGATTCATTTGTATTTTTTACAGAAAGAATGACACCTGGTTTGGTTATCTTAAGCTGAGTTCTTTTCAAATCTTCTGTCTCTCCCTGCAATGTGTTTCCAGTTAAATAGGGTTCCTCCTGTCTTTATAAACTGAGTCATGTCAAAAACTCCTTCAAAATGTGGCGTTGGTCATGACAGAGCAAGTAAGGAGTAAACCAGCCACTTATTTAAAAGTGACAAACTTATATGGTGAATGTAGGAAGGTCAAATTGTTGTACTGGTAAAGTTGTGCCTTTATGTAATTTTATTTATTTTTTTAATGACATTTTTTATTCGACTCTTTCCCTGGTTAAGGGTTAGCATGATTTTGATTACAACATTAGCATGATAATATTAGCATTTTCACTCATTCATTATATTGGTAACACTTTACAATAAGGTTCATTAGTTAACATTAGTTAACTACATTAGTTAACATGAACTAAGAATGAACAATACTTCTACAGCATTTATTAATCTTAATGTTAATTTCAACATTTACTAATACATTATTAAAATCAAAAGTTTGCTAACTTTATTTATTGCACTGTGAACTAACAATGAACAATTGGATTTGTAACCAACATTAACAAAGATGAATAAATACTGTAACAAATAATTCATGTTAGTTAATACAATAACTAATGTTAACAAATGAGACCTTGTAAAGTGTTTTTAAGTTTTATTCCACTACTTTTTTGTTATGTCTGAAGCTAGTACTTCTAACTCAATTTTTCTCACATTCTTGTTGTGATGGACATCCCTATCATACTCCTGTCACACTTCTGTCATCCTGTCATCTCGTGGCAGGTCATCTGAAGACAATCAGGTACAGAGAGAGGAACGGAGCAAGGGAACGCAGTGAAAGATGAGTGTGAGAGGAGGAGAGGAGAACAATGCGAGGGCTGTTGAGTAAAGAATCACAGAACAGGACATTAGCCAGGAAAAGACAGACTGAGAGAGAGAGAGAGAGAATGCTGAAGATGATGGTACTAGATTACACGCTAATGGAATGAAAGAACACCTGTGGAAGATCGAATCTGGATGTGGGAATCCATTAAAATGCAGTTTTATATTAAATTGAATTAAATTATACTAGAAGTAAAAAAATCTATATCGTACAAAGGCTTTTATATTTCTAAATTAATTAAGCTTAATTTGTTAAATTACCTCCCTCAGCCATCACAATCAATTTCATTCACATTTGCATCAAAATGCATTTGAACAGAAAAGTAAAACTTTTATTTACATTTTAAATTTATATTATATAACATAGTTAAATATTTATAATGTTATAATTTTATTAATAATTAAATTTTCTGCACATCGCTACACAATTAGGTGGCTGTTCAACCAAAAAACACAGATTCGGTCAGAAACTAAATGGGTGAGTCATTGAATCATTCACACAAGTGATTCGTTCAACAACTGATTAATTCATGAATTAAACGCCACTGCTGTGTGTTGCTAGGAAACACAAAGGTGAATTCTACTGTGGATTTGTTTGGAAATATTTTCGTTGGTGTCTAAAATGTAAGTTACAGTATTAACTGTAATGTTTATTGAACTGTTGTATAAAAGCAATATCGCATTTGCAATAGTAGGCCTACAACAGTACTCTTGCTCATTGAAGTTCTTATAATAAGTTTAATATCACTCCTTTTCAGAACATTATATTTTTGTTTTATTGTTTCTCACTTGGTTCATAGGGAATTTGCTAGTTTGTTTGTGTGTGTAATGTGGGCTATAAATGCCAGTCTCACAATCGGCAGCTTTGTTTAGACACACGCACACACACACACACACACACACACACACACACACACACACACACACACACACTAATATATATGCAAACAGGAGTGAATGGAGACAGATGGAGGGGAAAAAGGGGGAAAATGATGAATAACTTTACAGTAAAGAGCCGTAATGCCTCCCAGCTTTAGCTTACATTTCAGTGCTTAGATAGCATCTCAAAAGCGCTGAGTTTAATCTATAGGGTCATATACATTTTCCTTTTATTTCCATCTCGCCAGCATTATAAATTCGGCTGGAGAAAAGCCACTTAATAGCTAAAACGGGTGTTAGCTACATCAAGAGACTTGAGCGGTAAAACTGAAGCAGCTGCTTTTAAATTGGCCTTAATGAGATGCTGTTACTGACGCATGGAGCCCTGACACGCAACCATACACACACACACACACACACACCTTTGCTGCCTGAAGATAGCTCAAAGTTTCTTACATGGTCAGGGGGTTGCTTCAGGTTTTTTTTTTTTTTGATTTACACCACAAACCCACATATCATACCATGTTCACGGTGCTCTCATTCATGTTTAGAGTTAGACATACACAGATGAGACCCTCGGCTATGTTTTAGCTGTGGGTCTTACACCCCTCTTGTTGCCATGGGTACACTTTGGATTGTGGAATCCACCCCAGGAGTGTGTGTGTGAGTGTCTGTGTGTGCGTGTGCGTGCCCAGAACCCAACAGAGATCAGAAGAGCATCACTCTCAAGTTAAGATCGATATCTTACCCCCCACCCTTCTGAACTTCTACATCTCATAACACACACACACAGATGGATATTGTGCATGCTGCTCGTGAGCACCGTATCTCAGGATTAGACTGAATACGAGGACAAAAATTGTTGTCGTGAAAATGAAATAATAAGGAACGGGAAGAAAAAACTGGATGGGTGTAATTGCAATTTATTTCCACTTCAGAGCCTGTGGGGTAAAAGAGAGAGAGAGAGAGAGAAATCCTTTAATATTCACAGCCTTGAGATGAGATGAGAGAATACAGCCATACCTTCAGGTCCATGAACATAATGAGCTTTTTATTTCACCCTGTATGTGTGTGAGAGAGAGCTTTGTGGTCAGAAATTAGGATCATCCACGTCTGAATGCCCTGCGCAGTAATTTATGTGTTCATTGAAGCATCTGCCTCTATCTCTGTTTCTGTGTAGAAAATCAAGTCGTGGGTCTTTATTTACAGTATGAAAGTAAAAGAGCTGATGTCATGACACTAGCAGTCTGAGAAACCTTATTCACTGATGGATTCTTTGAAAATGAATCCGGTGTAATAGCACATAAATTCTGACTGTCTGTCTCTCTATTACACATGCACACATGCTTCAATAGGTGTATGTTGTGGCGTTTGTAAATCAATGGAGCAGCGTGTAATATCTCTGACTGGTAATGATCGATCACTGTGGTCTTGTTATGTTGCATTAGTTTGAGACCAACCGCCGACAGGCGCTTTCAAACTAATCTGGTCTACTGGGAGGTCTTCATCCTTTCAACTTTCATCCCATCGATTGGGCCCATTTAAACGCACATGTGTTCATTAGTGAAAATGTACTCAACTTGAGAATATACTGCTCATTCGCATATCGTTGCTGTAATTTAATTCACATTTGTACATTAACAACATTATCCCAAGAAACCTATTTGATGTCAACAATAAAGGGGGTAACCCTTTAACCCTTTAATCCTACCATTCTCATATAAGAATGGTAGAGTAATATTGCCTTAATTTACATAAAAATAATTTTATATTATATTAATATAATATTCAAACTTGATATGTGAATTGTTTAATGAACTCAAAATAACTTTTTCAACCCTCAGTGAATTTATATGACACTGGTTGACAAAAACAATAAAATACGTAGAAAAAAATGTCAGTAAGGATTTCGGTTAGAGTTTTAAATTCTGTTGAGCTTCTCTGCTGTCAGTGGTCTCTGTATAGGCAACTATCTGTCAGTGTTACTCAGATGATTCCACTGCTGAATTTAAGTGTGACATTAGCATGTTGCTAAGCTAATAACAAACAAGACAGCTCACTAGGTTTTAGAACAGAGCCAATGTGTAGAGTCCTCCCTCTAAATGTTTCAACATTGTTTTGCTCTCAAGTGCTCTTTGTACAAACTCAGTAAAATCACTTGAACAAAGAATGAAAAGCAGAGAGGAATAGACAAAAAGTTGATAATGAGGCTTTCTCTCTCTCTCTCTCCCACTCTATAGATGTACTCACTCTTATCATACCATATCGTCCCCCTGGAATTATAAGGTTCTATCTGCATTCTGAGCAGTTTTGAGATATTGAGCTTCAAAATTTTTGCATTCCATTCAACTTTGTAGATATAACCTTATGGTTTTCTAAATAAAAATTCCTAAAATGTACACAGCATTAAATAAGTTGTCACAGAATAAGAATATGTGAATAACTCGATTTTGACAAAAATGTCAGATATAACCTTATAATTCCAAGGGGACAATATGCCTCATATACGTCTTTCTTCTCATATTATACAATAATTGCAACATTTATATATTTATTATTGATCTAAGGTGTAATGGTATACAAAACAGATGGTTCGGTCACGGTTTGGAACGTGTTCGGTATAACAGGGGGGAGAAAACTAAACATAAAATTGCTTTAATTTTTTTTATTAAACTGTGGTTTCTTGAACAAATTGTGTCTCTGTCTTTAAATGAATTCAATTATAATTAAAAGTTTCTTAAGGATAAAAAATGTATGTTGTAAAAATAGGGAGCCCTTACATGCACATTACTATGATATTAAAGGTTAACAACAGAGCCCAAACTATTAGCCTAAATTCAGTTGCTCCTTATTTTTAGTTATAATAATCACCACTCAAATAACAAATTGTATGCAAATATGTAAACTGCACATAAGGCAGTTTTTGCATTACCTTCTACATGTAATTATAAAATTATGTTTTTACTCCAATGCATTGTTGAAATATCATTTACAACATTATTTAAAACATACATTAAACAATCAAGACATCACTAACAGGTTAAGTAAAATATAATGAATATATTGGCTAATATAGTGCATATATTTAGTGAAAGAGGTCATTTCTCTAGGGAACTAACCAGCTGTGGACACTGAATGACTTGCCGTAATGCTACGTGACATAAGCCTAGTGTTTACAAGCTGTTTTACTGATGTCTTTCCGCCGTTGAAACACTGATTGAGCGATTACATGAGATATGATACATTTCAGTAAGTTGTACTGTATCTTTCAACATACCTTCTGATGTTCATTCATGTTCATTCTGTAACTAGTATTAAAGAGGAAGAGATGACCGTTTAATCGTGCTCCACACTGCCTTGAACTGAGACGCCTATACAGTGATCTGTCATGGCACATTAAAGAGCATCAAAAATGGCACTTTTTGTTTGAATTTCTTGATAAAATGGACAGAATTTGAAAGATGACACTTTGTTAATTATCAAAAGTAACAAAACGCAGAGCTTATTGTGATTATTGGTGATTAGGCTACAACACTGTATTCGTCGTGTACACATGTGAAACAAACTATAAGACAAGTTCCGTGAAAAGGCATAATAGAGGGAATAGTATACTGACTATATCCTAAAGTCTCTCTCTCTCTCTTTGTCTCTCTCTGTTCAGCAGCAGCCCTACAGCACACTTGTTTCATACTACAGGTGGATGGGCTGATCTCATCCTAATATACATTTATCAGTATGTGAGTGTGTGTGTGTTGTAGGGACAAAATGTACCCACAAAGATGGCAATATCTGAAATCCTTGCCCTTGTGGGGACATTTTTGGTCCCCATGTGGAAAACAGCTTATAAATCATATTAAATTATGTGTTTTGAAAATATAAAAATGCAGAAAGTTTTTTGTGATGGGTAGGTTTAGGGTTAGGGGATAGAATATACAGTTTGTACAGTATAAAAATCATTATGGTTATGTAAAATCCCTATAAAACATGAAAACCCAACCTCTCTCTCTGTGTATGTGTGTGTGTGTGTGTTGAAGAGTGCAATCTCCTCTCATAACAAAGAGAACAAGTCTCCATTGTCTTTTTCGTTTGGATGGGCTACAGGCTTTTATATGTTAAATAACAGTGTGTGTATGTGGTGTGTGTGTTTGTGTTCCTCATGGCATGCTTTATTCTAGCAGCACTCAAGCTGATGAAAACAATTTTTCTCTATCCTCTCTCACTTCCCCTCTCTCACTCACTCACACACATCCAGGTATATGATGACAACAGGACAATGCTGAATGTGTGTGTCGAGTTTAACAGCCTGTAGCGGTAAGATAGGAAGACATATCTGCTGTCCAACCCAGAACATTCCTGTAATGTAAGAATGACGTTGAACTAGGACACTTCACACATACACAGTAAAAACTCTACATATCCGCAGTGTGTGTGTGGGGAAGGATATTTGGGTGTGTGAGTCTCATCCAGCCGGTGGGTGTGTGGGAACCTGTCACAATAATCGGAAGAGTGGTGTAACATTACACCTAACTGCTGTGTTCAGTAACACACACACACACTCACTCTCGCACAAATGCACCGTCACTCAAAACCCCAAACACACACTTTCACCCCAGACCCTTCAGGTAGAGCGCCAGTGTCACATTACGGTGTCTGTGAGAAAACACTCACTAAAGCTGTTTACAGACCTGAGCTTTGGTTTATTGCAATAAAGAGACTGATAGAGCTCTCTCATCTGATGCAATCACAGAAGGGAGTAGGGTATCCAAACAATTCACTGGATTTTAGAATTTTATTTTAAAAAAAAATCCAGATTCATGTACAGATTATGCAGGTTTATTTTATACAGTGTAACATAACTGATTGTTTAAATGCAGTTAAAGTACATAAAGTCTAACAGAAGTGCTTGAGCGCAGCTTAGAGGGGTTCAAACCCTTTTTAATAGGGCTGGGACAATATATCAATGCATCGCGATTTGTGGATCGTTTCTGATATTTTACAAATGCATCGCAAATCGGTTCTGAGCTTAGTTTTAACAGCAGATGGCGCTCTAGGCAATTTTTTAACCGCACACTTAAATGCTCATGAACAAGAGCGCTGAGAATGTATTTGCACCTCAGAATGCTTTTATGACTCAAGATTAATGTAAACAGCCCACTGCAAACACCTTTGTAATTCGCTTGAACCTTTTTCAGAGAATCGTGATACATATGGAAAATATCAGAATCGATTTATTTCTAGTTCCGCGATGCATTGATGATTTGTCAGCCCTACTTTTTAATCTATCTATCTATCTATGCATCTAAGCTTTTTAAAATCTGGTTATATTTGTAGAAATATAAAATACTACTCAGTTATGACTGTACTTCAGTCCAGTCACTGAATATGGGGGTCAAATGGAGTCCAACAAATGGTGTGTGAATGTATATCTGTCTTCCTTTTTGGGGGGTTAGATGATATGTGCCTGGCATATTCTTGACTTTTACACAAAACATCATTGTTCTCTCAAATACTGTAAACAGGGCTTAAAACTTTAAGAGTTCATTTTGACAGACAGCTCTATAAAATGTGTTTATATATGAGTGACTATAAACTTGAGGGTTTGGGTGTGTTGTTGAGGGCAGGTGGATTATAGTCCCTATGGAAATACACAAACATATTATTGTTATGTTAAAGCTGCAGTCCGGAAGTTTTGCCTCTTTGTCGCCATCTCTGTTTGAAACTTGCAATTGCAGTTATATGCGTAATTATTATTGTTATGTGTGTTGTGCATCGACACAACTCCGTGCGGATGAATCTAATGTTTGCTGTCAGTCAACACATCGGTGTGGATACTGAACTTCGGAAACACAGATTCTATGTCTTGGAAGTATGACCAAAATAAGAACTTTCACTGGAAAATATAACAAGTAAGTTACATGTCTGCCACTTTTGTTCTGACCAGCTGAGGAAAAAAGCATTAGGCCTACAATAAATCGCACTGCCAATGGTGATTAAATCTAATGATTGCTTAGCTTGGATCACATCAAACCTTGCAAATTATTATTGTTGTTATACTTTGTTCTCAAATAGTTAATGTTAACAACATCAGCGTTGCGTGACTATGTGTATTTAGTGAGTATTAGCATTACCTGTAGATTTCAATTTCTGTAGCCACTCCGCATTCCAAAGACTTTTGCTTTTGTCTACGGATTAATCTCCAGTTGTCACTGATGACTCATTTGGATCTTTCTGGATTACAATCCGCCATCAAAATGATAAGTTTAATTATTTCAGCTGCTGTGATAAAAGGCTATAAATGATCTGCTACAAGCAGCATCCTCACATGATATAGCTACTAGCTGGGACTCCTTCCTTTCTGTTTACAGATGTGATGTAACTGCTAACAGTGATTGTAAATTAATTGCCTGAATTATTACATTATTAGCTAACTGCATTCTCTAAATTGTAATGTTGACATGCATTCTCTGTAAAGCTGCTTTGAAACGATATGTATCGTGAAAAGCGCTATACAAATAAATGTGAATTGAATTGAATTGAATGTAGTGATGCAAAGACAAACGGCTGCATGCTCGAATTTCCCGCGGAAACCTACCAGTACCGCTCTTATTATAAAACATTATTACAAGCTTACTGTTGTGAATCGGGCTAAGGTAAGAAGATAGTTTTGAACACTGGCTGGTTATGTATTTGCTCAAAAATTGATTTTGGATCATTTTTAACCAAAAAAGTTACGGACTGCAGCTTTAATGCATTACTCACATATAGCATATACAACCACCTGTGAATTGGCATGGTAACTATCTCCTTATTTGTTTTGTTTTATATGACCTCTGACCTCAGAAAGAGGCCAAATATGACATATGGCTTATGTGCAGCTATAGTGCTAAAACTAACAAAATTGAGTGTTGAAACCGCTCAGACTGTTAAAGCAGCAGTACTACTGTTAAAAGTCTTAATGTACACAAAAACACTGTAGATAAATTGTCATTCCTCTTTGGTTATTTGAGTAGTGACAACTAAACTTTTTTTAAAATACGTATAGTGTGTTTAGAACATTAAGGAACACCCCAGAACTGGAACGGAGAAAAATGGCTTAAAAGTTTATTGATTCAGAATTAAATAATAAATTCAATAAAAAAAAGTGTTTCAAGGCTGCCATGGCTCTCTTCCAAGAAGTTTTAGGCTGGCATAACACTGGCATCTTAAATGCAGTTAAATCAGTTCTTGTTCAATTCAAATTTGATTAATTCTTTTCATACATTATAAACTGCTTTTGCAACTTTGGCCTCATATTACGACTGATTTCTGGTCAATTTTCACTTTCCATTTCATGGTTGAGCGAAACCCATTTGTCACAGGTCAGACCGTAAGAGATCAAAACGTTCAATATCAATATTAAACATTGTGACTCCTGCATTTGTAAAAAAAAAAAAAAAAAATACTACTCAGTTATGACTGTACTTCAGTCCAGTAACTGAATATGGGGGTCAAATGGAGTCCAGCAGAGATGTGTGAATGTTTATCTATCTTCACACACAATCCTAATATTATGTGATTCACTCCCCCATTTAAATGCATTTGCTACTCCCAAAACTTAGCAGTGTATGTGCACCATGGTGTTTGTTACCTCTACTTTTGTCTACAACACACACCCACATACACATATTTGCATTTGCTATTGTGTAGTTTCCCTCATCTCTCTGTCTAAAGCTGACTGAAGTGTGACTAAACACATTTCCATAAGTCTCATCTCTCCACCGCACATAATCTTTCTCTGCCTCTCTGGCTTTCAGTTCACTTTAGCTTCTTTGTTTGTGAATGTTCAGTATTCATTGTCTTCAAAATACTGAGATCTTCACACAGTATGGGATCAATCAGACTTTTACGGCAGTGGTCCTCAGAGATATGTTTACGATGGCAGAGGAGATTTTATTTGGATCAGGTACCGTTTACATAATGTCTCACTGTGAATTTTGAATTTACCATTGACTTTTACCATTTGAATTTTTTTTCATAATATTCAAAACATCTTTTATGTTCCACAAAAGAAAGTCTGTGGTTTGGAACGACAGTAAATAATTTTTTTGGGTGAACTATCCTTTAAAGCTGCAGTGTATAATTTCAGAGAAACTATAGTGATACCAAAAAAAAAAAAAAAAAAAAAAAAAAGGCTTAATCTGAAGCGAAATCGCATTCCCTCAGAGTGCCAATTGCATGATGGAGATAATGATAATAACAGTAAAGAATCAAATGATACTTGATTTAACTCACTCATGTTTTGGAAGCACAATGACTGTTTTGAGTTGGGTGACTGTTCTGGACTGTTTTGGATGTTGTCTATGATCCTACACCAACACAGAGGACAGAAGGATCATCTTACAAGACAGCCCATCACTTAACAGTAAGATTAACCAATAGTCTACCTGCAAACAATCCCAAACCCAAGTTTAAAGAGATTAAACAACATCTGTAGTACCTCTCTGTCAAACCTAGATGAAATGAATGAAAAGAGAAATAAATGTAGAACCTGAAGAGGTGAAACATTTATGAAGAGAAGAAAAAGACTCAGGGATTAAAATGTATAATTAGAAAATAGTGAAAATACACGGACATACAGATACTCTTAATAAAAGTACAACATTATGAGCTCATGATGAGCAACATTATGAGCACACAAATATACACAAATATCAGGCATAACTTTATGACAACTGACAGGTGAAGTGAATTACACTGATTATCTCTTCATCACGGCACCTGTTAGTGGGTGGGATATATTAGGCAGCAAGTGAACATTTTGTACTCAAAATTGATGTGTTAGAAGCAGGAAAAATGGGCAAGCATAAGGATTTGAGTGAGTTTGACAAGGGCCAAATTGTGATGGCTAGATGACTGGGTCAGAGCATCTCCAAAACTGCAGCTCTTGTGCAGTGCAGGTCTACAGTGTTCAGTATCTATCAAAAGTGGTCCAAGGAAGGAACAGTGGTGAACCAACGGTCATTGGTGGCCAAGGCTCATTGATGCACGTGGATAGCAAAGGCTGGCCTGTGTGGTCCGATCCAACAGACAAGCTACTTTAGCTCAAATTGCTCAAGAAGTTAATGCTGGTTCTGATAGAAAGGTGTCAGAATACACAGTGCATCACAGTTTGTTGCGAATGGGGCTGCATATTCCTGTCAGGGTGCCCATGCTGACCCCTGTCCACCGCCGAAAGCACCAACAGTGGGAACGTGAGCATCAGAACTGGACCACGGAGCAATGGAAGAAGGTGGCCTGGTCTGATGAATCACATTTTCTTTTACATCACGTGGATGGCCGGGTGCATGTGTGTCACTTACCTGGGGAACACATGGCACCAGGATGCACTATGGGAAGTGGGTCTAGTGGAGTCCATGCCTTGACGGGTCAGGGTTGTTTTGCCAGCAAAAGGGGAACCAACACAATATTAGGAAGGTGGTCATGATGTTATGCCTGATCGGTGTACATCACACACACAAGTTCAGATGTCTGAAAGAACAGATCAAGACTATCATTCACATACATTCAACAAAATAACTTAATACATAACACATACTGTACAGGTACATACCAACAAAAGACTTTTTTCAAGACTGTCTCCCTCCAATTACACAAGTTTTAGAGTTGCATAGCATTAGCATGTCGTTAAACTGATCATTGTAACCTTAAATTAATCATTTTAATAATAAGTTTTAATAATTGTATGTAATTTTGTCATTTTTATTAGTTTTGGTGTTTTTTATTAATTCAGCTTTAATTTAATTTTATTTCAGTCATTTTAGTATTTCAACTTCAACTATTATTTTAGTTATATGCCAGTATTTCAATGAATAAAAATGATTTGTTTTAGTTACCAATAACAACATGGAAAGAGAATCACAAACTCCTCCTCTTTCATATAGCGCAGGAGGCTGTAGGCAATTTTAGCTGAAAAAGCATGCACAAACACACATTTTAAAACTCTGCCAGAAATAGTACACCAGCTTAGAACTTTTTCATACTGTTTTCAGTGTACTATGAATTGATACATACTAATTCTAACCTCTCTGTTTGTCTTCAGTGCATTTGTTTTCACCTTTGTCTTCCTGTGATTCTTATAAAAAGGATTTTAATTGGAAAATCTTCATACAGGTTAAGGGCATTTGTTCTACTTGTCAGCATCTGCTTTATGCGACATCAAAGGTTAAATGTGGATGTACATATGGTTGCACTCACAGCACACAAACACAAAACTGACATGTTTATGGACCGGAGAAATCGACACAGTAACAGAGATCAGAACAAAGGACCCTGGGAAAGTTCAGAGGTCACTGACAGCTGTCACCTCTCACATTAACACCTCAAGATGTGAGGAAGATTCTGAGCGGACATGGTGGTCCCCTGGGGCACAGGTACAGGAAGAAAATCTGTCATCAGATGGGTCAACTGTACAACAGAGTCGAGCCTAAAGACAGTTAGTGATGAGATGTCCAACTTATTTCAAATTAGTTCTGTGTCAAGGAACCTGTAAAAAAAAAAAAATGTTTCAACGGTTCTTTTATGTCATCACTAGTGTGCTGGAAAACATTTCATTAAAATCCAGCGTTAGTGTTAGTTCTGGCAGGTCACATCAGTCAAACTCGCATCAGCTGACTCCCAGGTGACTCACGTCAACCAATACGACGCCTTTCACAGCATCCATATATAAGCTCCTCAGTATTATCAGTAGATAATATACATTTAAAATGCATAAAATGCATTTCTCAGGCGCTAATTACCCTTCTCCATCCCCAGCTCCTCCTCTCTTCAGTTAGGATTTGGCCTTATGATTCCCCTGAATCAGACTAATGCTTGAAATATGTGTAGTTAAATTACTGACATTAATGATATCTGCATATGTTGGTTCTGTTCTGTTTATCCTAAGGGGGGGTTATTGCTGCTCTCCCTGCTCTTATCCATGCTAGGCTGCATGGATGCACAGGGAGTTCTTGCCCAGAACAGTACCATACCGCCAATACAAACTCTATGCATTATCAATCATATTTGACGATAGTGGTCCTGACAGAAACCATATGTAGGCAAATATTGTCGTATAGGAATTGGTGACTTGTAACTTGTAATTTTTGCTGTTAGGTATCGGTACTTTTCTTCAACCTATGGTTTTCAGGTACTCTTTATATATATGTGGTATGTGGGGCCCATGTGCTAAGAAAAGAATAATATGGTAAGAAATACCAGTTTTCAATATCAGGCAGCATAACAAGCTGTTTTTTACAACTAAAAATAACTGGAGGCGAATGACACCGGAAGCCAGACACATTAAATTTACAAATGGCCGCGCCCGCTCTCACCTAAAAAAAAGGTGGATATGGGACTGTGGGTCCCATAATGGTCCCATGCCAATTGCTCACATGGATTTCATGCGGGATTGCACTTGCCACTAGGTGGGCTTCAACTGAGCAACATGCACAAGACCCTAGCTTTAAGTTTTATGTGGGTACTACTAAGTGTCTACATGGGCTGAAATAAGGGTTGGAAGTGGGTTTGTCCACAGGTATGTTGGCCACATGCCAATTGCCCATGTGGGCAGTTGAATCACCCATACATTTTTTTTTACTTCATGCTCTCCAAAAAATATCAAAATGAATGCAGAAAATAAAAACTTTCTTAATTATAGAATTATAGAGTTGTATGGATTTCTGCATTGCATTTTCAATGTATTTATGAATAAATTAATAGAACTTGAAAAACAATGAATGTCACATCAAATGAAAATCTGTCCAACAGCTTCAGATCTCTAATGCACATTAAAACACACACACACCTACACTATAGTCTCTGATTTTTTACACTGACTGGGTAAATCATGTTGCACACGTCTCAGTTCACTACTGCATGATTACAGACACACTCAATTGCACTCACTGTTAGGTCACGTTGCTCCTATTCAGACAGGAAATGACAGAAACATGTTATGATGGGGAAATGCAAAATATATGTCAATCAATTTGACAAGCCTGTGACAGAATGCAAATGAAAGAGGCTGTCCTCACATTCCTGTGCATGTGTGTGTGGTGCAATTGGGCCTTTGGTAAAACCCATACCAAGCTGAGTCAGTGTTTGTAATTGTGTTTGTGTTTAAATTGATATTGAGCGAAATGTTCTCTTGCAGAGGCTCAAACAACATGATGCTCAGCTTTCAGTATCTAACCTCATCACAAGACAAAAAGAAAGATAAAGCTATTGAGGTAAGGCCACCGCAGACACTCAGAGAGAGAAAGAGAGAGAGAGAGACAGAACAGAAAGGTTAATGATAAAAAACACATTGGGACTCAAAGAAGCTGACAGAAGCAAAAAAATGGACAGGCGCTGGAAAATAAGTGAACACGAAGAAGCAAATTGAACAGAAAATGCTCAATCTTCCCTTCATTCTCTCTCTCTGTATTGATCTTTTTCTTTTGACTGATGAAGTCAAGCAGAGATGATAAACAGATGCTGATGGTTTTCTCTGTTAGCACAGCTCTGACACACTGCGATGCTAACACACTTTACACAGCAGAATAAGAACTCTGATGGAGAGCAATGCGTAAAGATGCTTTAAGAGTATGCAAAGAGTCAGCTCATTCTGAAACCAAGCTGAAATTCTGGGAAATAGATTTTTGAAAGCTCAACTGGACCTGTCTCTCTGATACTATCAGTGATCAGAGTTCTGAACATTTGGTCACATCAAATGAAAATACATTTTATTAGTCAGATCTGAGTTAAAGAATTAACATTAATGATAACATGTTTGTCAGATTTTCAAGGAGATTCAAGCAGAAAGGAGCTCTACTTGCTTGACTGCATTTTTTAATTCTTTACTAAGGAGTAAAAGAAGTTTGAAATACCTTTTCAGCAGTGTACCGTTAGCAAACATCCACATGTCACCCACGCTGCCGAGATCGCCATTTAGACGAATATGTAAAGCATCTGATCAAAGCGATGCGGATATGTATGCACAAGCTGTGCAATTCAACACTCCAGTAAAGTCAAGTCACGTCACATTTATTTATATACCACTTTATGTAATATATTGCTTAAAAGCAAGCATCTTTACAGTATTAAACATGAAAAACAGTGTCAATGTCACTTTCAATAAGTATTACAACTTCAATTTCTACTATAAAGCAGCTCTCCAGTGTGAACATGTTTTTAATTGTGTCTGACATCGATGGACTGAACAGAATGAACCAGAAAAGATCAGAGAAGGCGGAGCCCCAGAATCTACCTATCGCCACAGACAGTAGTAGTAGTAGTTCTAAGGTGTTTACCATTTCAAGCCCTCAAAACAAACTAAGTTTTGGCCTGATTTTGTTTGAAACTATGTCACACCAGTAAACTGAATGTGTCTGGCTTTCGGTGTCATCTGCTTCCAGTTATTTTTAGCAGTACAAAACAGCTCATTATGCTGCTTGATATTGCAAACTGCTATTTTGTTACCATATTATTTTAATGTATTGTCGAAATTAGCTTTAATGTAGTGAAAATAGCTTTACCATTTACTGCACTTTGATATTCTTCAAGTTATTTACCTATAGCGGCTAAACAATCTAAAATCTCACACATTCACAGCAAATAGCTTACTTCCACCTTGCAAAATAAGAGTTTCGTCCCAAATGACACACTATGCACTTATACACTATGTACTTATGCACTATGTACTCATCCATGTAGTGTGTGAATTGTATAAGGTTATTTTGTCATTAAACATCGGAGTCTGTTCCCCCCTCCCCCTACGCTACGTAATTAAAGCTGCGACAGTTGAGTGCATGAAGTGTCCAACGTTCCACACTTCGTTTTTTCCGTTAATTTAGTGCATCATCCGGATATTTAAAGTGTACTTTTTTACTCTTTTTGGAATTTTCAGTGTGAACACACTACTTGCACTATTTATACTTAAAAACGTCATAGGATAGTGCATAAGTATGCGAATTGGGACACACCTAAGGTGATATCGGGACATTTTGGCTCAGAGTATACTTTTTAGGCATATGCTAGGGTATATGTTCTATGTACTATATGTACATAGTACAGCGTACTATGTGCTTACCGTGTGGGTGAAAATAGATTTTTCTGAAGCCCAAAGTATACTTCAGTTTTGACGCAAGCACTTAGCATATATGTACAGCCGAATGCATAGCCTTTCAAAGTATACTTCATTCATATGTATTTTACATTTACATTTAGTCATTTAGCAGACGCTTTTCCCCAAAGCAGCTTACAAATGAGAATAGTAGAAGCAATCAAATCAACATGAGTACAACAGTATGTAAGTGCTGTGTCAAGTCACAGTTTCATCAGCAAAGTGCTCGTAGCAAGGTTTTTTTTTTTTTAATACAAAGAGAAAGAGAATAAAAATAGAAAAAAGAAAAGTAAAATATAAATTAAGAGTAAGTGCTAATATTACTGGGTCAATATGCACACTAGAAAGATTCATCCTTGTTCATTGTCTGCATTATTTATCTCCAGAAGTTATGAACATGCTCGTTTTTGTGCTTGTTTAAAGTAGACTTGCGGTTATCTTGTAACTCCCTCACACAAGTGCTCGTCAACAACACAGGCATTTATTGTTGTTGCCGTCTCTAGTAGTTTGTTGTTGTTCCATATTATGCTGATGATGAAATTTACATCACATGCACTATATTCAAGCGTATGCGTACAAAATTAAGTATAGTTTGGGCTTAACAGTGCATATTCTGTATGTAGGGGCAGACTTAACTAATAAGCGAGGTAAGTGAGCTCCATAATTGGAATTTGCTTAGGGTCCCATAAGTCTGCCCCACTCTGTACACTCAGCTCACAAATGCACCTTGAATTTTTTTGCACTAATTAGATGGCAGCTCTTCCCTTGCCTGCTGTTTCACTGTTAAAAATGAGATAGCAGCAATAATAGACGCCTGGGTTGGCATCTTTTGTTCTAGGTTGGCACCTAGGCAGGCACACAAGCACTTGTGTGAAAAGGTTAAGTTTAAATGAATACAAAGACATTTAAAAAAGTTTCTAGTACACCTGTGTTCGCATACAATATCAAATTGAGTATACTTTAAAAGGCTAGTGTGTTAGGCTAGTTTTCGTGTCAAAACTGAAGTATACTTTTTTGGGCTTTACTTGTCTGAAAGGGATTCTGGAGGATCTAATGAAGGAAGAAAAAAGGATGATAACTCACCCTCTTTGATTTTGTTGGATGTTGTTGACACGAGAGCTGCGTCAGACTTAATGATGATGAAAGGAACCTTTCTTCTTCAGACCATGTGCTAGTGTGCATTCCAGCACTTTCACTACACACACACACACACACACACACACACACACACAAAACCTAACCCTACTCATCACAGAAAACTTTGCATTTTTACATTTTCAAAAAACGTAATTTCGTATGATTTATAAGCTTTTCCCCATGGGGACCAAAAAAATGTCCACATAGGCTGAAAAAATTATTGCTATTATTTGGTCCCCATAACGTAGGGAATGCCAGGTACACACACACAGAGAGAGAGAGAGAGAGAGAGAGAGAGAGACCTACAGGGTTCATAGCTCTTGGTTTGAGGTAAATTTGCTCAGAAAGAGTGTGCACAGGCATTTTTGTATGTCTTTTTGCAAAAGAGATACCATGAATGAATACCATGTAGCAGCAAATGCACATCTGAATCTTCAGTGCTTGTGTAGGAGAGTCACATTAAATTCTTATCCAAATCAGATTAAACTTTTTTTTATCCTGTCCTGATAGTGCTCACATTAACGATGAAGATCCATCAGTGGTAGAGGTTTTTCCACACATCTCAACTGCCGAGTGTTCGAAATCAAAATGTATTCCTAAATAATCCATCAGCAGCATCAAACCAGCTCCTGCAGGTCTGAATGTAAAAACCACAGCAGAACACATTTGTCAATAGCATACAGGCCTCAGGATTAGGAAACTGATTTCTCAAGTGGCTAAACCCGAATGAAGGGAAGTTTTGTCAATTAGTAAATGGAGTAAAAATGGAGTTAAAGGAGGTCTGATCGATCATACCTCCATTCCCTAAGCGTACACACAAAATAATCTAGAAAAAGACCAGGAAAACAACTAATTTGAGCTGACTAACTTCAGAAAATTCAGCAGTAAGTGCAGAACGGTATAGGGGCCAATATGTAGTGAGACTTTTGAGGCAAGAGGAAATGAAAAGGCTGAACCATCAGAACAGTAAATTAAAAGATGAAGAAAAGGCTATGTGTCACTAAATATCAAATGATTTAATAATCAGTCATTAGGGACCTCCATCAGGAAAAAAGAAACCTTTTTCTGTCACGATCATCTCAACAATGGTCTCATCAGATAAAGCCGAACGCACTTCATGTCTGAACATCAACACCTCCAGAATCTCAGTGGAATCAATAATCACATTTTCATAATCCATAATACAGTGTTTCCCCACCGATCCCAGATCTCATCAGTATCTCATTACAACGTCTCCATTGTCTCGTTGGAGAGTTGAGCGGTGTCTCGCTTGCACCATCTCAACTGAATATATCAGAGACTCCCTGATGGCTCAAAGACTGTTTTGTGCATGTGGAGAACTGTGTTATTCTGTTGAGCACTGTCATTCTTTAAACCAATTACTTTAGATGCTCGACGACATGCAGATAAAGTGAGGGAATCATTGAGACGGCCAAAGGAGGAGAGAGGGATTGAGAGAGAAGCCATCACTTAGGTTTTAAGAGAGATAAAACAGAATGAGAGAGAAAACGCAAAAGAAATACACTGTCAGATTATGTTCAGAATGAAATGCTAGCATTACTGTACACTGCCTATATCATAAAACATATTAGACATATTAGTATGTTTTTACAAGTTTTATTCAGTATGTTGTAATTTTGTGTGAAAATGTATCATACAAATATACAAAATATTCTAAAACGTGAAGCTATTTGTTAATCTACATTATTTTCGAGGTGGTTGGGTTGCTAGTTTTTATAGCCTATTTTAGTAGCAAAGCTATTTTGCTGATTAAGTGCCTTGTGTAGTGTTGATTAAAGTGTTTGAGTTTTCAGTCAGCTGTTTAGAATCAGAATTAGCAATGTCCGGTTCGTGAATGAATCATTCTTATGAGTCAGTTCCTTGCAATTAATCAGTAAAATGATCACGATTCAGTCATTCGGGCTGTTCACTCTTTTGGAGCAGTTTCTCTATCTGTAAAACGCTATCGGTAAACGTCAAAACACAAAGAACAAAAACAGTGCTGGATGAAGTAAGTATTTACCTAAAATAATTTCAAACAAACCTGCATTCTATTGTTTAATTGCCAGCACCGAATAAGGTTTAAAGGGTTAGTACACCCAAAAATGAAATTCTGTAATTTATTACTCACCCTCATGTCATTCCAAACCTGTAAGACCTTCGTTCATCTTCGGAACATAAATTAAGATATTTTGATTAAATTCAAGAGGTTTTTTTTTTTTTTTATCCCCAATAGAAAGCAACATAATTACTGTCATTCAAAGACTATAAAAGTAATAAAGACATAGTTAAAATGGTTAACGTGACTACAGTGGTTCAACCTCAATGTTATGGAGCAAAAAGAATACTTTTTGTGTGCAAAAACAACACACAAATAATGACTTTATTCAACAATTTCTTCTCTACCCTGTCAGACTCGTATGCATTTGACGCAGTTCAGCGCTTCCGTGTTTACGTCAGAACACTGGCTCACTATTGGCCGGCTCCAGGGTCAGCATCACATGCATGCGTCTTGGTGCTCAAGTGAACTGCTCGGCTAATACTGAGCTGGTGTTCGGAAGAGTGTTTCTCCTACGTCCTATTCTTCTGCAAACCAGAATGGCAGCACAGCTGTAAGGTTTGTTTGAGTTGCGCCCTCTACTGTACAGGAGTGAATTTGCATTTCCTTCAGTCTGAGGTTTATTTATTTTACTTTTGGTGTGTAAGGGCCTTTACATTTGCCAAAAATATAATTTTTTTGTTATTAAAAAAAAAAAACAAGCAAGCCCAGCCCAGATAAGAAAAAGTAACGCAAAAGTAATGTAACACATTACTTTCCATAAAAAGTAACTAAGCAACACAATTAGTCACTTTTTTTTAGGGAGTAATGCAATATTGTAATGCATTACTTTTAAAAGTAACTTTCCCTAACATTGCATTTATAATGAGAGCAGTATAGTAGTATACTACTACTACTACAGTGTCCTCACATTACCTCAGTTGATCTGGGGTGAACTGATGCGATCTTGACACAATCATCATGGAGGAATGGCAGAGGCCATATGGCTGAATCACACATGACAGATGAGAGAGTCTGTGATTTCAGAAAGAGGTGGAGGGCAAGAGTGGGAAAGAATAATCTTACTCAAGAGAAGAGAACAGACCTTCAAGACATTAAGAGGCAGGAAATAGCCTCACTCTCTGTCCTGTCAGGATCTGTAGAGGCTGACTCTTAAAGTGACTCTTTAAAACACAACCCCTCAAGACACTCTGCTGTTTGACCCATTTCAGGAAGTCACGATGGAGTAAACAAACTAAATGAAAGAAATAAAAGATTGAAACACACTCACACACATAAGTGCACGTACCCTCAGCTCTCTCTAGGTGCGTTTAATAGCCTGTATCCCTAGATAACACCTTGCCAAGTCGACTTCATAGGGAATTCAGCTATTGTAAGAGATATTGTTCATGTTCAGTCTGAAGGCCACTTCACACAACACAGGGAACAATATTACTTCACAGGAACTGGAGAGAGAAATGCGACAGTTAAAATACCATTAACAGGACCATGCATTGCAGTTATGAAGAGACATACACAATATAATTTAACTAAATTTTATTCAGTTTCATATTAACCACCACAACACTTATTTATCAGTAGTAATTGAAGGATTTAGAGGATGACAAATTAAATATAATACATATTATAAATATACTATATTCAGTTTTTATAATAAATAATATATTTTATATTAATATACATGGAGGTATTCACTCACACACACACACACACACACACACACACACACACACACACTTTATATATATTAGTCATACCAAAAATTATTCAGACATTTTTGATATATTTTTATTAGTGGGTGCAGGATACTATAGTTCATTTATGTAAGTGAGGATAGCAAAATAAAGTAAATTGTGACATATTATACCCAAAAATTCTTCATACAGTGGACTACCAGTAAAACTGATAAAAATTTGGAGCCAAAAATTATTCAGACACTTTGACCTGACCATGTTTTGCTTAAGTCTTATCTAACATAATTAAGATTAATTTTTTTCTGACACAGTTTAACTCTGAGATCTTGTCATATTTTATTACCATTTTTTTTTAGACTATAGTGAATAAACTGTATTAATGAATGAAATGTTCAAGGTGTCTGAATACATTTTGGTTTGACTGTATATCCCTGTTTACTGATCCCTATACACTTGAGTTTCAAGTAAGCTGACACACACACACACACACAAATATATGTAACTTACATGAGTGTATAGGGATCAATAAACATAAGGACACTCTGAATAGGAACACTGATTCTGTCCCACTCTTTCCTGCTTTTAATATTCCAATCATACACAAACACTCAGTGCCCACGTGGGTCGGCACTACATTCAACCTAAAAAGCCTATTTGATCAGTCTCCACACATTTTTTTTATTTTTTTATTTTTTTATCAACGATGTATTTTTTCCCTGTTTTTATCTTCAAAAATCACCCTTGTGAATTTTAGCTCTTTGGATTTTAAGTTTCAGCTGTGTTTTTCTCCTAGAATGTAAATCAGAGAGTGTATACAGGACTGTGTGTGTTTAACTTAGCTCTTTGCTGTATACGCATGTACACACACACACACACACACAACAAACAACCGCTAACAGCACAGCAGCGATACACAAAGAGCCTGCTGGAAGTAACCTATGCAGCCAGCATGTTAATGTCATCCAGCGTTAAGGAGTCGTGTACGTGCGTGTGTGTGTTGGTATGAGTGTGTGAGTGTGTTTTCTCCTCAGCGTCATGACAAACAGAGGGCAGAAAGCCGCCCAGTGGCCATGTTAGATGTGCTGTTCTCCTTAGATTTGGTGAATACCTGCCGATCGCTCCCCACGGCGTTAATAAACCCCGTGACCTGCTGCTTTGCTCATTTGTGCTTGCACACTCGTTAATATTTATGCTGCCATTAAACATTAATGCCCGGAGTCAACATTACGACAGAAGCTCCAATCAAATTCAACTTACTTAACTTTATCTCATAAAGTCGCTATTTGTTTCACTGCTGCCTCGTTATTCTGTGATTTACAATCCACAAACATGACCCAGAGAGGTTTCTGTGTGGGTTTGGTTGGTCTATTTATGGAAATCTGTCTGCATTACATTCATGAAATGTGTGTGTATGTGATGTTTCATTTATCTTTCCCTCTATGACAGCAGTGGGAACCAGAGCACAGCAGAAGTGAGGTCACCTTCCCATCTGAAACAACAAGGACATGTTTGTTGGGGGAGGAGATGCACAGGAAATGTGTGTTAAGTGTTGAGGTCCTTCTGGATAACTGGTCTCGTTCTCACGGGGGTCTTAAAAGCGTCTCAGGGGAGCGCATCCTGATCTGTTTACCTCGTGTTGTCTCTCGGATGTCGTTCTCTTGCTGACCCTCTCTCTTTCTCTCGCTCTGATGTGACAGATGCGACAGGTAAGAGAGATTGACGGCGGCGGGTAACACGGAGAGCGTCTGTGTTCACGCGCGTTCCCAAAATCCTGCTGGGTTGTGAATGGCAGGTCAGCTCCCGTTAGCTCCTGTGTCCTGCTGAACAAACAAACTTTTATAGGGTCGCAAACAACCTCCCTCACACAAACACATGAGTAAACATATCTGACCCCACTTGAGTACTGAGTGAATAAAGGAATGTCCGCTCACACACATACATACGTTTACTTAGCTGTTTAAATGAGGACATCAATAGACTTATATTGTTTTTATTTAAAGCTTGTTATAATGACTACACGCTTACCCACACCCTACCCCTAAAATACAACTGAAAAACATGATTTATATAGGAAGACTTTGTCAGATTTAGCAAACTTCTGAGGACAACTGACCCTTTGCTAACCTTTGCCTTCCAGACCAATAGTACTTTAGCAGCTGTCGCCATCCACCATATTATCAGATAAAGCTTTGCTCTTCTAAAGTACATTTATGGAGGATCTGTGTTTGTGTATAGTTTTAGGTGCAATTTTATGGAAATGATCCCAAAATACAGTAAAATTTTGGGTCACTTATAATAGTGACACAAGGCATACAAGTTTGTCCTCATTTCCAAATGAACTTAAAACTAAAGCAGAATTAAAATACACTGAAATGAAACTAGTTCTTGCCTCGAAAACCAAAGTTAAGCCCTAGCAAAGTTAACCCTAACCCCAGGCTTGAAGGCTGTAGCTGATAGATAGATAGATAGATAGATTGTTTGATTGATTGATTGAGTCCATCTCTGGTTAATGCATAATTTAACTTTATTTTGGCAAATAAAATGCTTTGCTATGTCACAATTTATGAAATAGGCAGCAAAAGGCAGAGCTTAGCAAAGGGGCCATTTGTCCACAAAGTAAAACAAAGTAAAAAAAAAAAAAAACAACATAAAAATATATACATATATGACTGACCACTTACAGTATTTACATACAATATTTACTCATAAGCATCTATAATTCATTCCACACATGCTCAAGATATTGAGTATCTCACACCTTTCGGCTACATAAAAAGACTAATGATAAACACACACACCTTACACACCACATACACAAATAGCGCAGTGCTGAATGATGAGGATTAGGAGGTAAAAGAGGACGAGAGATGTGAAGAAGCAGTGATGATAGATGCACACACAGAGCCATTCACATCAAGCTTATAAATGTGTGTGTTTTTGGAGCGTTTAGATTAGAACACTTAAATAAATTCTTCTCTAAATTCATTTCCTTTTGATGTAGCTGCAGAAAACGAGTGAAAAGAGATTCAATTATTTACGATGATGAAGGTTCAGCTGGAAAAGTGCAGCATATGTGAGATAAAATGTATTTAAGAAGCAACGGCTGATATATTTGTTATTAAAATACTTGGAACATTTCAGTTCCTCTCCTTATTTCACCCAGCACGACACACATACAGAGGTGAGTGGTTAAACTCATTCGGCATTTACCAAACCGGGAAGTGCAGAGATAAGCAGGATTAGTTACAACAACAGCTGTTTGACTTGAGATGGAGTCAGTTTGTCAGTGTCTCTCTCCTAAGGCAACAGGAAACTTCAGAGATGGGTTTGGTTAACATGGCTCTGAGTGACAGAAGAGAACATGAGAGATTGGCAGTTAAATAAGGAAGGGTGTAGGAAGAAAAGAAAACAAAAAACAACCAAAATATCCCCCTCCTTCAGAATGGAGAAAAGGGATGTCCTCAGGACAGGACTGAAATAGAGAGAAGCAGGACAGCTAGGAGGGAAAGAGGAAAAAGAGGAAGTCAACTTGCTGACCAGTGCAGTTCATTTTAATGTCCACATAAAATACGGAAATTTATTTCTTAATATACTGGAAACAGTATTAAAAATATTAGGAGTAAACAATGGACATTATATCTTTATATTATTTCATGTTATATAATATAATCTTTGTTACATTATATTTTATAGTTCATTTAAATATCATAATTAAGTTAACATGGTGTGAATCTCACTATACTTTGCTGTGGACAGATGTTGTCTTTTTGCCATGTCTCCAGGTGCTTTGCAACTTTTAACACGAAAAACAGGCAATTAAGAAACTATTCCATTTTTTTTTTAATGGAATAAATTAAAAATGTCAATAAAAATGTTTCAAACAAAACATGTTTTTGGGGGAGAATGTGATGTGGTTTTACCTGTGTCCTCCATTTTACTGCCTTACTGTTGGTAATATACCTTTAAATAATAAAAGGTCAGTCCTTATGACATCAACTTTTCATCAACAGCAAATTGTCTGAAACTTCACACACATTCAAATGCATTTTCACTATCTGAAAAGTAGTGAAAAGGTGTTTCAAAAAAACATTTTAATGTTTTATTAACTAGAAGGCCAAAAGTTACATAAGTGTACTTTAACAAAACATTATTTGTGTAAATGGGCCTGTTGTAGTCCTTTTGTACAAACCAAATTATGCAAAAAAGCTTTCCTTAATTTAATTAAGTTCATTGTACAAATGAAGAGACAGCTGTTCATGGAGACCGCTGTGAATTCATTTTTAGTTTGTGTGTGAATTTTGTTTTATCCAACTTTTTAATGTAATGAGAAATGTCAAAACTCTCTCAGTTTGATCCCAAATTTAACAACACCAGTTGCACACAATTGTTTGTTTTAGTGTACTGTTAGCATACACAAATACCATTTGGTAACTTGTTTGGTGAGTTTAATGTTTTCTGGCATGTCAGCAAGTTTTAAACTAGTTCAAAAAGCGAGACTGTCAATGTAAATGACGCCTCATTTTGCGCATTGTTCTCATTGTGTGAACTGAGTGCTATGTTCATATATTTTAAGTGTTCTAAGATGAATTGGATAATGATAGTTCTGTTTCGCCCTGAAGGAAAGGTGTGGGTTGTCTTCAGCACACACAAACAAGTAACTCATGCAGAACTCAATTCTCACCTTACTTTTCCAAACCTTTTCCACACTTACCACCTACACAAATACATGCTCCAGTCACAAGTCCTTTTTTTGTCTGTACACTGTATGTTACAACTTCTTTATGAGCAGGCTTATCAGCCTATTGTGACAGAAAGAGGATCCAAATATTCAATTTGTGACAGTACTTCTTTAACACGGCACATTACAGCAAATCCCAAAAGCTGCTACTTGAGATTAGCAACACATTTTAAGCATAATGTTGGTGTAACATGCTCTAGTTGAGCTGCAAGAATGTTTTCATGCTGCTGACAGACTGATTGAGTTTAATTATTTCGCCCGACGTGTCGGGTTTGGTTTTGTTATGTCTGCGAGTCTGTTGGGCCTGATATCCGTCACTGAGGTGCCGTGGGGAGGCGCATGTAAACATGACTGACACGTGTATGGAGGTTAAACACGAGATTAGAGAGTTCTCAAAGCTTTATGACCCTCACTTCCCATCTGTGGTTTTAAAATGCATTGATCTTTGAAGGTTTCTTCTTTTTTTGAGTGGCACATTTCAGACTGTGTACTTCTGGGTGTCCTAATGCTAACCAAAAAATATTCACTTTTCCACAGTTTTCTGTCACCTGTTTATCATTTTCAGAGTCTGGCTGAATAGATAACACCCATCCAAGTATTTCCTTTCTCATCTTCTCTCCTGTCCTGTATTCTGTTCCCTCATTCCCTGCAAGAGTTGTCAAAATCAAATGAGAGACTCAAGACTAGTCTGCCTATTCTGAATTAGATATGGCAGGTTGTTAAACCAAGTTGTCTGAGCGTAGAGAATTGGCCAACCAACAGAGTTTGTGTCGTAAATCTGATATTATTCTGCCTGACCAAAGATTTTCACATTCAGCCCACAACAGTTACTATAATTATATTGTCACCGATCACAAAAGGAAGTCTAGAGATTTCAATCTTTGTCCGGCTTTTTGGATGCTTTTCATTATCTGTAAATATAGCGATTACAATTTTTGATCTAATTAATTACATTAAATGAATCGCAGATCAAATTTGGCTGAGAAATTAACCCCAAAAGATAATTTAAAGTCATTATTGTGTTAAATGGGAAAGGCATTAAATAGACATTACAAAAAAAGTAGCTTTAGAAAGAAATGTTTTATTTTATTCAACATTTTTTCAGAATTTATTATACATAAACGGCTATAAAGGCCACAATATATATATATATTTTTTTAGATGTTGCATCTGAATTAGTTTTTATTTAGATTTATTTTCAGACAAAAACAGTTTGGTTACCAACATTTTTCAAAATATCTTCTTTAATGTTATGCAAAAGAAAGAAAGTCATACAGGTTTGAAACTACATGAGGGTGAGTAAATGTAAATAAACAGAATTTTCATTTTTGTGCAAACTATCCCCAAAATAGGAAATTATTATTATTTTTTTTTTTTAATGAAGTGATACTTTAAATATGAAACTAAAACTGCCAGTAAATCAATAAGTCATTGAGTCATTCATTCATTCAATTCGTTCAAACGGCTAATTCATTCAGGAATGATGTAAATGGCTCTCTTTATGAATGGGCCATTGAATCATTAGTTAACCCTATTGATTCGCTCAATACGCAACTTCATTCGGAAACGAAACAGCAGGTGTGTTCGACTTGAAGTGGCGCTACACAGACTGATCGGTGTATGACATCAGCCGTACTGCTCTCTAATCGCTTTCGCGGTACTATGATGTCATACACCGATCGGTCTGCTCAGCACCGCTTCAAGTCGAAAACACTTATAGTGCTGCTCGGAGATGAACACCAGTTCTGCTGTGGCTTTATAGGTAGGCTAATATTTTTGTTCGCAAAAATGAGCAAAAACAGACATTCTTCTGTCTAAAATATACCACAGTACTTTAGTGATTTAACACAGACAAAACATATGAATAAACGGTGTTATCATTGGGTGCAGGTTATTCTCATTGAATTCCTCGCTAAGTGTGTTTGTTTGGACAGATCAGACTGAGATAGAGACTCTTGTTGGTGCTGTGAAAAAGTCCATGCTGACAAGCTGTCGTTTAGCTTTCCTGTCATCCCATTTTGAGTGTTCCCCACACCTCATTCATCCATAACCCTAAGGGTCACAGGTCATTGTACTTCACCGCTCCTAGCCAGAGGTCAGAGGTCAACACCTCCTTTCAGCATGGCACAAGACACTGTAGACACGCTTACGATAACAATGTGATCCAGATGTGGAGAGATGAAGAGAGAGAAGCAATTAATGCCTTGTACAACCCTAAAGCATCCTACTAGGGTTGACTGAACCTCTAAGATGGGACCTTTGGTGTCGGCATGGTAACCGCCATGGTAGCAGAATGTGGGCGGAGTCACAGGGGGTGTTGAGTGAGAAATCGGCTCCATAGCTAATGAGCAGCTGCTGGCAGTTTCTCTGCAGGACAGCAGACAGGCAGAAACAATATTTCAAACTCCTTCAAATGAAATAATATGATAACAAAGACTCCTGGGGCAATGTGTGTGTTCTGGAACGTGTTTGGACAGGGGGTGCAACTCCTCCCGGTGAATAATCACGCACTGGCACACATACACACACACACAGACATGGCTTTCATACCTCTCTCACTACTGAAGAATGTGTATAGACTATGTAATTAATCTAAAATTCATAATCCAGAGTGTGATCTGGCATATGAGAAAAATAGTCTCTTAAGAAGGCATGCGTACACTCGTACACATTCAGGAGCATTTTGGACGGGCAAATTTAAATTATGGATGGGTCATGATTTTTGAGTGGTTTATTAGTTTGTCCAAAAACTGAATAGTTAATTAGTAAGCTGTTTTTTTTTTTTTTTTTTTTTTTTTTGTAGTGGTGATTAATGGCAACTTCTCAATGAATATTTTAGCATGCTGATAACATGCTGCCCTTTAAAGCAACAAATGTCACTACAACATATAAACACATTTTGTTTTATTAAGTAAAATTTAAATGTACACATACTTGCACTGGCACTGTACTCTTCTATATGTTAGACCAAAACAAACTTGAATAAGTGATAGTTATGTAAGTTTTCTTTGTGAGGGGTCCTGGGTTCAAATCTCAACCTTACCTATGTTTTGCTTGGTCAGCTAATATAACCTTAACTCATAAATAAGGCAACAGAACTGCAGAAGGTTGTAGAATATGGCAGAAACAGAAATAAAACATGTCTTTGTAAATATTACATGCCAGTATAAGTCAGTGAATCAGCCAGTGCTTCAGGTGTCAGCGCTCAAGATGACACAATGGATGCATTAGACGCTTTTCAGATAAAACAGAGTTTAATCATACAGAACTGGCTAAATATGTTGGCTTTTAGGTATTTTTTAGGCTGTTGAGAATTAGAGTGACAGCAAATCTCAAGCCAAAAGTTTGTTAATGGTTGCAACTGTTCTCAGTTTAGTGTACTGGTGACTCAACTGGGATATCGGATAACCTGCATATATACAGTGAATTGTTGATACTCCAATTTTTATAATAAGTGTATGTGATATAATGTAAATATTTTATATTGTCGACATACCATGACGTCACTGCCCTATTCTAAACACAGGCTAATGTAAACAGACATTTTTGGCTGTTGTCTAGTATCTCGCTGTGTTTTTTTCTTTGTAAAAAAAGTCTTTGTAAAATTAACCCCTTCTAGACTTGGGGTTTTGATGTTTTGATGTCAAAGACTTCCAGATATGATATAAAGACAAGATAATTGTTGAAATTATTTACTGACAGTGAATAATTTCCCCAACCTTTATTAATGTTAGATGTATAAGCTTGCAGAGAAACGTTTCAGTTCAGTTTCAATTCCGTGCAATTTTTGTTAATTTGCATAGTTAAAAAAGCAGTTTTACAACCCTAGTGTAGTGAGCAAGATGATAAAGGCAAGAATAAAACTGCAATAATATAAAATGTAAATGTGTAAAATGATTGCATTAAATGTTTAATAAGTTAACACATCTTTTTCACTCTCTGGGCCCCAGTTTGTAAACCCCTTTTTTAGACAGCCGGTGACTAGTCGGAATTTTAAATACGTAGTTTTGCACATCCCTAATTTTCAATATCCTTGACACTTCATCAATTTCCAATTATAGTCTCTTTCTAGTTTTTCTAGTTTTCTTTTCAAACGCCTACTCTCTTCCTGAGTATTTTCAGTGGTTTTTCCACTCATTTTTTTGGCATCTTTCCTCTCACGGGGGCAACTTGACAATCTAGTCCGTGCCAAGAACAAGACAGAGTGAGAAAGAGAGCAGGACTCCAGCAGCATTCATCTGTGATAATTAAAAGTCATAAATCTGTGATGGTTTTTGGCTATAGGCCTTTAGACCTGACGTTCTTCAAAGAAACACTGAGACAGACCTCAAACACAGATGACATAGACACTCCACTATTGATTCTAAAGGCTCTTTGAAGTCCAAAAGATGTGGTCTCATAATGGAAGAAGGAAGTATATTTTTAATGCCTCGTCCCTCCCTCTCTCGCTTAAGGGGGGGAATTCTCTAACTTTCTGTCATGGAGAGGGAGGGAAGGGCTGAAGCGAGCAAGAGGGCTGAAAGACAGGGCCTCATTGTTTACACAAGGGCACCAGGGTTGAACTGACGTGTGCATTCATCTTTAATGTTCACGCTTAAAATATGAACCTGCGAGAACCGTGCTGACAGACACACACGTACCTTCTCTCTCACTCGGTTTCTTTTTTCTTTCACTTCACACTTGCATTACCGTGCTGCCGGGTTTGACTGAGGGATTACAGGCATCTGGTGGTTGGAAGAAGTGAAAAGACATGATAAATAGTGAAAGGAAAAGAGTGACAGAAATGGACCTGAAATAACAAAATAAATAACTGAATAACCTCCCTATGTCATTTCCTCTCAAGAGTCTGAACCTTTAAAAAATATGTCGTTTTTCTACAGTAAATACTAATTCGTCAATATAAACACATTTCCAAGCAGGTTTGAAGAAATCATTTCTCTTGAGGTCTGTATGTATGAGAGAGATTCAAAAAGCCACTATTGTTCTGTTATACTTTAATAAATATGCAGTGAAACATAGTGACATTGAATGAAAATTTGAACTGTTAGAACACTGTAATGAAAATAATCTATAATGCAATATTTATATAAACAGACTAAATAGATAGATGGGCAATGGATGTCTGACAAGAAAGGGAAAAGGGCTTTCACTCAAAGCAAATCCCTTTATATATAAAAATTCATTACAGTGTACATACTGTAGTTTGATGAACTATTTTTTCAAATTCATAGTTTTGTATAGCTTTGTGTCTGAAGTTAAATTTTATTTATATTGATCTTGTCACATTTCATCATGGTTTGTTTTTTAAATCTGTCCCAATGTGATGCAGGTTTTGCAAAGTGGTTATTTAAGGCTCAGGATTTTAAAAGCTATATTGAAAACCTACAACTTGCAAAGCACCATATTTCATTCTGCTTGCAATTATGTGGTTTATATACAAGTCTTAAAGGGATAGTCTACCCAAAAATGAAAATACTGTTATCATTTACACACCTTCATGGGCTTCCAAAACTGTATGACTTTTTTCTTCTGCGGTACACAAAATAATATTTTTTTTTAAAGAACATCAGGAACCTAACGACATTGAGATATTTTTCGAAAATATTTTCTTTTGTTGTGTGGAAGAAAAAGTCATACAGGTATGGAATGACATGAGGGTGAGTAAATGATGACAGAATTTTAGTTTTTGGGTGAACTATCCCTTTAAAGGTACAGCAGCAAAACAATGGTCTGTTTAAAAATTAATATCAGAGGGAGAATTGACAGTGGCTAAATTTTAATTAATTTTTTATCGTAAAAAACACTAACATTTGAAGCGGACCTCAGAAAAAAAAAAAAAAAGAAAATGTATATGCTGTGATAATATAGTTAAGTTAATAATATTACTCCAACTTCAGGCTGTTTGAGGTTGACAAGCCTTGCAGCAACTTGACGCTTTAATGTAGTGACAGGTGTGCATTTATCTGCATTTACAACAGCTTTACGTATGAGAATTTAGTGCCAAAACTCTGTTTTATAATGAGCATTCTGATATAGGCCTCATACAGTAATTAACCCCCCATAGCACCCGAACAAAGCCCTGTTAATGCCTCCCGGGCCGACAGAGGGTGTGCAGCATGGTGTGTCTGACAGAATGGGGTGATAATGATGATAGGGAAAGAGCTGCTGTGTCTGTCTGCTGTGCTGCTGTCTGTTAAAACCTGAATCTCTCCTGGTTCCTTGAAGTATCTGTATATAGATGTTTTTCTAAAGCACCATAGCACTTAAAACAGTTCTTCTAAGGCATCATAATGTGAACTTTTATTGTTAAGATGTATTATCCATCAGACTTTAGATTATGTGCCTCTATGGAACTACATACAGATACTATGCAGCAAAATTAGTTTTGCGCTTTGTCCATTGACTCTTTAAAATTACCAAATGTGTTTGGCACATTAAAGTGTCTATTAAGAGAGAAGAAAGATGTTCATTTGTCTGCTCACTGCATTACTGTAATTAAGAATGTTGTGAAAGCTGACATTATTAACAGTGACACATAAAATAAGCAGTTACAAACAGCTCTTGCTGCCTTGAAACCTTAAAATAAGATTTAATAGGAAGTGCATTTGTAAACATGCTTTCAAATGATATTTTAGTTATTATAAAACATGCCCTATCTGCTGCTATATTTATTTAATTGACAATTAACAAGGTTCTACATTTCACATGATTGAATTAAATGTGAGAAATGTATTTGTGAACAATTTTTGTGTTTGTTTTGAAATTATAATAAAGTTTCTGTAACAATCACTGTAAATGCATTGTTAGCACAAACACACTGGAAAAAATATTTTAAGGATTTTGAATTTGTATTTTATATGGCACTGGTAAAAAAAAAAAAAATCTTGTTTCATTTTATCTAGCAACATTAGAATTAAATAATTAATATTTATGAACTAATACGTTTCATAAATTTGCACATTGGAAGTGGAAAGGTCATGAATAAAGTGGACAAATATCAAGGTTAAACATGATGTTGTTCATAATGTTCAACTTCATTTTGACACTTCTGGTTTAAGTGTGAAATATTTTCAGTGATATTTTTATTTTCTGCAGTGATATTTTTTGATGTTGTATTCTTGTTAGTGCAAGTCAGTGTCTGTTGAATATTTTTATTAGTTTATTGTTTCTGCTTTACCTTTTTTTTATTAGTCTGCTTTGAACCATCTCTGATTGACTGATTGATTGACTAATCGTCTGGTCCAGACTAATTGTTCGGTTTTGTCAGGGTGTTATTACTTGTCAGGGTGTTAACTGTCCCTACGAACCGAGACTTGGATTAGTGTATGAGGAATTCATAATGAGTCATGAGGTGCATTTGAGTGCAAGTAATTACAAACAAACATTAAGAGCTCATATAACAATCACAACGTCTTTGACAACAGGTGTCAACCTCAAATCTGCGTGTGTTAATACAAAGACGCCACTGAGTTTTCTGATAAGAGAGTTATTTCCCCCCCAAAATAGCCTGGAGGTTGAATAGATCTTTAACTTTTCAATCATTTACAATTAGTGAAGTGAAGGGCATTCATTTAATTTCCCTTTAACTCTGTCTTTATCTTCCTATCAGAGCATGTGCTGACATGAACACGTTCATTCCATCGGCACGTGGAAAGTCCCGCACTTAATCTCAAATTCTCTCGCTCTGTAATCATCTGTTAAACATGATGTAATTAATCTTGATACTTAGATAAGATGTTTTTATGCTTTATTCAGAGGGGCACAGGTGTCATGAGTGACATACGTAAATATTTTTTCACTGTTATGTTACTTATTTTGGCTTTTTTATTTTATAAATTATTTAATTTTAATCTTAATTTAATGTTGTATTGCTATAAAATAACAAAACCATTTATATAAAAAAAGTTGTATTTAGAATTCCAAAATTGCAAACCTTATATAATATGAATAGAAAATAAAAAAAACTCATTTAATATTTAGTTTAACCTCCTGCAGTTGACAGTCAACATTTTAAGCAGCTCATTTCACTGACTGTGAAGACATTTTTAGGCCCTGTTTTGTACCCTATTGTGTAAATTTTTTTTTATGCTTTCATTTCAATCTGTCTTTTGACTTCTTTTCATGTGAAATCAAACATAAAAAAGAGACTGAGACAGCATGTGGGTGCTTTATATATTTTTTCTGACTTTGAATCTTATCAGTTGGGATGATCGAGGTTGTCTGTCCACCATGCGTGACCCGCTGGCAGCAGCTGAAGAGAACAGAACAAACAGGCCTCTCATTTCAGCCTTTTATCCTGATCTGTCAGCTGCTGTTAGGAACAATCGCTTTATATTTCTGGTTATTATCTTTCAACTGTAGTATTTTATTTATTTATTTATTTATTTGCTTTCAAATGGATTCATAAATGTGATTTCATTGTTAATCTTAACGGGATAGTGTTACAAAAGCTGTTAATAATGTCATTTGTTTTTTTTTAAATGGTTTGCCATTTACGGAGTGTCTGTTTACACTAGGTGCAAATAGTGTCCCTTGTTGACAAACGCTATTTACACCAGCTCCGCCCACCAATGTCTGGTTGAGCCACTCAAGTTTTACAAAAGACACACTGAATTCGGTGTTTTCAGTACCGTAGCAGTAGCGAGTAAGGCTCACAGACCTGGCTTTTACCGCGATCGACACGGGTTCGAATCCACCTTTTGCCGGGCTCACTCTTCTCCATTTTCCCATCACATATCACATCAGAAAGACATTTATTTTCAATAAAAACGAAAATAATGTTCTAAAAGTGGAAATAAACTGCCTAACGGGTGTTTAATATTATTAAAAGTGTTTATTGGGTAGGGTTAGAGGAAGGTGTAGGGAGGGTTTTTATCCTCCCAATAAGGCAGCATCCATTTAATAATTTTAATAAATATTATCATTTACACTCTATGATATTATTGCATCCTGCACAAAAATACTGAGGTGCAAATAGTATCTGCCAATATAAAGCATATAAAGCATCTAATTACTATTTACACTTATTGCAAAGATCTGCTATTTTCACCTAGTGTAAATAGTATATCGCTAAGAAAATGCTGCTATTGTCATTTAGTGTAAATAGCATCTATCAGTAAGAAAATATGCTATTTTCGCTTACACCGTGTCCTAACCAGACGCGATGCGATAAGATTCCAGCGACGAGCAATTTGACTGTCCACACTAGACGCGAAAATGAGAAGCGATAATATCAATCAAAAACCACAGCCAATCAGAAGAGAGTGTGGGCGGGCTCTCTCGGCAAGAACACAGCAGACACAATGAAATGGGCAAGTACTTAAGTACTAAGTAAATTCATAAATATTACACAATTTAAACATTATTTAAAGTACATACGGAGTGACTGAACCAATCTTTGTCATAGAATACATTTGTTTGTTCGCATTGAGTTGACAGTTTGAACGTTCTTGTGCCCATTTTATTTTCAAGATCTGAGGTCAATTAGCCAGTGTTGTTTTCATTACAGCTAAAAAGCTGGGAACACAGAATGATATTCAAGCTCACATTAGACGCTTTTAACATTAAATAAAGCACATAAACAGTACCTGATATTATCATTGCCATACTTTGTGTTGCTGTTTCAGCTGTTTCAGGCTGGTTAGGACAAAAACTCTGACTAATATGGAAAAGATACCTTTTATCGCTTGTCGCAGCGTCATGTCACGTCTAGTTAGGACATGGTGTTAGTGTAAATATGTAAAGTGTAAAAAGTGTTAGTGTAAAAATTTTCACTTAGCATCTATTGCTAAGAAAATATGTTATTTTCACTTAGTGTAAATAACATCTATCTACTGCTGCTTTACATTTATGTTGTTTCTTATATAATTTTTTTATTAGAGTGGAAATCCATTTACTAAATAATGTTAACTTGACTGACTGCTTCATTTCAAGCTTACACACGTTAGGCACATACGGCTTGCACACTTTTTAATTGTCAGCAAAAGACTGCCACTTAATGAAACTGACCTCTGTTCTTCTTCATTGATGCCAGGAGGAGAAAAGTGGCCACTTTTGAACTCATGTCAGAAAAAGTTTCCTTGCTTACATCTCTCAGTGAAAAGCATGAATTTTCATAGCCTACCTTTTTTCTTTAGCACAGGCCAAGTGTCTTTGCATGCGGCTGTGTGTGTGCATACTTGCGGCTCTTTCTTTTAAGAGCAAAATACCGTTTAAAGGCAGTTACAACAGATCCTCATCTCAGAAACATGCAAAACGGTTACTTAGCCGGTGTGTGTAATGACTTGTTGGGTTCCTTTCCTGTTGATTGTTGCCATTCACTGTTTAGCCTTGAAGTCAGATTCTTCTACCTGCACACAAACACATACAAGAATGTGGCTGTATGAATATTATGGAGGTATGGTGGTAAAGGAGGAGTCATGGGGGAAATATGCTGCTCTTTGATGCTTGTTTAATGTGTTGAGGAAATAAATACAAATATGTTATTGTGCAAGTAACACCAGGCCTATTTTTCTCTTTGTTTCCTCCTCTGAGGCTTCACAGTGGATGAACCATTGCACATTGCATGACCTTACCAATTCGTGGAATGAATGCCTTATGTTTTCAAGTGTAAATTTTGTTCAATAGGCTTGTTGGAATGCCTTGAACCATACCTAACAAAATTCTAAGTATGCATTATCGACGATTATCGACACAAACTCTGGTGACCTCTTGAGACCAGGGAAGTTTGAATGAGCTTAAGGTGGTTCTGTTTACCCTGTTACACAGTAACCTAGTTAAACAGAAGAAAGAATTTCTTGCTTGTATCACTAATATGTGCAAAGAAACTGACACAAACCTCTTTGTACTTGTGCACTTTCATGTTAGCATCGGCAGACTTGCTCAGGGGCATGCTTTGAAAAACACAGAGTAAGCCTTATATGCAGTGTGCAGTCATGTTTTCACACACTATCACTGCAATTCAGCAAGTGATTTATTTCCCTTTGAGAAATGAATTTCAAATAAAGTTTCCTTGTACTAGTTCTAGTCTGTATGGATACATTGCAGGTTTCTTTTGTTGATTGTGGTAGATTTGCCAAGCTAAGCGTATAGTATCTTAGCTTGTCCAACCAGTTCACCTGTCTCTTTGATCAGTCTTATCGTGACATATAATCACTTTTTTTTTTTTTTTTTTTTTTTTACTGTTGTAGATCTGTTATCATTCTATTTGCCTGCCACTGTATGCTTATCCAAACATTACTAATAATATTGAGTAAATATATAGAGTAATATGACAGTTATGTTTTGTTCATACATAATATGATGCAGTTTGATCATTTTATTTCTTATAATATTAGTTAAGGCTTTCTTAGTTATTTAAATTTTACTGCCATTGTTCAAACATTTGGGGTCAGTAAAATGTTTTATTATTTGTTTCTTATTCCTGTGTATTTTCAGCATCATTATTCTAATTTTCAGTGTCACATGGTCCTTCAGAAATCATTCTGATTGGTGCTCAAGAAACATTTCTTATTGTTATTAATGTTAAAAACAGCTGTTCTGATTATTTTTATTATTATTAGTATTATTTTTGTCTGTGTGGAAACCTTAATACATTTTTTTTCCCAGGATGCTTTGATGATAATGTGTCCTTGCTGAATAAAAGTTTTAATATCTTAAAAAATGACACATTTTACCACATACATTTGAAAGGTAATGTATTAGAATCACTTTTTTTTATAATGTCAGTCAAGAGTTTTTGAATTTAATGTGAACTTTTAACTTTTGAACTTGTTTTTTAATGTAATGTTTACTCTATGTATTATGTAAGCGTTGCAGGCCCTGCCTCCGGAGACCCGTCAGACAGATTACTGTACCTGTAAAAACAGGATAAAATGAAAAGAACGGGAGAGTCACGTCTGCTCTTTCACAGCTTCTCTGTTGATGTTTATTTAGTGCACAATCAATTTCAGGTACATACAATTGCTTTTAAAGCTTTGCTTCACATTCTGTTGTGTCTCTTTCTTTTTTTTTCATCACTGTTAGTGTCACTGTTATCACAATAAATCACATTTTACCATTTTCCTTGCCTCATGTCTTCAATTTACTCTTTTGTTGACACCTGAATACTCCACAGACATTTTATAAACATCAATACTAATATTTATAAAGACAATATGACTTAGAATTGGATTTACTTTACTCAATATATAAAGTGTAAAAGTGTATATTTTGAACCACTTCCTTCTCAAAAATATTGTATACCTCAATTTACAATTTTTTTCCCCTCATAGGAGAGTTTTTATAATGGAAGAACACAGATTGAGTGGCTTTCTATTCTTCCCTCAGTGCCTGGTCACGTGACTACCAAGCGCACCAAACGCGATCACAGAATGAGCTTCCCAGAGACATTTAACGCTATATTTTAACACATTAACTTGGACAATTAAACATTTTATAACCCAAAAACAATTAATAAAACTCTATAGTTAGATATAATGATCACTGGAGTATATTTAGATAATTTTCCTCATGTTAGAGAGAACATACGAAAAACAAAACGTCATCAGCTAAATCACATTCAACACTTTACATTTATCATACATCGTAATAGTGCAATTACTGTTCTATAGTTAACGGTTTCTCTTTTCATCTCCGTGTTTTTACCTGTAAAAACAGGATAAAATGAAAAGAACGGGAGAGTCGCGTCTGCTTTTTCACAGCTCCTCTGTTGATATAAGGGAGCATGCGCAGTAGGTTTTTTTTTTGCCCTGCATTATTTTTTTTCCCACTGCTATATACCTTAAATGTGTTGGCATCGTATTTGCATGAGGAATATCTATCAACACTGCATTTTTCTCACATTTTTCTCACAGGCTGCAGGTTTGCACTGACTCATCCTAACAGCTTTTTCGCAAAGCCTGAATCACATCGTGACTGGATCACAAAACAATCTGTGCTGCATAAACTAAGATCAAACTGAAATGACCAAGGACCTTGTTCAAAATAAACTTCAGAAACCCTTTCCTAGCCAGGGCTCCAGACTAATATTTGAGAGCAGTGGTGCTCGTGCCACTGCCAAGTTCTACAGAAGGTGGCGCTGTTTTTTTTTTTTTTTTTTTTAAGGTAATTTAATCACATTAGTATTTTGTGCATTAATAAGTGCAGTTACTAATAATATTACATGTTCATTTATTGGAAATTTTACAGTAAAGCACTGAGCTTGAATTGAGATGCAGACAAAATTTACTTATTAACAGTAACATGCAAAAACATTTCTAGGGAAAAATGTAAATATTCTACTCTTATTAAATGTACCATACTGAACTGATTGAGAGCTTCAATGATTATAAAAGGAGCACTCTTGCTTTCTGTTTAATTCAGTCATGATTTGAAGAAGTTTTTGTTTTTCATGAGACTTTTCCTACTTTCCCATATCAATAAGTGCTGCTCTGCCGCCATCTAGTAGTAATTTCATGTCTGCTTTTTATAAAAAAAAGGGTTTTTGTTTGCCTGGAAGTGTTATTTTTCCTTAATCTTTAAACTTTTAGTTTTACAAATCATCACAATAAAAATAACATTAAAATTGGATAATATTTAGAGCTTTTAAGTGCTGGAAAAAGTGTAAAGCACTTTAAAAAGTCTTTAAAAAATGCTTGAATTTCACTCTCAAAAGTTTGCATGAACCCTGAAATTAATAATGTAAAAGCATTCGAGTATTTCTGCCACAATACAATGGTTACAACATTAAATCCATGGTGATTTATGGACTGGAGAGCCTTAACTTGTCACAGTGTTTCTCCTGGTTTCAACATCAGCGCTATTTGATCTAATATCTGTGGTTTATAGAGAATTCTGCACTGAATTTGAATGCTTCCCACAAGATCTTGCAGCGATGTTATTCACTTTTTATTTTATGTTTTTATAACGCTTTTTCACTGGATCTCCCAGCGGTGTGTAGAAAGCAGTGTCACGTGATCGTTGCACTGTTTATTTTTGCTCAGCGCTGATAAACGGTCTGCACTGCACAGCTCAAACGAGTTGCGCTGTTTCGTTTCGTTTGCCGTTTGATGTTTCTCATATGAAACAGAAATTGCAACTCTTATCCGTTGTGCAATGTGGTGGTCGTATCAGTGCGACCTCTGACAAAATTTAGTCGTGCGCAGGTAGAAAAAAAAGGTCGCAGAATGCAACCATTCAGTCGCAGTCTGGAGCCCTGCTAAGTTAAGATCCTTCAGAAGGATAAGCAAAGCAATGCTTTAACATAACATGTTTACCAAAGCCCTGTTTTTTCACTCTTTGACACGCTTTATTCTGTGCTTCTGGGAGACACATTAACATCATAGTTTGAGCTTAAAAAAAGGGAAAGAAGAGTGAAATATGAAAAGCTGCATGAAATCCTTCATCCAATCCTACTAATTATCCTGACATGAGGAGGAACATAGCAGGATAATGACAGTGTGCGTTTTGATCTCTGTGATTGTGTGTGTGTTATAAAGACTGGAGACAGTCCAGAGAAAACAGGATTATGGTCCAGTCTCTATGGGATGTTAGTCACACATGCTGGAATCAGTGTCCAACAGTCAGAACCAGCACTGAAACTTTGGGCCGTTTTCCCATTGGGCAAGTTCAGAAGACTGTGTGTTTAAGTAAAACACAAAGCAATTTTGTATGTGTGTGTGTTACATGTGAGGCTCTGAGAGGCGCGTTGAGGCGTGTTTCTGTGCCATCTGTGGGTTCTGTTGTAATTAACATGTCAGATCTCTCTCTCATGTTCAGTCTAGCTCGTTGTGTGTGTGTACTCATATGTGGTAATTAAATGTTTTCTCACTGGATGAGTGTGTGTATGAGTGATAATTTAGATGTCATGCGGTACACATATGCAGTAGTCATTTATGTGTTGCTGTGAGCTTGTCTTTAATTGTTGATAAGTGTGTTTGTGTGCAGCTTTACTAAACTTTGAAATCTCTTAAAGTGAAAATTCAGATTCTGACATCATTTACATGACATCTTCATGTCGTTCCAAACCTATATGACTCTTTTTTCCTTGGAACATAAATGGAGATCATGTTTTTCAAAGAATGCTCATACAGTGATAGTCAAGAAAGCTCCAATTATTATAAAATAATTATTTCCAAGCTGAACAACTTTAGAATTTTAATTATGTATTATGATATATTATAATTTATATTAAAATTTTAAGTAGGCCCCATGTTTGAAAATCACTGTCCTAAATGGATCATGGAAAGTAGCTCTTAGGGATGACCTGTATTATATTGGTATACCACATCAGTGTTATTATCACTTTTCTTTTTTATTTGATCAGTTTTGGTCAATATTGTATATTTAATTTTGCATACTCATTTCCCCTGTTTTACACTGAGATTAAATTTGCTGTCATTGGATAGTCAAAGTTAATCTTTAACAACAATAATTTAATTACACTGTTAAATGTAATCTTTAGCAAATCTCAAAATTAATGTCCAGATTTCAGTGTACAATATAATTTTGTGATGCTTAAATTTAAAACGATTTGAAAGTAATTCAAAACGATTGTTTTTAGTCTATTTTTATTTTATTTTGACATAAAAAAGCCAATATTAATGTTTTATACTATTTTTATCTTTATATGAGAAACAGAGTTCTCAGAAAGGAAGATTATCAGTGAATTATGACTTAAATTTAGCACATAACTACTTTACAAACTGGAACTTCCAGCAAAAAAACAGCAACATAAACAATGGCAAATATATCCGTTTATGTTCAACAGAAGAAAGTAGTCACACAGGTTTGAAACTACATGATGGTGAAGATTTAGCATTTTTTGGCTAAACTGTCCCTTCAAAATTTCGAGAGTAGGTGTGTTTGTGTACTCTCATCGTCAGTCACTGTCAAGGTTTCAGATGTAGACGTTAATGCATAGAGCTGCATGTTTGTATTTAGATTGTCATGTAGAGACAGTTTCCCCTTCTAATCTTCATCAGACCAGGTGTTACCTCAGTAATCTCTGTGTCTCTGAGAGCGTGATATATTGGAAAAGCTCTCTTTTAGCTACAGCAACCGTGAAACTGGGAGTTACTAGCTGTCATAGTTTGGCGCATTATGAATGCTTTAGCACTGGCTTAATAACTAGCTGTCAGAGTTGACCACCGGCATTAAGAGATCTGGCTACGACAGCGATTTTATGCAGTCTATAATAGTAACTGTGTGTATCTTGGGGCAGAAAATCCCCTTATTGACTTTTAGAAGATGTCAGAAGACAGGAGATTTGTTCAGAGTTTGAGAGTGCCAACAAAAGCTAACATTAACAAAGAGTACCATGGTACTGCCTTGTTTTGGCCATTTTTAGAGATTTTACTGGGAGGACTTTCATTTGTATGTTATGTACTCATGTTTTGAATTAATCATTTTAAACAGTCATAATTATTAGTGTACTAATAAGATCCTCAAAGTCAAACAACAGTGATGTTATTATGCCAGCTTGCTGACATGTTTTACTCCACACAAACATTCACATTTCTAGCTGATAAAATATTCCAGACTCGGAGCAGAGCAAATTTAGAAAGCCCGTATTCACTTTAGACATTTTAACGGCTTTTCCGAGGCTTTTTAAGATTATACTTATATTAGGTGCTTAGGTCTTCCATGACCATGGGAACCTTGTGGATTGTTTCAGATGCATTACATCAGTCCGATTGTATTAGAAGTTCCTCTCCTTCTTCATTTTGCCAGAAAACGAGCCGAGAGATTTGATATTTATCTCCATTCATACGTACACACAAACTCAAGAGCGCTCCTGCTTTGAAGTGCTTATCTCTGACCACAAACACAAAGAGCACAGTGTGGATCCGAGTGATTTTATTCTTGCCAATGTGAGAGAGAATAAAGGCTAGAGGAAAAGGAGAATATAGTGACATTCTCTTCATCTGATAAAACTCATTTATGTGAAAAAATGGGTAACACTTTAGAATAATGTTCCATCATTAATAAGTACCTATGCAGGAAGTAATGCAGGACTAATGGGTAGTACTATATTAACACTTCAGCTACTACTATTAACTAATATAGAAACAAGCTTAACTAATCAGTAAGTAATATCAAATTTAGGACTAAGATAGTTCCTTAGTTAGTTAGAAGCTTTATTGTCATTGCAGTACAACGAAATTATAGTACCCCATCTGATCAGTGCCAAGAAACAAACAAACAAAAAAAACAAAAACAAAAAAAACTAGCACACACACACACACATAACAAAAGACCATAAGAACCATAAAATTAAATAAATAACAATAAATGAATAATAATTTAAAAAGTAGTCACATTATATGTTAAAGAGTATATTGCACCTTAAAATGTTATTGCATGTTAAAAGCAGAATAGAATATATTAAGTCTTGTCCCCATTCAGAGTCCTTACAGCCCATGGATAAAAACTGTTTTTAAGACTCCTGTATCGCCTCCCAGAAGGCAGGAGGCTGAACAGTTCATGTCCAGGGTGGGTATTGTCCTTTATTATGTTGCGGGCTCTGTGGAGACACCTGCTGTTTGCGATGTCCTCCAAAGAGGGCAAGGGGCAGCCAATGATCTTTTCAGCAGTCTTAATAACTCTTTGCAGAGCCTTCCTATTTGCAGCTGAACAGCCAGAGTACCACACTGTGAGGCAGTATGCAAGGACACTCTCGATGGTGGAGCGGTAAAAACTCACCAGCAGATTTCCCTGCAGATTGGTTTTTCGGAATAGTCTCAGGAAGTACAACCTCTGCTTGGACTTCTTCACTATGGCCGTTGTATTGTCAGTCCAGAGGAGGTGCTCGGAGATGGTTGTCCCCAGGACAATTATTAGCTAATCAATAATTACAGAATGAGATTGGCATCATTAAGAACTAATAGGTAACTATGACAAATTATAAAGAATTACTAATTATTATTAAAGAATTACTAATCACAACATTAAAGTGTCTGAGATTTGAGCAGTTGTCTTTTTTTTACTCTCAACGTGGTCATAAAGTGCATCATTAATTACTCAAGTGTTACCTAGTCACTATGCAGGAACTACTAGTGATCTGGACCATTATTTTAAAGTGAAAAAGATGTTTTTCACTTTAAAATAATGGCCCTGATCACTAGTAGTTCCTGCATAGTGACTAGGTAACACTTGAGTAATTAATGATGCATTTTATGACTATATTCAGAGTAAAAATGATGACTGATTACGTCTCAGACACACGATAATGTTCTTTACAATTTGTCCGTTAGTTAATAGTTATTAATGATGGTAATCTCAATAGGTAATTATTGATTAGCTAATAAGGAACTATCTTCTAAATTTGATATTACTTACTGATTAGTTAAGCTTGTTTCTATATTAGCTAATAGTAGTAGCTGAAGTGTTAATGTAGTACTACTCATTAGTCCTGCATTACTTACTAAATAGTTACTTATTAATGATGGACCATTATTCTAAAGTGTTACCAAAAAATTCAATTCAAAGAGAATTTGTAAAATGGCAACCTTGTCATATTTCTCTCTCTTATTTGTTTGTGTAAAGCTATTACACTCTACTGAATATAAAAAATACTGATATATACACCTCTTGTTCTGTAGCCCTTTGACCCTGAAGTGCTTGTCTCATTTGACAGTGACAGGACTTTGCGTTGCCCTGGTCCAACTGCATTTCTGCATACCATCAGCAGAAAAATGACTAGACAGGTCTATCTGCATTTTCATATATTGTAAGGGAGAAACTGAGAGTAAACACTGTGATGCTTTTAAAAAAATTGCTCCTTTTGTTTGGGCAACCCGACATGTCAACTTCTGACTTGAACAGTGGTGTGAGTTAGGAAACTGAAATTAAATTATATTTATAGCAATTTATATATTCATGGTATTTATATTTTTTCACAAATCATGCAGCCCTAGATATTTTTACCTCCAGGAACCAACTGTTACATTGTATTTGACTAAGATTTAAGTTATAGAAGAGTGTCCTTTATGCTATTCAGCATTTTTTGTTTTGTTTGTTTACACAACAACGATATGCTTAAAATGGAGAAGTTTTTTCTTTGAGTTTTCCGCATACAGATGACACCTTTGTCAAAACGATCCCCATTCATACGAATCCATGAAAACGACTAAAAATGCAGTATTCTGCTGGCAGGCCATTAGATGGTAATGCGCATGTGCCTGACGTCATCATTTTTACAGATATGCGTTTTTGTTGTTTACATGGAGACCCCTTTTCAAAAGTTTGCATTTTCAGGCAACCAAAACGCTGTTGTCGTGTCAATGAATGGCCAAAACGCGTAAAAAGTTTACTGTTTTTAGTTGAAAACAGTGTCAGAATCAGGATGCAGCACAGTATAGAATGGGTATGTTTGTGTAGAGGTGCATCTGTGTGTGGGAATGCCATTGTTTCCATTACCAGCCTACCTAAACATCACACGACCATCTCGTCATTAAAATCACATTTCAACATCACGGGTGACGATTCTCTCTTTAACCTGTGACCTTTCCCACCACTGTCACCAGCATTGCTGGGCACAGTTAGCATCCTGATGATAAGAACGTTCGCACTTAACATTTTTTTTCTGCAGAATGACGGGAAAATCGTTGTAGCTGTCAGTCATTTCCTATTCCGTGCTGGACTGCCAGACCGTTGACCCCTGACCCGTGAATAGATCACAGCTGCAAGTTGTTAGGAGGTTATCCAGTGGTTGCGTGTAGGTTATCAGCAGGTTTAGTGGAGTATGGCAGACAGAAGCCACACACACACACCCTAATGAGAGCGAGTGTGCAATATAGCAGAAGCTGCGAAGTTTGTTTACATTCACAGTGATGTTCTGTTTTAAATCTAAAGAGCTGCCTACATTGGCAATGTTTTACAGCATAATAATAGAATTATTTTTTTATGTACTAGCATGTTGTAACGAAAGTTGGCATTTTCTAATGAAAAATTGAATGAAAAACCTTTCATAGTGTACATTTAATTATGCTGCCTCTTGGGGGTAACATTTACCGTTGTTCAGCTAATTTTTGTGAGCAAAATCCAGTTATTTCAGTAGGAATCCATGTCATCCATGTAAAGGTGAAAGATTTCCCCTTGCAGATTTCACAACAAGTTGGTCATGCATATGAGTTCTCTGCATTGACCAACAGAGAGCTGCTTGGTTTGAAAGTGATATTTGTGTGGGTCACAGTCTTGCAGATGGGTCCACTTCACCACAACTTCTCATTCAAAGTTGTGTTATGTTTTTGTCTGATGTGTACGATAAACGCTCTGTTCCGCTCGGAAGGGAAGCTCATGCAGATAAGATCCTCTCTGTGTGTCGCTATTGTTACCATGACAAACAGAATGACAGTGCTACGATCGTTATTATCATTATCAAAAGAGGGTTTGATTACCTGCCAGCGCATACTGACTGCAGCAGCTGTGGCATCGTGGGATATCAATGAGACACTCTGAGAGACATATGAGCAATGCACTCAATAGAAGGATAAGAAAAATTACCGGCGTAACAGATAAGGCTTTATGAAAGCGCTGAAGATGGAGATAAGGGCGATGACAAAGCATGAATGCCACATTGAAATGACTTAATAAATTAAAATATTTAAGCTCTGCTCCAAAACCTAGTGAGCTGCCTCGCTGTCTACATAGACAGCTGCCTTCTAAGGGAGTATGCTAACCAGTGACAGATTTAAACTTATGCATCAACTCTGTGACTAAGGGTGGCTGATATGACATATCACAAGTTTTTTCATGCAGGATCCCTATCCACGTTCTTATGATGATTCTTTTTCATGCTGGTCCAGCAGAGATCTCCTTATCAAAAAACCTGATCAAACAGCACCTGAAGTTTTTTTTTTTTTTATGTCCCTCCTTGAGCAAGGGTTGCTGGTGTCTCTTTCAGCCCCACTTTCTTCAGCAGTTTAAACGCCTCAGGGCCAGCCTCCATCACACTGCTGCCCCAGCACCTATGTAGTAACTCAATAGCTCTTAAAGTGCAGTTCTTCTGGACTGGTGCCTACATTTCCTGTACAGCTGCACAATTCTGGGTAAAATGAGAATCATGATTTTTTGGTTTCAAATAGAAATCATGATTCTTCCACGATTCTGAATATACAACTAAACAAAATTGATACAATGATGCTGCGTTCATGTCGTAACTACCGTAATTAAGAGATGGCAACCAGTGACCTTCTAACCAGAGCTGTTCAGTCAGACTCAGAATTATGTGTTTCCATCAAGCGTGCCACACAAGTCCTGAAAAGTGAAGCCAACGCGTCTCGATCGCCCCCAGGTGGCTGGATGCAGTATAGGTTATAAACCCCGCCCTCTCCATGTAATGTAATGGAGAAAATATTTATGTAATAAAGATGGTTTCTGTCATTTTAAGCAGCTTTTATCACGCTGATATTAGTTCAAGTGCTCGCTCTTTAAAAAAGTTTGTTTTTAGTTTTATTTAATTTTATTTGATGCTATAAAAATGCGGGTTTTGATGTCATGATTGACAGCTGAAATTGACAGCTTCTCTGAGTGAACAGACTTTTTTCTGGATCTTAGGGAGGAGAGTGGAGCTTTAACTTTAATTTCTATATTTCCAGAACTGTTTATTTCACACCGACATAATGAGGTGTTCTGCAGTATTAACCGATTCTGCGGGAGTGTGGGCGGGACCTTGACTTGGGCCCCAAGTTCACTATGCCCAGACTTCAGACTCAAGATGTCAGCGCCATATTGGCACACTGGCGGCTTCACTTACAACAATGGAAGAGAGTGAAGGTGCGTCGTCCATCTTTTTTTACAGTCTATGGTTTCCATGTCAACAGTATCAACACCTTAATTAATCTGCAGCAGTCAAGCTCTCTACATTGTTTACATTCATTATTATTATAATGTTATGTGCTTTGAGACATGAGACAGTTTAATGCTGTCTCTTGTTACGCTTTGCTGAGAACAGCTGTGTGTGTGCGTTCATGTGTTTTGAAGGAGGCGTGTCTTTGGAGATGCTCTGAAGGGAGGGTGGGATGTTATGATTTGAAAGCTAGCTAGCTCGCTATCGCTAGCCTCTCTGAAAATGTCCTATTGCAACTTTAACAGATATATTTTACTGTGTACAGCAGCAATTCCTTAGGAAATACATGATGTGCCCAAGTAAAAGTGTGTTTGAAATGACAAAAAAAATATAGATATACTGTTCAAAATGAAGATAAACAGTATTTTACACAGTTAATGTGATGAATTGCACTTCTGGCTATTGCAACTGACTTCATACAGTATATCCACCCAAAATGACCTTGGCATAAGTTATACATACCGTTTGAGAGAAAATTGAGTTTTATAATATTCTCACAGTGTTGTGGAGTGATTGTGCATCTGGAGGTGAATTGAACGGTTGGTGGTATGTATTTTTCCCCAAAATATGCTGCTAGCGCAGAGAAGAATCTAACCACACGCACGCACATGCATACGCACACACACACGTAGATAAACACAAAGGAACTGGAAGAAACTGCTGTGCAATTAGTGTCATTGTTGTGTCATTTTAATTCCAGCGGTGAAATTACACAGATTCTTCATTTATCGCACCCTTTCTTCTCTACCTCTGCAGACATGGCCAATCGCTCCTTTTCTTTTGTCTGCACAAATCATCCTGTGGTTCTAAAGCAGGATGGGCCCAAATCACAGGGGACGAGAAGCAGATAATGAAGTCAATCCTCTCTCTGTCTTTCAATCTCCGGTTCAGTTTTTCTACGCTATGTCTGTTTTCTGCCTTTATTTTTTGTCTCTCTGTCTCACACATGCACACACTTGTTTAATCCTCTGCTGCTCTGTGCTAAATGCATTTTTTTTTTTAAATGATTCTTTTAATCATTATTCTCGTTTTGTCTCTCTCTGCCCCTGAAGTAATGGATTGATTGGCCATAGAGCACACTGGGAATTTTACATTCACTACTGTTCAAAGGTTTGGTCAGTAAGTTTTTGTTTGTTTTTTCTTGTTATGTTTTTTTGAAAGAAATTAACACTAGTTCAGCAAGGATGCATTTATTTTGATCAAAAGTGACATTAATGACATTTATAATGTTAAAAAAGATTTCTATTTCAAATACACTATACTGTACTTTTGAACTTCCTATTCATAAAAAAATCAGTTTCCACAAAAATATTAAGCAGCACAACTGTTTTCAGCATTGATAAAAATAAGAAATGTCTATTGGGCACCAAATCATCATATTAGAATGATTTCTGAAGGATCATGTGACACTGAAGACTGGAGTAATGATGCTGAAAATTCAGCTTTGCCATCACAGGAATAAATTACATTTATAATATATTACAATAGAAAACAGTTATTTTAAATTGCAATAATATTTCACAATATTACAGTTTTTACTGTATTTTTGATCAAGTACTTGTAGTATTGGTGAACATAAAAATATTACTGACCCTAAACTTTTGAACAGTGGTATACATAAATACATAAATATAAAAAAAGATTTAAATGGAGAAAGGGTTTTGACATTGTAGTTTTTTTCTACTTTGTGCTCTCAGGTTCAGAAAGTTTATATCTGATCATTGTCCTCATGTTTGATTTCACTTCTGAAACCAAACTTTATTAAACCACCTGAAATGATACACCTGGTTCTTAGTGAATGGTTTCTGTTTTCCTCCTTTTCTTCCTATTCTCTGTCTTTTGTTCTCCATCTAATCATTAGCTTTTGTTTGTGGCACAGCTGTAAAACTTTAAGAAACTCTCTCTCTCCCACACACACACACACACACACACACACACACACACGCACACACACTCCCACACACACACACACTCACACACACTTACACACACACACACACACACACTCACACACACACACACACACACACACACACACACACACACACACACACACACACACACACACACACACATTCAGCTAACATCACAAAACATTTGTGGTAATGTTTGTAACTGAAATGTTGCAGATGGTCATTTGTTATTTATAACTTATTCAGATGTATATTATGCAGAAAGTCGAATGTAATTGAGTATGGGAGGCAGGTTTAATGTAGCTTCAGCTTCCTGATAATTGAACAGCTTTTCCTGCTGCGAGAGCACAATACTTGGTTATTGTAACATTTCCTGCTTTATGCATTTGTTTGTTCTGCTTTATTAGTTTCTTCCCTGGAATGCTGTTTAGTTTTCATTTTCACAGCTGTCTTTCAGTTTACCATGATGAATAATGAGACTTTAACTGTGGGGTTTTTCAGGAAAATTTGAAAAACGTGCTCTTTATTTTAATAAATCACAGGTAGCTTCCAATTACAAGGCACAGTTCCCATGAAGCCAATTCTTTCAGTCTCTGTAAACCTAGAGTTATGTCAATTCTGTATTTCATTTTTCATATTTGACAAGAATATTTTCTAAAACCATAATGCTACATTAACTATGAATTGTGCTAGATCAATAATGGGTAATCCAGTTAATCATCGAATATTGGCCTGCCGATTAACAGAAGTGGTCATTCCCCATTTTTTAAAAGTATTCATTTAAATTTAGAAATGTTTCATTTCCTATCATTAAATTGAATTATAGCCTTTATATAACATTGACATCTCAGCATCAGCCATTAAAATGAATGAATAAAAAATAATAATAATTATGACCACTAATGTGGACCACTAAATGCATCTCACCAAGACTGCATTTATTTGATCAAAATACAGTAAACATAGTAATATTTTGAAATAGTATTACAATTTAATGGTTTTAAATTTTAAAATATTTTAATTTATTCCTGTAATGGCAAAGCTGAATTTTCAGCAGCCATTACTCCATCTTCAGTGTCACATGATTCTTCAGAAATCATTATAATGTGCTGATTTGTTATTATTTCTTATTATTAATGTTGAAAATGGTTGTGATTAATATTTTGTGGAAACTGTGATACATTTTTACAGGATTCTGTGACAAATACAAAGTTCAAAAGGACAGCATTTATTAGAAATAAAAATCTTTTGGAACATTATAAATGTCTTTATTGTCTTTTGATCAAAATATTCATTTTTCAGGAAAAAAAAAATAATAAAAAAATAATAATAATAATAATAATCTTACTGACCCCAAACTTTTAAAGGGTAGTGTAAATGAAAATCGCATATACCTAAAATACAAAGTTTGGCTTTGCAGTTCAGTAAAATGATTGCTTAAATCTGCTAGGGGTTGGAATACATTTATAATTGTTGTATGGTCATTGGTAGAGAGATGTGATTCATTCTCTTTGCTAACTGTGTGTTTCCTGTTTAGTACAGAAAGCCATTTTAAAATGGCAATGGCAAAGTAATGGCTGATAATGCACTTCTGTTATTAGCAGTTAAATAAGGCATTTCGTTATTTGTGGTTGAACAGGCACCATGAAAATGCTGAGCGCTCACATGATTAATGATGTGGAAGACTCAGGAGGAATATTCTTTCCTATTTCCCTCTGTTTTGACAGTGGATTTCTGAGCTGTTCTGCCGGTCTATTGCAGTCGGTTTAGTTGCTGCGTTTCGGATTTTTCCCAACATCACCCGAGGCAGTTACATTACCCCATCTCGGTGTCCCAGTAGCAATACATGTTCTTTTTGAGTGACATGTTTATTGGAAGAGGAACTGGAGTCGCACACAAACACTCTTTACATTCTTTTCTTGCCCAACACACACAAACATATTAGACATCTCGTCTCGTTCTGTGTGTATATTTTTAGTGCATGTTTAGTGTGTGTATTTTCTGTCCCACTTGCATAAATATTCAAACATCACTGATTTGGTCGAATATGAGAATTCTGTTTGATTTTGTAATTACACACATTATACGCCGCGAAGAATGCAGTCGGAGCTTAATAAACTTTGACCCCTAACTGAGGTTCTCAGGCATGAATCATAATGAACATGATAAGACAACACCTCTTAAGCAACGAAAATATTAATATGAGGTTTCATTTAATGTTTGACAGTGTAAAAGTGTTGATATTGCAGTAATGGCGCAGAAAATATATGAAAAATATATTAAACTTTTCCTCACAGGCCAGTGCAGCACTCCTGAATCTCTACTAATTAACTACTGCAAGTTTAATAAAAATGAATTAAGGACACTCTTGTATCTCTGTCACCTCCATCCTGTCTTTCATCTCTCTGTTTTCTTTGATGTCTTTTCCTTCTCTTTCTCATCCTCCTCTACAGCCTTATGTGTGATTCTCTCTCAAGGGGCGTTCAATGTGACAGCGATTTGTAGTGACAAAAGACTGGTAGTCATTTATTTTTAAAGAGACTTGAGATCATTGGTGATGTGGTGTGGGCGTGTCTTGGTGAACTTTATGCTAATGAGCAGTGACACAATGTGAATAGCTTATGAGCTACAATGTTTGTCTGATACTTCAGTCAATTGGAGGATGTTAATGCGGTCAAATAGGAGGTAGAAGAGGAAGAGATGGACATTTTGCTAACATAGGGGTATGTTAGCAATACATCCAATATATCCCAAACATATATTTTAACATCCAAACATGAGACAACTTTAAACAACACCATTATAACACCTGAACACAGGTGAGAATGCGAGCAGTGAGGAAGAAATTCAGCTTTCATGTGTAGGAGTTAATTTTAGCAATGCAGTGTGATGCTTTTCCTAGCGTTATGTGAAGGCTTTTCACATTTGTCGCCGGCTCCCATGAGCACCTGGGTTAGATGACAATCTTTAGTTATCTGTCTTGCAGGAAGTGTGTTTTCCTACAGGAGAGAAGTGTGTGTGATGGACAGGTGATTATTTGAGAAGCAGCTTGTGTCAGTCTCTCGATTGCCAATGCCAAATATTTATGTCTGTGGTGTACTGTCTCCTCTTCAACCGTTCCCTTTGTAGCATAGGGTCCAAAGGTCAAATGTTGAGGGAATGTTTCCCATAATCCTCCCATACACTCATATTCTCTATTTTGTGCACTGTTTCTATCTTTCAGTTTCCCTCTCATTTGTTTGTCAGTGTAAATGTTGTTCTTGCATTTCAAAGTAATGAGGTCAGTATAGGTGTTTGACTCATGTTACAAATATTAAACACACAAAAAGTCTCACACCCGTCTTGTCATGATCATAATCCTGATGCACACTGGTTCTTTCTCTCTCACTGGGAAAGGAAAGGTGTGGTCCCTTGTTTCTAAATAAGACCAATGGAGACTCTATATATAGGTGCTGTTTTGGTAAACACAGGAAGTTGAGCTGTGCAAGTCAAGACAGGGAGGGTGTGTGTTTATGTTTGTTCGTCCATAGAAACCCTCACTCCTCAAACCACTAACTGATAAGATAAAACACAAAAAAGTCAAGTCAACACAAAGAAAGTCCTCTGAATGTTTTTGTAGAGTGTTAAAGACATGGGATGACATGCGAGAATGTTAAAGGCCCTTTTTGGGCTGACCTTTGACCTGTTCAGGAAAAAGTAAATGCACTCGCTTTCATAATATAGCATGTTTTGTGGAAATATGTAAAGAAAGCATTACAGATCCTTTCGCTCCTTTCGTTTTGTTTATGTTTTTTATACGATTAAAGGTACGATTAAAGTTATGTTTAATGTCTGCCTTTGATCACTTAAATTAACATTGTTTTATTTAATTCTAATGAAATAGCCGCAAGGGCTGAATTACTATTCATACAGGTAACTTTACTTGACGAATTAAAATTGTGGGGTTAAAATTTTACTTGGTCAAAACAATCATACTAAAAAATACATTTGAGTGTGTTGAAAGTTACGCTGGTTAAAATAGCCGATTTCTCTGGATTTAAACATTGTTGGAAACATTTGGAATAATGCAAGTACACAACAAAATATATAACACTGTTCTAGTGGTTTTTGGATATTTTAATCCAAAATCTTACATATTGTACCTTTTAATGTGGGGAAAACTATCACTAATGATGACTAAGCTATGTGGCATTTATTATAATGGGTTTGTGTGATGTATTGAAATTTAAAAGTTTCAAAACTAATATTAAATGGCTATGATTTACTCATTTTATTCTCAAAAAAAAAAAAAAAATCACAAAAATCACAAAAACATTTTAATGAAGGTATCAGTATTGGTATCGATAAAAGCTACTTTTGGCCTCATTAATATGTGGTATTGGATCAAAAAGAAATTCAGGTATCACCCATTCCTGTAGAACATGTTTTGAGGAAATGAATGCATATGTAAATGAAGCAGCAGTAATGCATCACTCTGCTAAACGAGTCTGTTTATCTCCAGACAGGTCTAAACAAGTCACCTCAGTAGAGACACACAGATGCTGCTGCCCTCTAGTTTAGTTTGGTGAAAATGATGAAACAAAAGACAGATGAGAATCTCATTCTATTTTCACCGTTTTACTTCTCTAAATAAATGTGAGAAAGTGAGTGACAGAGCTGCTGTACATATGTGACAGAAATAGAGATGGAGATAGAACAAAAGCTGGACAGCTCATAAAGGCCTGCCACTTGTTTATTTTCCCTCATTGTGTGTGGACACAGTCATCTTTTCTGTTAGATTGATGCTCAAGCTCAAACAGAGAGACTCGAGAGAGAACAATCATTTATAGCATGTTGCACAGTGTCTGCACCATCTTTACATCAGAAAATCATCTGTTTACATAACTAATCAGAACATTTTTGAATAGTTATGTGGAGGTCCGTATAGAGAAAACACATACGCACACACACTAAGCTATTTTAAAGAATGTTGGGGTCCAAACAACACTACACCTCAGTGATTCATTGAACAGAGCAAATAAATAATAATAATAATAATAATAAAAAATTCAGAATATCTGAAATATCTATAAAATAAAATATCTATAAAAAAATCATACAGGTTTGGAATGACATGAGAGTGAATAAATGATGACATAAGTTTTGGGTGAACTATCCCTTTAATGATTCAGGTTCTGGCTCCTCTTAATGATTCCAGTTCTTTAATGGTTCCATTACAGATTCTTTAAGTATTTTTAAGGAATAAATGTCTGGAAAAAATAAATCTAATTCCATTGCCAAATGATGAGATAATTAAAATAATAAACACAATTCAAATAATTATTTCAATAGTGCAATGTTTGATCAACAGGTAAGTATGTTGAACCAAAACATTTAAAGAGATGTAATTTCTTGACAATTTAAAGTGTTATATAGCCCAATGAATCATTCTCAGACTTAATGCTGACAACAATGGAAGCAGAGACTTATTTCTTAGCACAAAAGAGGACAGTGCTACAAGAGGATTACCAAATCATTGTTTTAAGTGTGAAAATTTAAAGCAAAAGTAACACAGAAATTCAAAAACAATGGACTTGGACCTGATGGACCTGAAATAATCAGGCCTTCATTTTAAGCTTTTCAGTTAGAGGAATTTTTTTTTGCTAGACAAAGAGCAGGAGAAATACCAAGTGAGTGTCTCAGAGCCAGCAAAGCTATGAAAAGAGTGACTATTTATCTCACAGAGTAAGATGCAGCCTGCAGAAATGACATGCATAGTTGTTGTTCTCACTGGAACTACCTACTGTAGCCAAAGCACAATAAAGTCAGTTAGCCATTTCCAAAGCCCATATTTACAAAATATAGATTCAATACTCAATACTCTGGTCTTATAAGACCAAATCAATCATTTTGGATCTAACAGCATCCAAAATATTATGGTGATGATAGAGGAGGAGTACAGTGAGAAGTGCCTGGTTCCCACAGTAAAGTTCAGTGGTAGTAAAGCTCTTATGAGTGCTGAAAGTGTAAAGGAGTTGTGCTTTAAAGTGTAAGGGAGTTGTGCTTTATCAATGTTGTCATGAATTCCCACACCACTGTGTAATTTAATACACAAACTTGAAACAGAAGATGTTACCCTTTCCTCATTCCCTGCATTGTTGGGCATTTTTTCAACATGACAATGAGGATATGCATTTTCCCAAGGTGAAAAACCTTCTGTGGACATGTATTGCACTCAATCTTAGCACTCTTGAGCACCTGTGGGGGATTCTGTAGAGACGAGTTGAGCAACACTCCCCATTTAAGATCAGGGCATTTAAGGAGCTCCTCATCCAGGAGTTAAACAGGACAGATGTGACAATTCGTCATGTACACTCCATGTACACTCATTGTACAATTGTACACTATATATATATAGTTAGTTATTTTAACTAAACATTGTCATATAATCAACCACTCAGTAACCACACAAGTCTCATAGTTAATTTTAAGCTGCATGTGTTTGATTCAATTAAAAGAACCAGCTCCTGAAATGTATTTGTTTTGTAATCCAACTACCGTGGTTTGTTTCATGCTGTAGAATCAGTTGTGGTGTTGTGACATCATTGTATAAGTATTGCAGGAAACTATTTTAGTGCGGTGTTTCATCTGGATTGGTGCAATAACCGTGAATGGAACGCAATGTTGTTTGCAACCCTACTACTGAACAATGGATCACATTGAGACATGGCCTGCTTTTATCTTGTCATGCCTGGTTAGGACCCTTTAAGGCAAGTCAGTTCACTTGCCGGTCATCTTGGTAACATCCAGGCAGCTGTTTTTTTCCCTTCTTACTTGAATGTAGTTCTATTACATGTTATATTATTATATATTATGTGTTGTGATTTATCCCATTTGAAACAAACATAACTTGCATATTTTTCAGAGAAGTGTCATGTTCAGAGCGTTTGGTCATCCTGTTATAGATTCAGCGCATATGTCAAGATCAATTTTTACTTGTTTTACACACAATGTGAGACACATGCACACTCGAGTACATATATATGTTCCCTCACTTTGCTCATTCCACCTGCCATTGCAGCCCTCAGAATTTTGACAGAGAGAGAGAGAGATTGGATGGTTTGGAATGATGTAAAGGAAAACTGACAGAACAATGGATGAGTGCAAAGAGAAAGAGAGAGAGAGCTGATATATGTTACTATATACAGTATATCTGTGCAGACCCAGAGAGAAAAGGACATGAAGACATATATACCTCAGAGCTGAATGGAAGACAGACATGTGACAGTTGAATGAAGCTAAAGAGAAAGAGAGAGTGTGTGATAAACGGAGGAAGAGAGGGAGGTGAAAGAGAAAGAATGTTCCGCTCACATTCAGATGGTGATTTATGGGTGGTTCTGGCTTCAGGCAAAATAGTTTGAAAATTATTAAATGGCTGCAATTAAAGTCATAAAATTGAGGAAAGAAAAGGGGTGGTGGAGATGAACTTGACGTCTGTCTGGTCTACAAAATTTTACAGTGTCTGTCTTTGTTTGTGTTTTCTTTCTCTCTCTTTCATTTCATCTTGCATTTTTAGTTTTATAGACTTTTACTTTGATTACAAAAGTATATGTCTGTTCTCTCATATTCAGTCGTAGCTTCTGAAAAGCTGGATAGTGGCTCTTTGTGCTGCTTTATTAGCAGACTGTTATCGCTTTGGGCATTTTGGCATCTGTAAAAATGTTGTGGGGTTTGTTCAATCAGTTTGATGCAAGTGAGACTTTTGACTCCACTAATAAAACGCCAGTAAAATGCTGAAATACAATGGATATTGATTGAAGTCCTGGATGAATAGATTATGTCTGCGTGTGTGTGTGTGTACATTATTTCAATCTCACACATCACATTCAGAATCTGAGAGATCACAGCATAGAATAGAGAATGTTGCTGGTTGTTTTCAGTAGTGATGATAACCAGTCACTGCTCATCACACTTGATGTGTGTCTATTTATATCTGATTTTAAAGGGAAAGGGAAAGTTCACCTAAAAATTATTATTTTTCCTCCTCATTTACTCTCCCACATGCTATTCCAAGCCTGTGTGACTTTTGTTCTTCTGTGGAACACAATAGGAGATATTTTAAAGAATGTTCATGCTGCTCTTTTCCATACAGTTAAAGTGAAAGGGGACCTAAAACATCATAAAAGTACCATTAAAATAGTTAATGCAAATTGTGTGCCTTATTCCAATTCTTCTTAAGTCATATGATGGCTTTCTCATGAGAAAATTATTTTACAGGTTGATTTCCTATGAATTCATATGATTTGATTCATATGTTTTTTTTTAAAGCATGAATGTCCACGTCTTAAACCTAATCCTCATTTGGGTGTAAGCAGATAATAGTGCTGGGACAATATATCGATGCATCGCAATTCTTGGATCGATTCTGATATTTTCCAAATGCATCGCAAATCGATTCTGAGCTTAGTTTTAACAGCAGATGGCGCTATATGCAATTTTTTAACTGCATGCTCAAATGCTCACAAAGAAGAGCGCTCGTGCGTTTGTCTGAGTCTGAGAATGTATTTGCATCTCAGATTGCTTTTATGACGCGAGATGAATGTAAACAGCCCACTGCAAACACCCTTGTAATTCGCTTCAATCTTTTCGAACTTTATGAATGATTATTTTATAGAAGTTTCAAGTGGTGTGTGTAAGGATTTGGAAGGAAGCAGAGTATGGCTGTTTCTAAAGCAAGCAGTGCCATCTGCTGTTGAAAACTAAGCTCAGGATCGATTCGAGAGAGAATCGCGATACATACGGAAAATATCAGAATTGATCCAGAATCATTTCTAGATTTGCGATGCATCGATGTTGTCCCAGGCTTATATGAAAACATACAAATGACATTATACAAATTCATATGAACTGTCCACCAATTCACCAAAACATAATTTATTATGAATTTCCATGAGAGTATATTGTGAGGAGCAGACCAAAAATCCTCCATAGCTACCAAATATCATTCATGCAAGTTAAATTTGTAGTGACATTTGGCATCTTATGCCCTGTATGTGAATCTGAGTTTCATTTTTGGATTATTTATCCCTTTAACATCTGCTTTAGGATGATCCGATCACAAGTGGTCAGCGGAGGCTGAATGATTTATGTTCGGTTCATGCCACATGCATGTCAATCTGTGTTAAAAAAAAATCACACGGTTAGTCCCAAATATACTTGAATGTTGATATCACCACAAATGTGATATTTCAAGCTTTTTCAAGTTTTGTTTTTAAAGAGGAAGCACATCTCCTTAGTTTTACCCTGAGTCTACTGCATTCTGATATCAGGCAAACCAGAGATATTCCAGAGATAGTCCTGTGGACGTATAGCCTACATATGGAGCTTTTCCAAGAGTTTGATTGGACGGTTGTTTTCTTTTAGAGCCGTGCACAGCTGTAAAAGTTTAAAACTCATGTTTTGGTGGAATTATTAAGTTTCACAAGCAGACAGTGATTAACGTTTATACTTGGCAAACGTGATTTATTTCGTCTATCTCTGAATGTGGTTTAAGTGATCTGTTTACACCTGCTGCCCACTTTTGATCAGATCACTTGGGATAGATGTCAATACTAGATGTAAACAAGATCTAAGTGGAGGGAGAGAGAAACGGTTTTCGCATCTGACAGATGTTTTCATATGCCCTGATCCATAATCCAATCTTCTCTTCAGTATATCTTCCTCACCCCGAATCTTTGTCTCAGCTCATCTCTCAGAATCGCATCCACACATGGCCGATCCCCATCATTATCCAATCACATCCATCTACCTCCCTCCGTGTCAGCGGCAATACAATCAGCGCCATATGGTAGCCACATTCGCGAGACCCCGCACTTCCTGATCGCTTCCTTTCGGGAGGCGGCGCTGGGCAGACATGCGGGAAGATGTAATCAGACGTTTGGCAGAATCTGCAGCAATCAGGCACGCCATCAGACGCTTTTTGGTCCTCGGCCACCGGGGCTTAAGGGTATCTGGGGTGTGTGTGCGGTTAACATCAAAGTTCCTGGATAAGAGAAAGAGTTGGAGAGAGAGGAGATTACATGGATTAGGACAGAGGGGAAAGGAATAATGTAATTAAACACTTGTCGAGATTTTATTCCACCCCATAGACATGAGAGAAACTCTGTAGGGGCTGATGTGCTGATTATAACTCACGCTGCTCCAAATTTGTTGACAGAATACTGTGTGTTGGGCATTTGCCCTGGGAGCGACTCTTAATGCCATCATATTAGAAAGAAAGATGGAATATTATAGGAGCATAAATGTGGCGAGACAATGAAATTGCATTCCTTTTGAGTTGCGCACACACTTTCCATCTTTCAGCACCCTCTGTAATGTTAATGGCCGCCCGTCTGTTGGACGCTACTTTTGTGTTCCAGCTCAAGCGAGGATATGATGTCATCAGGGCTTTTGTGTGTCAAGTCTAGTGCAAACACTAGATGTCTAGAGTGCTGTTGTATGTGTGTACATACCTCAGGTACACACATTTGTCACATACATACAATGCCGCTCATTGATCAGCTCCAAAGAGCCATATTATAGATTTATGTTTTACAGTGTTTGCAAGGCATCTCTGTATTGAAATCATCTTGTTATAATTTACTGTATCTTCTCATTTTTTAACATACAGACTGCATTTAATTCAATTTTATTTTGTAAACAAATTCCTAGGTGTGCTGGCCATTTCATCTTCAAGGGTTAGTTCACACAAAAATGAAAATGATGCCATTAATTACTCACCCCCATGTCGTTCCACACCCGTAAGACCTTCGTTCATTTTCAGATTAAGATATTTTTTATTAAATCCGATGGCTCGTGAGGCCTGCATTAAGAGCAAGGTAACTTAGACTTTCAAACAGCCAGAAAGTTACTAAAGACGTTTTTAAAACAGTTCATATGGCTACAGTGGTTCAACTTTAATATTATGAAGCGACGAGAATACTTTTTGTGCGCCAAAAACACAAACCAACAATCAACAATATCTAGTGATGGGCGATTTCAAAACACTGCTTCATGAAGCTTCGAAGCTTTACGGATCTTTTGTTTCAAATCAGTGGTTCGGAGCATGTATCAAATGATCTCAAACTGGACGAGGCTTCGTTACATCATAAGTGTTTTGAAATTTCAATGGTTCACGTGACCTTGGCAGTTTGATACGTGCTCCGAACCACTGATTCGAAACAAAAGATTCGTAAATCTTTGAAGCTTAATGAAGCAGTGTTTTGAAATCGCCCTAGATATTGTTGAATAAAGTCGTTATTTTTGTTTATTTTGGCGCACAAAAAGTATTCTCGTTGCTTCATAATATTAAGGTTGAACCATTGTAGTCACATGAACTGTTTTAAATATATCTTTAGCACCTTTCTGGGCATTTGAAAGTCTAAGTTAACCTTAAAAGTCTAAGTAGGCCTCACAAGCTATCGGATTTTATCAAAAAATATCTTAATTTGTGTTCCGAAGATGAACTAAGATCTTACAATTGTGGAATGACATGAGGGTGAGTAATTCAAGACAGAATTTTCATTTTTGGGTGAACTAACCCTTTCATGTCACAGACCCAGTGCTGGGTAAAATATACAGTACCATTCAAAATGTTGGGGTCTGTAAGATTTTTTTAAAGAAAGATCTTAGTTAATATTTTTAATCGTGTTCTTTGTTTGATATCAATATCGATAATTAAAATCCCAAGATCAATCTCTTACATATTTGTACAACAATTCCCATCCTGCAGATGCCACTGCGTTCTGCTGAACTAACTTACTCAGCCGTATAATTTGGACCATGTTCATTTATTTTTTAATTAATGTGAGTTTGCAGTCTATATTGAGTATTATGCAAAACAATGTGTAACCCCATTTACAAACAATAGACTCATATGAGCTAGTTCTTTATAGTGAATCAAAAGCCTACAATGCAACCAGTGTATTGTAAGTCTAATTGTTGAACCGAATGAGTCTTTTGAGTCAGATTTTACAGTATGCACATTATTGAGTCAACTCGAGCTGTTAACTTGACCTAACCGCTCAACACAAAAACACACTCTCTCTTCTGCATGTGTACTGGGAGGACACATTATTCTCCTGCCTCTACACATTCACACCACTAGCGCACTTCTCCATTCTTTCATGCTGTTGTACATCCTTATCTGCTGTTCTTTCATGCCTGCAGTGTTGCCTCAGGTGAGACAGGCCTCGGGTAGAAGACAGTAAGCATCTTAAGTCCACTTCCACACAGTATATTATGTGCCAAAGATGCCTGAAAGAGAGACGTACCATCATTTAGATGTTTTCCTGGTACAAAAAAAGAAGTTTATTAATGGTAGTAAAAGTGTAACAAGACCACCATGCCCTCATCTAAATAACAATGTATGGCTTAATTAAGCATAATTTAATTGCAGCACAATACCTTTAATGGACAGTGCTTTTAATCACGCTTTGGCCTCTTCACAAAGCTTTAAAACACTGTCGATTGATGGCCTACTATGTCATTTCCTTTTAATGGACATCCTGATCTTAGTGCTGCTGTCACTTCCACGTTAACATGTGCACTCTCCTTTATGGCCTCAAACAAGTTCTTGGCTGGTTTGAGGTTTGGTTTTCTTGCTTATTCGATCAGTTGTGCGGTAAATATTAGAATGACACCTCTATTTTTGTTTCTTACTCGCAAAAAGCGCAGACTACAATAGAAAAATATGTTTGGCTTTTGACTGAAACGTGTTTGTTCATGTTTTAATGTGTTTACAGCACACAATCAGTTTCTGTTTGATGAAAAGAAATGCACAAACGTGCAGACAAAGAACACCCACAATTGGAGCATTTCATATTTACAGAGCCCTTTTTCTTTTATGAGCATAAATTGCCTTTGCGATACATAAACACGACTGCGAACATAAACACTGATAGTATAAATGACTCGGCTGCCATTGCAAATGACAAAGCAGTGCAAACAGACTGTTATTGTCTACAATAAAAATAATCACTACATACTTTGCCTCGACAATAAAATGCATCTTTGTTTCCAAATAGATCATTTTTGCAGTGCTACTGAAACTTGATTGGAAGCGGTGGCAGTATGTTTGGTGAGAGTTTCCCCTGTAAAAATTGTAACCGCTAAAAAGAATGAATTAATAAATAATGCATGAAGAGTAAACAGTGATCCACCTGAGGCTTGTTGTTTAAATGTAAATACTGAGCTGCGAGAGAGGCGTGGTGGGTTCAGTTACCTTTTAAATCCACCCACTTTAATCATTGTAATGTCTTGTTTGATTTACCATATTGTTTGGAGGCTGTTTGGGAAAGTTTGGGAACAGATGGCGGCATTAACACGCAAGACGGATCTAAGATTAACGTTGAAACTTGTTGTACCTCGACAAACATTTGCTTACCATCATTCCATTCCATTAAACTCTCTCACTGTACTTGCTTGTTAACGTTGATGCCGGTATAAAAATCTCTCAAATGGATTTTTTTTTTTCATTTTTTCTTTGTTCTTTAATTGTTTCTTTACCTTTTTATTCAGTATTACTGTTTTGCAAAAGATAACAACTACATAAACAATATAATCTTACAGAAGCTGGTTGGTGGTTTCCCAAGAAATGTTGGCGACTTTTGTGTAGTATCGAATAGGACAGACACACCACATGTGCCCTCCAGACATGTTTTGTAGCCTGGGTGATTTTGTCATCATCATGGCAATTAGAATGAACACAAACAAGTATTTAAAAAAATCTGACATCATGCTGAAAACTGTTGCCTACTTTTCATACAGTCACAGACAATTTATGTTGAATATAATGGAAGTTATTCAGTTTTACATCACTCTGACTCTGTGTGTGGTGTAAACACGATGTAATTCTAGATTCATTTCAACTGACAAACAATGTCGAAACTTGACAACCTAGAAATCAACCTAGAAATCAGCTGATTTGTGGTCAATGTTGTGTGTTTTTCAGGTGTTTTACTATGACTTCAGTTGTGGCTCATCTAATCATATTTAGAATGTATTACTGGTTTGAGTCTTTCACTGTTTATTCAGGTGTTGCATAAAGTGACGAAGCATGATGGTAGACTTCTTATAATCTTATAAGATCTTACTAAAATAATCTTATATTTTGATTTGCACCCAATAAATTCCACATGAAAAGAAAACAATCATTTGTAAACAATTTAATTCACTGGATCACCATAAAAGCCAGGAAAATGAAACTTAAATGAATGCAAAATTCAGATGCACAACGGTAGCATTATCAAACATAAAGTGCAATCAATCTAGAATGTGGCAAGACAAAACATGGATACCACAGCTTTCTCCTCAGACTGCTAACACATCTTTGAGGCTGAAAACACATTGGGTAGAGTCACTCTACATGAGTTGGAACATTATCATTTTGGCACTTGCTGCAATACCACCAGCAGCCCACAGGTTGTTCCAATTACAGAGTGCAGCCATGTGACCCATATTTTCCCATGGTCATTAAGTGGCAACCCAAAAGTTTTAGGATTTTGAACCAAGCAAATTTATTTCATAAAAAAAAAAAAAAAAAAGGGTTAACACACACCTATCTGCTATCTTAGTGAGCACATTCCATTGGCGTAATGGTTTTTACGCTGTACAAACTGTACATTCTATCCCCATACACTACTCCTACCCCTAAACCTACCCATCACAGAAAACATTCTGCATTTTTACATTAGTATGTTTTTAAAGCTATTTTAAATATGAGGACTCATATTTCATGTTTACGTCATAATACCAGTGTAATACCCATGTCGTTATATAAATTTGTGTCCTCATAAATCACAAAAATGCGAGCACACACACACACACACACACACAGTGCCATCCATCCCAATTTATTTAAAAGGGGTCATGAAATTATTTTTTATTATTTTCTAATGTTTCCTGAGGTGCACTTATAATATTAATATGATTTTTACCTCAAATAATTTTCATAATTTAGAAATAAATGGCTATTTTCTACTATTTTCTGATTTTAGCCCTCTTATTTTTGAATGCTCTGTTTGAAGGGGCGTGTTTGCTGTTTTCAAGTCAGCACTGACATGACTTGGACGTTCGTTAAAAATAACCTGAATCCATTTTTCTCTGACATCGGGATCCTTCGGCAGATTATGCAAAGATGATGTTTCTCCACAGCCAGGAACAGCACAACGTCTGTGTGGGATCACAATCTTGTTATTATTAAAAGTAGGTGTTGTTGTCTTGCTCCAGAGGCAGTCGTATGCGAATGATTGTGCCCCTGTGACGTCACATGCCACCTCTGTTCCAAACGAAGCTTTTTACAGCTTGATTATATAAATGCTTTTTTATCGATGACGAGGACGTTTTAAGTTATGGAACTTGCAGGATGTATTAATGATACCAAAGACCTCTTATATGCCAAAAGACTAATTTAAAAAAAATTGATTTCTCATGTCATCATGACCCCTTTAGCATACAGATAAATTGTAAGAATATCACTGTACTCATAACACTGTTGAATAAACTGTAAGGTAAGGCTATTAAATAGCAGTCCCAAACTAGTACATTTTTTTGTTAGTAAATTAAAGTCGGCATGAAATTAAAATTGACCTTTACTTTGTTAGTGCATATTACTACTCTTGAGGTGAACAATTAATCCGTGCAAGTTAATACACAGAAAAAATTGTTTGCAAATCATTCCTAGCTAATACACTACACACCACTTATGTAATTTATTGGCACTCTTATAACTTACTAATTGACATGCTCATAATTTTAACCACAAAAAAGTAATTACACTGACATTTAGCCCGACATCATCTCATTTGACAGCAGGTAATGAATCAGGTCAATGGAAGACACATGTCAGTGCAACAAAAACACAAGGTCTAGTGGCACATTTTAAAAATTAAACTTCTTTTAATTTGAGCGCCTCAATTTTAGAATGAGACACTGCAAAAGATGAGAGTGCAGTGGTCAAACATAAAAAAACAATGTAGTGCAGTAAAATTTAAAAATGCATTATGTCTGAAGCCCGGAACACATCAAGCCGACGCCAACGAACTAGTGACGACGAAAGCAGACTGCGTGGTTGGCTCAAGTCGGCAGTGCCAGGGTCTAAACTTGTTTTTGTTGTTGTTAGTTTGACTACACACTCTGCAACCCACTCAAAATGATTTTGCGACCTGGTTGGGAAACACTTGTTAGTGTTTAATTCTCTGATATGTCGGTAAAAGTTCACCACAACAAAAAAAAAAAAAAAAAAAAAAAAAAGTTTCAATTGTTGTTTTTTTTAAATCCCTTCCTTTGTGTGGATAAAGGAACACTAAAACAATCTTCAAAATATCTTCTTTTATGTTCCACAGAAGAAATAAAGAAAGAATGTCAGGTTTGGAATGACATGAGGGTGAGTAAAGGATCACAGAGTTTTATTATTTGTGGGTAAACTAAAACAGAACAGATCTTCTAGTTACATGTAAAAGAGAAGTGTTTGGTAGAGAATTTTGGATTATTGCTTCAGTTTTTTTTGGCTGCAAAGCTGTACGTGTAATTTTATGCCACAAAAAAAAAACAAAAAAAAACAGCTACTCATTTGCAAAATTAGCTTGTTACTGGAAAGCTACACTATTTTCATTGTAGCTGAGCATTTATTGTAGCATTTATGCTTCTTCCTTGCTCAGCTACAATGAAAATAGCGTAGCTTTCCAGAAAAAAAGCTAATTTTGCAGATGGGCAGCTGTGACAAAATGCTATAATTGTGGCATAATATTACATGTAACACTACTGAAAAATGTAGTTAAGTTAGAAGTGTCTTTTAGTACTTCCCCAAACTGCTGCATTTATGCTTCTTCCTTGATATGGTAAGAGAACAGTCTCTGGAGTCACTGGAAAGCAGAGAGACAGAAAGAGAGGGAGACAAAAAAAAAAAAAAAAAAAAGCTTGACAGAAAACACTGAAATCATTACAGCATGCACACAATTCGAAAGCTAAGAATCTTGTCAAAAATAATCTGATAACATGTAGACAGTTTCAGAGCTGAGAAACGGAACCGACATTGTTTGTGAACCTGTAACAGGTTTCAACAAGAAATAATGTTAAATGCTTCAACCCGAACAGATGAACAGAATGGCCTGCAGTGACAACACATTGAGGAGATAAACACTTCCTGGGGTACCATCACTGAGAGACATACATTTGGTGTAGTATCCAGTGTGTGTGATGCATACTCTGTGATGTTACAAATTGCTGTCTACATCATGAAGATTAAATGAAGCCTCTTAAGTGTATATCACAGATACTGTTATTGTATCAAATTTCTGAAAAATTCCCAGCAAGCATTTCACACGGTCCACTGAGTGACAGCTTAAAGTACTGCAGCATGGGGGGAATACCTGCTGTAAGGCAATACTTTACCACGACCGCTTGACTGCTTTTACACTGTGTGTCACGAGAAAAGATTGAAAACACAATGAAATGAAATGGAAACTGTATTTTGTTACATGTATTATGTAAAAACAGCATGCAACAGTAGTATGTTACATCATGACATTATCTCACATTGCATGTTTATTCAGCAGTTGTCCTCAGGTTAACATCTAGGAAATAAAGACAACCCGAATTCCGGAATTTTTTTTTTAATTTGACTAAAAGGAAAACTAAAAGACTTTCAAATCACATGAGCCAATATTTTATTCACAATAGAACATAGATAACATAACAAATGTTTAAATGGAGAAATTTTACACTTCTATGCACAAAATATGCTCAAATTTCAAATTTGATGCCTGCTACAAGTCTCAAAATAGTTGGGACGGGGGCATGTTTACCATGGTGTAGCATCTCCTCTTCCTTTCAAAACAGTTTGAAGACGTCTGGTCATCGAGGTTATGAGTTTTTGGAGTTTTGGTGTTGGAATTTGGTCCCATTCTTGCCTGATATAGGTTTCCAGCTGCTGAAGAGTTTGTGGTCACCCTTCGTTTAATGATGCGCCAAGTGTTCTCTATAGGTGAAAGATCTGGACTGCAGGCAGGCCAATTCAGTACCCAGACTCTTCTACGATGAAGCCATGCTGTTGTAATAGCTGCAGTATGTGGTTTTGCATTGTCCTGCTGAAATACACAAGGTCTTCCTTGAAATAGACATCATCTGGAAACCTTCATATACCTTTCAGCATTCATAGTGCCTTCCAAAACATGGAAGCTGCCCATACCGTATGCACTTATGCACCCCCATACTATCAGAGATGCTGGCTTTTAAACTGAACGCTGATAACACGCTGGAAGGTCTCCCTCCTCTTTAGCCCAGAGGACACAGCGTCTGTGATTTCCAGTAAGAATGTCAAATTTGGACTCGTCTGACCATAAAAAAGTCCATTTTAAATGAGCCTTGGCCCACAGGACATGACTGAGCTTCTGGACCATGTTCACATATGGCTTCCTTTTTGCATGATAGAGCTTTAGTTGGCATCTGCAGATGGCACGGCGGATTGTGTTTACCAACAGTGGTTTCTGGAAGTATTCCTGGGCCCATTTAGTAATGTCACTGACACAATCATGCCGATGAGTGATGCAGTGTCGTCTGAGGGCCCGAAGACCACGGGCATCCAATGAAGGTCTTCGGCCTTGTCCCTTACGCACAGAGATTTCTCCAGTTTCTCTGAATCTTTTTATGATGTTATGCACTGTAGATGATGAGATTTGCAAAGCCTTTGCAATTTGACGTTGAGGAACATTGTTTTTAAAGTATTCCACAATCTTTTTACTCACTCTTTCACAGATTGCCCATCTTTTCTTCTGAGAGACTCTGCCTCTCTAAGACATCCCTTTTATAGCTAATAATCTTACAGACCTGATATCAATTAACTTAATTAGTTGCTAGATGTTCTCCCAGCTGAATCTTTTAAAAATGTCTTGCATTTTCAGCCATTTGTTGCCCCCGTGCAACAAACTTTTTTGAGACCTGTAGCAGGCATCAAATTTGAAATGAGCTCATTTAGTGGATAAAAGTACAAAATTCCTCTGTTTAAACATTTGTTATGTTATCTATGTTCTATTGTGAATAAAATATTAGCTAATGTGATTTGAAAGTCTTTTAGTTTTTTAATTTTCAAATTTAAAAAACGTCCCAACTTTTCCAGAATTCGGGTTATATTTTAATTCAACTATTAAAGCTTAATTTCTTTCTAGAACAGATAATATAAATAATCTACTAGTTAAAAATGAAGAATCATAAAAATATCAATGGGACCACATGGCTCATTAATACAGTTGGTACTTTTATTGTAAGTGGCGACAAAGGTCTCCATTGCAAACCTTAATATCTCTGAGAAATTTTGTCTTTTTAATAGACTTTTAAAAGAAAAATTGTATACCAACTGTATGTCTTTTGTATTTTTAACAATTTTGTGAGGTCCATTCAAATGATGAGTCAAGAGAAAGATTGTGCAGTACTATTTCTGGTTCATTTGTCAAATTGAAACAGACATTTTACCACATTGCATTGCGGCATACGGTGTTCCTCAGAGTGTGCTCTGTTGAATACTGCAAGTGTATAGATTCTATACATGCAGAAAAAATTGCATGCAGGGCATACAAACTGCATACTGAAGAAATAATATGAATAGTTTAGTGAAATGCTTTTCCGAAGTTAGCTGCTGTCTTTCTCTCCCACATGGTTTCTCAAGTATGTGACCTCCCAGCGCAACAGAAGAACTTCTCAGCTTGAAGGACGCGGGCAGAGACAGAGAGCCAGGTAATCTCAGGTTTCCTCTGTGACAGCTCAGGTGAGACACAGAGCCATTCTTGTCTCTGATCTCCTGCAGAGCAGAGCATGCAGTGCTTTTTCTCTAATGCGCACACATTCATGTCCGCAGTATCAAAGCTTCTGAGAGTGAATGAGCTTTGAATTATCTTTTCCTGTGCCTTAGGAAACTACTGTTTATGCAGCTGTGTCAAAGGCACAATCAAGTCTGGTTTGAGTTTTAAGCTGCAGCATTAGCTGAAGATTTAAGCTTTTCCTCTAGGGCTGCCTTGACACTGACAGTTGAATGGTCGTTCCAAAAGGGCCTGAAGGTAAATATTGAATGGTTGTCATTGTTAGGTTGGGTTGGGTTGGCGGATGGTGCATTTGGCAGAGAGCCCAGAGGCATATTGAAACCGAGTCCCGTATGAGAGAGACAGATCACTTAATCAGCGTATAAAGCTGAAATGGTAGAGAAAACAGCATGGAAAGGTCGAGAGGTGAGACAGAGGAATCTAATTCCATTTCCCACTGTTTCATAATGACTGGGGTTTATTAGGTGAAGAAACATTGGACTGGTTTATTCATGAGATAGAAGCTCAGCTAAAGCATTTGGATTTAGTTTGATCATTGTGCCTTTTGTAAGACCTGAATTCAAGTGACGATCTGGCTCTGGAATTTATTATTTGTAACATTTTGTTGAGGGGTTATTTTTAGTCAATGGTAACGTTCTCTTCAGCACACGTGGACATTCAGATCTGTTTTTTCCATGGCTCAATTAGTGTTACCCCAAAAATAGCAACTTGGGGACTACACTTCTAAACCTGTATGACATTTTTCTTCTGTAGACCACAAATTAAGATAGTTTGAAGAATGTTGGTAACCAAACAGTTTTGGTTACCATTGACATCAATTGTATGGACAAAAAACACTGCAAAATTTCTTCTTCTTTTTTTTTTTTTTGTGAATTAGAAATTGAATGTTTAATTTATTTGTGGAAATTAGTTATCGTTTACATTTCAGTTTTGACATGATAAATACTGGACATAAGAAATTTTCCACTACAGACCTGGGCTGGATTTCCCGATAATGTTGTCGCTACGAAGACTCTAAAGGTAGACCTTAACTGAAGATATACAGTTTCTAGGCGTGTTCCCCGAACTATCTCTTAGGAGGTTGCTTAAGGTATATCTTCTTAAGTGCGACGTTACCAGGTGCTGTCCATGGCGGTGGTGCTGAATTGGTTGATATCGATGGCTCGAGAATCGATAATTCACTATATACAGGGGCTGCTTCACTGCGTTGTGTGAGAAATCAGTGTTCTTTATAAAAAGAAGTACTTCAGAAGTAGAAATTCCATTGATCAGGACTCATGGGATGTTATAAAAGTAATTCAAATTGCAAACTAAATCTATATTGTAATTTATCTATATTCTAGGGGCACGGAGCCCCCATCAGCGTGAGTTTAAGGCAACAGTTATTTTAGAACAAAGTTTTAATTCCTTGGAGACGCGTCATGCAGCTGACAGACATGTAGGTATCATGTTTATATCATTTTTTTTTTTTTCATTTTTTATTCAAAATATTCACAAACTTGTTAACTTTATCATGAAGTTTATGATATATTCCGATCGTAAAATATGTGGAAGTGAATGTGTTTTGTTGCGCGATGAGTTTGCACGGCTGTCAGATTTACGAAATCTTCCCCGAAATACATAAAAGTATGTGGCCGGTGAACTGGGAGAAGTATAGAGTAAACTTTATTGTTTCATTCACAATGTGTATCTGATATGAATAAAACATTTTGTCCAATTACATAATTGATAGGGTTATTGTTGCAGCTTCCGTAGACATCAGTGTATGGAATTTGATTTTAACAAACTATAAATGTCTTTTTTATGCAATAGCCTAACTTAATTCAAATGTGTATTTAAATGTCTGAAACCTAAAATAAACCCGATGAGGTTAAAAACACAGAATAGTGATACATGATACATGACAAGCGCGGATCGCGCGTCTGCCTCTGTATCAGTGCTAAAGCACTTTTGAATTTAGCAGTGAATCTTTGCATTTTATTCTTTGCCATAATCCTAATCGAACACTGCGTGTATTACAGCTTCAGAATTATATTCGTATTGACTGTCAACAGTGATAAGGTATAGCTAAGAGTGGTCCAGACCAACCTTACGAAAGTATGACTTACAGAAGGTACACTTAACTAAGAACGTTTCGGGAAACACGTATTAACGTTAAGGTACAGCTTAGGGTATAATTTAAGAACGACGTAGAGTTAAGAAGGTTTCGGGAAATCCAGTCCTGATTTCCAGAAAAATACATTACATAGAAACTGAGAATGATCTTAAGTTAAATTACCCGTGTGCAACCTAATTAATATGTATGAGCTAAGCCTACCATTTTGGGATGACAACCAGCATGTCTGTGCATCAACTGTCCCTACCATTTTTTAAAAATGTGATCCGTGTCATAATACAGGTTTTGTTATGAATGTCCAGTAGTGGATGGATTTTGTGAATTTCATTATGAAGAGTTTTGGAAGAGTAAAGATGACTGTGAGAAGTGCTTAGCAAATGCTACCATAACAGTAATGGTCACTCCTTGTAGTAACATTCAATTGAAGAACTTTTCCAGGAAGAGCTGTCATCTGGTTGAATACCACCCTCAGTGTTCAGAGGCTATCATTTAACTGTCTTCATTTGTTTAACCGAAGCCCTGATTACGTGTGTGTTTGTTGGGTTTGATAAGCAGTGATGCAGCTTAGCTCTTGTTTCCTCTTAAAGAGTGTTTGCTTTTTTTGATTTAATGAGGGCTGGCAGGTCAGCAATATTCTAAAATTATAAAAAGCAAACAGTTACAGTGTAAGAATTATCTGATTTGTCTCTCAGACGTTTAGATATGTCTAAAGTAACTAAATGGTCTGTAGTCGGGCTGGTTTTGGGTGGTTTGGCCATTTGATTGCACAAACAGAAATTTGCCTAAAAAAACATATTCCTTAACTGTAAAGGACAGGCCACTGACGGCCCAACCAATCACCCCAGCTCCCTATGATTCATTTAGATATATTTACAGAGAGGATGAAATCTGCCTCAGACTCAAGGCCTATTCATGCCAAGAAACAAACAAAAAGCACTCTGCTCATTCACATTCAAGTACAACTCATATGACAATTTTGATTTCACTCATTTTTATGGCATTGTACAACTTAAAAAAGCACTGTCTTGCAGTCAGAATCTTTTTTGCTGTTAGGGTTAGATGCGATTTCCCTGCACGTCTTTTACAGCAATATCTGTCAGCTAATCGGGATATTTTATGCATGCTATTCCATACATTTTTTAGCACCTTTGACAGAAAAAGACTTGTCTTGAAACAAAACAGCCAACGACTTACCAGAGAAGAATACTTTTTATTATTTAATTCAAAATTCAAGCCACCTGATACAAATTTCATTTCAATAAACATTGTAATGTTATTTCCATCAAGGGGTGCATCAATTTTTGGTCAAGATCTTTTATTGACAACGCAAGAGTCAAGCACTCTGTAAAGTCTACTCCAGCACATCCCAAAGACTTTCAATGAATTTAAAGGGTTAGTTCACCCAAAATGAAAATTCTGTCATTTATTACTCATCATTACTCAAATCCGAGAGGTATATGACTCCTCCATAAACAGCAATTTAACAACCACTGTCAAGGCCCAGAAAGGTACTAAAGACATTGTTAAAAAAGTCAACATGGATGCAGTGGTTCAACCTTGATGTCATGACCTGACGAGAATACTTTTTGTGCGCAAAAACTAAACAAAAATAACGACTTTATTCAACAAAATCTTCTCTTCTCTGTCATTCTCATACGCTGTTTACGTTCAACACTTCCAGGTTCTACGTCAGAACGCTGGCTCAGTATTGGCTGACGCTGTTCATGTGAGCAGCACGACGCATGCGTGTGATGCTGATGCTGTAGCCCGCCAGTACTGAGTCAGCGTTCTGATGTAGAACGTAAACAGTGTATGAGAATGACACAGAATAGAAGACATAGACAAGCATAAGAGACATAAGAGAAAACATTTTGAAAATCTTATACCAACCCCAAACTTTTGAACAGTAGTGTAGATTTTCTATTTCTGGCTTGTTTGGTACAGTTATGGTTCCTTTATACCAGATCCAGACACGTTACTGAAAAGATTAAAGAACAAAACAAACAAGTACTTTTAAGAGTCTTGTTTATAGGGAATATTGAGTCTTGGAGTGAATATTCCTTTCCCTCTCATATTTTAACAAAATCGCAATACCTTTTTGAAACCAAAGATAATAAGAGAGGCTGACAGTTAAATCAGTTTATTCTGGCTAAAGCCTAAAAGCACTGCAGTATCTGCTTCCACAACACTGGTTAATACATTGTAAATACCACAGTACACACAATCTTCATGTAATCCTTCAGTATACAAAAATATAAGGGTATTAAAATCTGATACAATCACTGTACTATGACACCACTATGGTGACTTCTGTAAGGGAGAAATCACACACCGAATTGTTGGCATACTTTTCTCTTTGTGTAGGCCGCTGTGTAACAAATCCATTGCAGCAAGTCAGCCGAGCAGAGAAAAGACATTTGTCAGAAAAGAGATGGCCAGACACAAAGCGAAGGAGAGCGGAAATGTTTTTCTGATAAGCACGCCTCCAGGAGCACTCCGCTGGCCCTCGGTGATTAGAGACACGCTGGAGTACGTCCAGAACACGTCAGGCTGACCTTGACACGTGCTTCATCATGCTGTAAGCGTGTACTCCAGAGGGGCTGAGAGCTCAGGAGTGGATGACACAACAGGCTGTGTAATCACAAATTACACCCCATCCTCCGATACGGAGTTACCACCGGCTCGACATTCATGCAACACACATAACGTTGATTCATCCACCAAATGCTGCATATCCCATTCTATACAGCGCATGCCAAGTCTGTGTGTTTCAATCTGTGGTATGAGCTCTACAACATGCTATCTAGACAAAGTCACGCATGCTGAAGAATCCTAATGCTCTATTGATTGACTCAGGCCTAAGGCTTTGAATCATATAGGCCTGCCAAAGGTTATCATAATCAATACGCAATAACCGTAATAGCACTCTCAGCCCGACTACAAAAGAATAAAAGAACAATCATGCAAATTTGCTCGACCAGAGGTTATGGGGGCGATGATATCAGTGGTTACAAGGACAGGGTCCCAGCGTTCCTCAAGCTAGTTGAGCTCCCTAGTTTGGCTGCCATGGTAACCTTGACAAAAAGTGCCGGTTTGCAAAAGTGGGAAAGGAAGTGTCTATTTTTACCCACAGGATGGAGAGGGACACAGAGCGGCATGATTTTGAGGATGAGAGATGTCGATGAATATCTTTAGCACATTTTTAGAGGTTTGTCTCTAGCTGTTTTGAGGGAATGAAACTGAGGTCTGTAAGTGTGTGTGTGTGTGTGTGTGTGTCGAGGTGGGAAATGAAGGTTTCTCTCATTGTGGTGTTATAGAAGTGTGACTGTTACACCTTTCCTGGAAACTGTAAATTGGTTTTAACACTAAAAGTCTTGCCTTAATTAAACAGCGAGTGTGCTGATATGACTCTTCAGAAGAAGAGTTTAACACACATTTGAATGGATGACGCACACCTATAAACTGAATGGCTAGACTTCAGGAGAGACTGGAGCATTCCTCTGTTGACATGCTCTTGTTTTCATAAACACACTCATAGAGGCTTTGGACATAGCTTGAGACAGTTCTGAGGCACGTTCAAGCTCAAACCGGTGCGCAACGTTTTGCTACGGTTTTTGGGTTCCTGGAAACGGTGTGCAACAGGGTTTGAGATATGTTTTCTCTTGTTTGGTGGGTGTGTCAAAAATGTCAGCCCAATCAGCATCAACATGTATACAAATCACGCGGGATTAAAGAGACAGCTTGCACAATGGGTATGAATGTAATATAAAAGTATTATGCATATTTTGCTATTGTATTTTGGAGTGACGCTTTCATAAACTTTTCTATTCTCCTCTGAATTAATGATACAATATCATAACACAATAATAGTGATCATCAGTAATGATAAGCCTAATACTCACAATAAAAATAATAAGGTCACATAGATCAAAACACAGTCTCGGAGGTAAGAAGTGGATTATCTTTCATCTGAAATGTCTTTTCATCCTGAAATGCGAGGCAAATGTTGGATCACAATAAGAACCACAGTTTCCACAAATCCCTTCACTAGATTGGGATGTTATCTTTTATTCTGGATGGCAAGGGCAGTGACTGTAACATCGAGCATATTTTGCAGTATTAAACACGTTTTTATACCGATTTCATCAGGCTCCGAAAATTCTTCAAAAAGAATACAAAGAATGGCCATCTCAGCTGCCATAGTTGCAACTCTTGCGTCATCAGAACAGGGTGTTCAATGCAACACCGTTTCCGTTAAAAAAACGTTTTGCAATGTTTTGTCGGGGCTGAACGCAGCCCCGGTTTGCCTGGTGTTGTCTAAGGTCAACCATCTGTCTGTCTGTGTAAAATTTAAAATCATTATTGATTAGAATAATAGTAGTGTAAAAACAGTAGTAGTAGTAGTACGCTGTAAAAATATTCCATTAAATTTACTGTAGAAAACTGGCAGCTGTAGTTGCCAGAAATTCACCATAAAAAATACTGTGGCATTGATTCCAGTTTTACAGGATTCCTGTATATTTTACAACTTAAAACAAAACTGTGTTTCATTAAGTGACATAATGTCAAGTTGCCTACTTTAACTACAAAAATCAATCTTTTTACCTTAAAATGTACTGATGAGTCCATCGTAAGTGGCCTGTCCATAAAACATGGACAATACTCGTATAGATGGTGCATAGGGTCATACACACAAAGACAAAACACCATCAGGGTTACACACATAACACTAAAATAATGCACTACGCATTAGCTAAATAACATAAAATGTAACACAAATTTCACATGTACATTACTGATAACAAAAATAAGAACAAAATAATTTATAAAAATGTAATCATATGTGATGTGTTATGCAGGGAATGTCTTTTTACTGTTTTTTTTTTTTTTTTTTTTCTATTTTAAATAATATGGTAATTCATAGTTTCATAGCACTTGCAAAAGCCATATTATAGTCACCAAAACTGAACAGTTAAGAAAGTTGCGCCTTCTCTCTCTTTCTTTCTGAGCGCATATAAAGTGGTAATGTGTGTTTTCAATGTCTTTGTGTGTCCAGTAATGAGTGGAGTCCAGTGGGAGAACTACTGAGAACATTGATATTGATGATGTCGTTGTAGAACCCCCACAGATCGGAGTAATTATCATATTCTACCATCAAAGAGACTCGGGGGACAAATGAATTGTGCTTACTGATAATGCTGTTTATTTGGACATGCAAGCTGTGCTGAATTAAATATAGGGTAGGCAATTTATTTTTTTTATAAACACTTTTTTTTAAACTGGTTGAAACTCTCTTCACATCCTGATAGCAATCAATAATAGAAGTGGACTAAACATTAAAAATGTACATATATCTTCTGTGGAAGTCTCGGGACCAAAAAATGTTTGTCAAATCATTGCATTCTACCTGCCTATCAACATATGCATTTCCACACCTCCTTTCACCCTGCTCACGCAGACATCACACGTCATCAGCAAGTTCCGTAAGACTATGAAGAGTTGTAGACATACAATCACCGGGTCAGTTTAATACTTACAGGGCGCACCGTCTGACAGCCAGCTTTCTGTGCACGTGCTTCGGATGTGTGTGCGCTCAGAAAACCATATATCAGAAGTTTAAACTGTTATGGCTTTAAAATGCATGCAAATAATTAACTTTCATGACAAAGAACTGCAATGTGACTTGAGCGTGGCCGCGACAGAGATGATAATAAAAGTATTCAAGGGATGAGTGGTACAGGTTCTGCCCTCTTCTGGAAAGTGGGGTGGGGAGCAGCAGCTCATTTGCATTTAAAGATACATGCACAAAAACAGCATGTTTTTCCTTCCACTCAAAAATGGGCATTTGCAACATGGTATAATAAATGATATGTCGGGTATTTTGAGCTGAAACTTCACATACTTATTCGAGGGACACCTGAGACTTATATTATCCCCGGTTTCACAGACAAGGCTTAAGCTAGTCTTAGACTAAAATGCATGTTTGAGCTGTTTTAACTGAAAGCAAATTGCACTGCCATATCTTAAAATATGTCAGTGCCATTATTTTGTCTCAAGATGCACACCAATGTTTTTTTGTACGTTTATAAAAGCTATTTCAATACCCGTGAACTAAGGCCTAATCCTGGCTTAGTCTAAACCCTGTCTGTGAAACCGGGCCTACATCTTATAAAAAGGGCTATAATTGATCCCCTTTAATGTCATCTCTCGTGACACTTTTTCAGACTCTGTTGTGCGCGTTCATGTGTTTTGGAGGAGGTGTTGCTTTGGAGAGCCCTCTGAAGGGAGGGTGGGATCTAATGCTTTCAAAGCTAGCTCGCTATTGCTAGTCTCTCTGCAATTGCCTATCCTACCTTTAATTTTAGGGTTGTAAGTAGATCAATAATAATAGTGAGTAATTGCACTTTATTTATCAAATGAATATAGAATCAAAATATATGAAGTATGTTTTTGATAATATTTATTTAGATTTAAGCTCTCTTAAACCTGAGAGACACCAATTATTCTGATAAACTCAAACGATTAAACTGGTTTGCAGGTGTTTTATAAACAGGCTTTTTGCTCTAAAATACTGCATAGGAGAAATATTTTCAACCTGAAAAAAAAAAACATTCCATAATTGATTTTTGGTTCAGATGATGTGAGAACTGATAGGAAAGACTGTTTATGTTCTGTTCTGATTGGACTCAGAAGTGTTTAATTTTGTTCAGTTCAAGAATGTCCTAAAATGAGGTCTGACTTTCCTCATATTAGGACACCCAGAGCGAGAGTCGAGGTTCTTTCTGTAGAGATCTGATGAAGCACAATTACCCTAGACATCTGTCTATATTTAGGATTCCGCAACTACACTCTACACTAGTGTGTGAGTGTGTTCAGTCTGCTCCTGTTTTACAGTGAAAGTAAATGAGGTTGTTAAATGTTTCCCCTTTGACCTCTATAAGATGTTTATAAGGTGAGAGTTCACATTTGGAGTTCATTGATGCATTGACAGGAAGTCACGTCTCCCCAAGGATTGCGGTTTGGAGTTCAGTATGAGGTTTAATGGTTTTAGAAGGAAGTTGGAAGAAAAAAAGTGTGATAATGTATGCAAGTAGAATTTCTGACTGTATTGTCATCAATATAGAAACATGATGAATCACACATCATTCCTTTATGTATGTAGCCCTGCATTCCAAGCGAACGGTCCTTGAGTCTTCTACATGTTAAGACAGACGGTTGTGTGTGTGCGTGTGTTCAAGCCTGAGGGTCTTTCTAGTTATGCATTAACATTTGAAAGGAAGGTCAAAAGCACATCTGGCAATAAGTTCATGTACAGAACACACATGAGGAGACCTGTCAGGGTCCTGACCTCCACACACACACACACACACACACACACACACACACACACATGCAAGTCAGTTTAACCTCTGCATCAATTTTATTCATCAAAGCTCAGTCAGCTATCATGAATACTGCATGATAAAGTACATCTTTGATTTTTAACATAGACACGCAACCTCATTTCTGTCCCTGTATGCTTGAAGTGTTCCCCTGTTAGTTCAGGATCAATGGGGGAAAATGGAAGCAACCAAAAGATGATAGATTAAACATTTGTACAGTGGAGGAGAGATCAAATAAAAGAGAATATAGAAGAGCCTGAATGGCATCAGAAATGAGAAAGAGGAAGAATACCTTTTTATTATATGCATGCTCATTATTGTAATTATTGCCATATTATTGTCTTATTATTTTTTTTTTTTTTAAATCTTTATTCTTTAGATTAATTTATTTTGCCCTTTACCTAAAGCCATGTTTAAAATTGGCATGAAACGGAAATTGTGATCATCGTTTCTCCTCTATTGTGATTTGTGACATCAGAAGGGCTTTTCACACTTAAAATAGTTAACCCTGGGTCATTCTAAACACTGGGTTATCTTGCTTCATGTTTCACACTGCTCATAATTTACCAGGGGTTAACAATTAATCCTGGATAGACTGACGTTTCACATTGTACATTCCCAAACCCTGGATTAATGTTCTTATTTGCATATTTGCGGTGTCAGTGTCATTGATTGGATAAACGTGCGCAGTATGCGTCCTGTTTACATAGACTAGCTCTAGCATTGCGCATCCTTGTATCACCTACTGTACTATCCAGTTTTTACTGAATGGACATTTCGGACTGTAAAGGTAAGAATGAAATGTTCTCTTCTTCACATAAATTGTCGCGTTTACTGTCAGCATTTGACATTTTTCCTCTCAAATGTCAAAGGCCGGTGGCGCTAGTGTTAACGGAGGAGGAAGAGGAGGAGGAGCTCCGGAAGCATTAAAGGGGAGCGACGACAGTGAAGGACGAGAGAGGACCAGGTCTGGACTTTACTTTATGTTTTATTATGTTTGTGTAGCCGGCAGACGTCCGTGAGGGTCTGCCGGCATTACTTTCGTTTTGTATTTGTTTATTTTATATATTAAAGTTTGTGCTGAACATTCGCTGGTTCCCGCCTCCTTCTTCCCGTACTTACGAACTGTATTACATTGGTGCCGAGAGTACCCTCACGGACGTCTGCCGGCCACACAAACATAATAAAACATAAAGTAAAGTCCAGGCCTTTTATGCTCCTCCGTGAGAGATTTGAGACCGGTGCGAAACGCAGCTGACGCTCGTTAACACTAGGGCCACCGGCCTCGCGCCGTTCCCTCACGGCTCTCGCCCTCCCTGCTCGTCACAATGACTATGTGATTGGTTGTCTGCTGCTAAATGTCTAGCTGTAACATTCTAACACTGCATCGTTTCACACTGTACAAGTTTGGCACCAAGGCGGGGTTAATACCGCAAAAGCGGTGTTAACTCTGCTCCAGAGGGTTTCATAACCCCGGGTAAAAAGCGGTGCTAACCCCACTTTTAAATTACAAGTGTGAAACGTTCCTTTACCCGAGATTAAAAGTGGTGTTTAGAGCGACAATAACCCGGGGTTAAGCACAGTATGAAAAGCCCTAGAGTGAAACGGCTTCTTGAACTAGAAAAACATGTAGGGCAGGACTTGATTTTGTTCATGGGGAATTAATTGGATCGTTGTTGTTAGCTAATGGCTTCAATCTTATAGTATGTGAGTGATAGGTTGCTGGAAGACAGGGATTATTGCCCCGCCCTTGTGCCAGTGCATGTCATCAGTAAAAAGATGTTGTTGAGAGGGGATGGGAAAGTTAATGTTTTTGATTAAAGATAAGGGCAAATTAATAAAAAAAATAAATAAAAAAAAAAAAAATGCATGGATAAATCATTTATAAACACGGCAGTATTCTATTTGCACTGCAGTATTTTCCTTCTTTTTGTTTTATATGTTTACTCCATTGCACTTTTGTTTTTACTTATTTTGCACTGTTTTGGCATGAAACATGTACAGTTTATACCTTGCCAGCAACAGATAGTAAATTGAGAGAGCGAGGATGTGTCTCTCTCCCAGCGAGAGAGAGAGAGAGAGAGAGAGAGCATGTGTCTTTGAGTTCTTCAGCTTTAAGCATATTGTCATTTTTCAACACATGCAGTTATGTACAATGACACTCTGTGTGTGTGTGTGTGTGTGTGTGTGTGAGAGAGAGAGAGAGCTGGTAGGCCTACTGCTCTCACATTGTCAAGGCCAGAGAGCTGCTTTATGAGGCATCTAATCTATCAAAGATTCCTGACCGCAGCTTTCAGCCGGACCAGCCTCTGATCTCAAGTGTTTTTCATTCAACAACTTTTGCTCTTTTAGATGATAAAACTCCCACTCTCGCTGCAGCTAAGAATGTGTACGCTCTGAAAGAGACATGCAGTCCATTACAGAGCCATTCGTTCACCATTATGTGACTGAAACCTTGAGCGCTAGCGAGCGTATTGTCATTACTGCTTAACAGTGATATGAGCATCCACGCACTCCCGCTTGTGCCTTCATTTTTTAATTTTTTATAGTGCCACATTTTGTTGACAATTATCAAGATCTCTTTCTTTAATTAAAATAAGTATTGCTAAATTATTTATTTCTTATTCTGTGGCCTGCAAATTAGTTCTGTTAATATTTCTAAGAATTATTTTGAGCAGTCTAAGTATGTATTGTTGCTGTAAATCACACTGAGTGAATTTCCAATGGCAATCTATCAGTGCGCACGCTAGTGTCCTGTTATATGAACTGTGTTTACCTTACCGGAGAACTCTGCAAATGCAGGCATAGCAAAGTTCAAGTGCTGTCACATGTGACAGCGGCATTAGCGATGTACTGTCAGGACCCAGAAGCACTTCACTTGAAATCCGTGAATATAGTATTTCAGGGCCTGGTCCATTAGAGGTGTAATGTCTGTATGTGTGTTCACACACTGTTAGCTTGGCAGACACTTTGAAAAAGCATCCACTCTTGACTTCACGTCATGGTGGTAGTTTCTGATATAGAGATGCTATCGGAGCCATCTCGTCTCTTTTTTGTTCTTGTGTTTGTTTTTGACAAATGTATGTGAGCATGCAGGCGTCCATCCTGGGCTGTGACGTCACCTTTATTAGCATGTGTATTTGTTGGCTGGACAGTGTCTCATTAAATGGACAGGTTTACCTCTCCATGGAAATTAAACATCTCCCACAGCCAATTGATGTTCATTTAAGTCCTGCTGACTAACATTATATTGCTGTGGTTTCATAGGACAAGTTGGTTTTTCTGAACTATCAGATGATCTATAGAGATAAATTCATTGTTGTCTCGAACACTTGATGCCATCTTTATGTTTTTGATTCCCATGACATTTTGAGATTTAAGCTCAGCCAGAGGCAACTTGAGAGCTTAGAACTGACATTGAGGACCTGTAGAGGTTTCACCAAAGTCCTTTTAAAGACCCCATTAACTTGCTTGACAAGTGCAGTTTTCTTTCCTCTAGGAATTCCTATTGAAACAGGACGTTTAGGTGGGACTTGACGAACTATGCTGTGCTACTTGGTAGTTGGTTTCAGGTAGTATTATGTATTAGAACATTGTCATTCTAGAGAGCATCTTATTGGACAAAAAACAAGTGCTGGGTATTAACACAAATTTCACAGTTCAATTCAATTTTGATTCAGAAGCTTGCGATTTGATTCTGTTTTTTGAAATGTAAACATTTAAATGGTGACAGATTTCTTGACAGATTTATTCAAACATATACATTAAATATTGAAGAACAGTAAAAAACATAATGAATATATATGGTGCATATATTTAGCAAAATCCTCCTCTCTATAGAGTTAATTTTTTTAGCTAACTAACAAGTTCATGGACATTGATGGCTTTTCTGAGGTATTTATCTTTTTATAAATGTAATGTTACGTGACATTGTTTATAAGCTATTTTATTGACGTCTTTCCACAGTTAAAACACGATACGGTTTTTGATAAGTTATTTATCTTTCAACAAACCTTCTGATGTTCATTCATCTTTATTTTGTGCTGTAACTAGTAGTAAAGCAGAAGAGACAAGCAATTTACGTGCGCTTTGCGGTGCTGCTTTGCTTGATCTGAGGCAGCAACAGCGATCTGTCACGCCACATTAAAGAGCGTCAACATGGTATTTGTTTGAATTTCATAATAAAATGGACAGAATTTGAATTCTAAGACTTTTTGTTTCATATCAAAATAACAAATTACAAAGCTTATTGTGATTTATTGGATGGGAAACACTAAAATGTTCAGTTCATTCATCAACTAAAAACAGCACAGACTAAAAGATCAATTCTTAGGATTTAAAAATTAATATTGTTTCATAAAAATGAGAATCGATTTTTTTTACCCAGCCCCACAAAATCCATGTAGTGCAAGATGAGTCATCAATATTTTTGTTGCATTTTGTCACTGTTTATACTACTGTTCAAAAATTTAATTCAGAAAGACTTTTTTTTTTTTTTTTTTTTTTTTTAAGAAATTGTTACTTTTATTCGGCAAGGATGCATTAAATGGATGATCAAAAGTAACAAAGACTTCAGAAGGAATTTTAGATTTCAGAAGGATCCTCACAAACTTCTGCACACTTTTTGCAGACTAATGAGTATCTTATTCTTAAATCATGGCATTCCACCTAATGCACATGTACATTCTACATCAATAAGACAACAGTTTGCATTTACTAATAAGAATGGAAGATGGGACTTCTTTGCTTCTCCCATTCAGTTTTGCATAAGTGCTCTGTCTCCTCCCCTTATGCCTCTGGTATCACATGGGAGACTATCACTTCTTATATTTTTCTACAATTCAGCCGGCAAACAAACACAAGTGTTTTTAGGTTCTGTCCACATGGCTGACCTGAATTACTTTGATGCGTGACTGAAACTGACTCTTGTGCAGAGTCTCTTCGGAGAGATAGTGAAGAATGCTGGTAAATTATTGAGAGGAGAAATACAGAGCAGCTACACAGTCCCTCCTGCATAATGAAACAAAAATAAATGAGGAAAATGGGACAGGCCTTGTAACTAGAGACTGTGTTTGTTTGTTGATACAGTCAGGTCATGATGCATCTACTTCAGTCACATTTTATGTCAGATTTTTTTGTTGTCTACAATAGTTAAATACACATCACCAGCCATTCATTTTATCAGACAATGCCAACTTTATGCAGAACACTGGCCTTTGGAAAAAAATAACCTTCCCAGGCCGCACACGTGCTTGAAGATATTAAACAGCGTCAGTTGGAGAAATGTAGCACCCGTCATGTTTGCACATCTGTGAGCAGAATATGATCAGAACCATATAGAAATCTCATATTTCATTGTCATTCAGAAACCGCCAATCCTTAGATGTTCTTTTATGCTAGTCAGTGTCTACTGTCAACGGTACACACATTACCAACCCCTTTGAGCCTTCTCGGCTAAAAAAAAGCCCTAAATTATTTATGAATTTCCTGAAAATTTAAATAATAAAGTGAAATGTCGTGGCCTTTCTGAATTCCTCCGTCTTTAATAAGCTCTGTGGCGTATAACACGGGGTGCCACAGAATAACTTCACAAGATTAAAGGCGCTGGGTTTCCATATGAAGTGGATTACTGTAATCTGAATTTATTGAGTTTTCTGATACTGGGTGATGAGGAAAGTCTTTTAAGACTTTGTAATGACATCAATAAAAAAGGGAAAGTAAGCAGTTTGAATTAGAGTTTTAATTTGACTTAAATTAATAACTAATTGGGCTTTAGGCTAGAATCAGGGCAGTATGAACACATCGTTTCAATTGCAGTTTTTCAGCTCTGGCACTTCTGGAGTAAAAATAAGAGTACTTTAAAAATAATCATTATTTAAATATCTTATTAAAATTTTGCTTTACATTTTGGATTATATTGGGAGCATCACAGTACCATGGTTTTACTGTATTGTTTTTTATTTTTATTTTATGTAGTTATTTTATATGACCTATATAAACTAATCATGTATTGATTTTATTTTATCTTATTTTTTTACTTCATAGTAATGTTTTGTTCTTGGACATGTACTATGGTAGTACCATGACTTTTTTGAAGTACATTTATTACGTTAATATATTACATGTTTACGTAAGTATGTTAATATATTACATGTTTTATTAGACAACAACTGATTGGTTACAATTATAGACAGAAAATGAATTATTGTTATATAGCTCAACATGTTTAGTCTTATTGTATAAATCTAGTTTTCTTGATTTTCCTAGAGAACCATGTTTTTACCATGCCTCAGACAAAAACACTATTTTGTCAAGTAGCTAAGTAATACAGCATTCCATCGCCATCATACAATACATTTTAAAATTAATTGCATGCCATTTATCAACACAAGCCATCCAGCATTTATTATATGATATTCTACAATTAATCTAGCTTACTGCAGTGTGCAACAAGTGTTTTACAGCAGCAACCGAGGGAACACTCACAGTAACGTCATAACATTATTTTCAACACACTCAAATGTATCTAATATGATAAACAACGCTGTGTTACCTAATTATGACCGGAAAAAGTGGCGTCTGCGACTGCAGCACAATAAAAGTTCCGCTGCTCGCGAGGCATGTGTCACGTTCGTCTCTCATTAACAGTCTCTCCAGTGGCTTCGTTCAGCTCCAACATCACTCGGCCATGCGCTGCTTCATACTACAGTAATGTTAATAATCTCATCCATGAACATAATTTCTGCTCGAGTCCCGTCCCGATTCTTTTCCACTGGCTGTAAGGTGAAGACGACATTTCCCAAGATTCCGTGCTCAAACTTGGCATCATCAAGCAACGCCTTTGTTTTGAAAAGGCGACCTTTAGCTGCAAAAAAATTACATTATGGAGCGGTTTCCTGGACAGTTAAGACAAAAGTAGGCCTTAATCCAGAATAGTCAATCGTGGTTTAAAAAATGGCTTTCTGAAACACAGATTAGGCACAGATTACTAAAACCTGGACTATGGAGTCCTGAATTAAAATAAACCAGATTCATTTAAAACCAAATGTGCAAATCTGAATTAGCATGAGTGAGGTTGCCTGTAAACATGGAATGAACCAAGAAAAGCTTAAAATTGCATGGAACTCAGAAGCAAATCCAAGAAAAACAATGGCAGACTAAACAACTAAACAAGACACATTTCTTTTAAAGCAAGCAAAATATATATATTATTACTGCTTTTGTTTTGTCCTTTAGGCTACATAGGAACAAACTAAACATAACTATTTACACATGTGATAATCGTTGTTGGCAGTGTAGAAATGATACTGGTTTGATCCAAAGCACTATCATAGTAGTTGCTTCATTACAAAAAACAAACAAAAAAAAAGTCAATTCTTGCAGGTCCTCAACCCAAGCACAAGCTCAACACTGCACCACAACGGTAATCTCCAAAAAACACTAACATAACAAAAACTTTTACATAATAGAACATTAAACAGTAAGAAGTCTCTCCATATTCTCATCTTTCTAAAAAATGCATAAAATAACACTTTTTCAATATTTACTCTCCCAATTCAGCCTGGTGGATTACTTGACTGAAACATATTATTTCAAAATGAAAACATCAAGTGAGTTCTAGTAACCATTTCAAGTCAATTTAACATGAAGCAATTATATTTGAACCAGAAACAATGGTGTTAAATCAAAATAAATTCTTTAAATAAAATGAACAGCATTATACATACAGTGTGTAAATAAATAAAAACAATGATAACGCCACGGAGTGTCTTTAAAACCCTCTTTTGTGCAGCACTACTTCCTTCCGCCACGGATTCAAATCTCAAGTTGACAGTTTGACCAAGCCTCCGTTACTAATTCTAAAACGTCACTTTAGAAATAGTAATGAAGGAATGTTGAGTCCCTCCATTGAAACTCGTTGTATTTTGTACAGTATTATTGAGAGAGAGAGAGAGAGAGAGAGAGAGAGAGATCGCCTGAGCGAGCATTACTTGTGTCTGAAATAATATTAATTCTTCAGGTCGATGTCCATAATATTATATCCATTATAAAAGTCAGTTTGAATGTCCGCTGAGGAAAGCGATCTTTGTAACTTATTTGTCCTTTTTACAGCTAAGGGAATTTTCCATAACATACAGCAAACAACTTCCTTTACAAAACCTCCTTTCAATTTAAAAGTCTCTTGTGACTCACTTATTGAATGAGTCTCATTCATTTATAGTTTTGCATCCATCTAATGGTGTATTAATGAAACTTTCACTCAATCCATATTATGCACTATTTATTGAACATCAAAACAAAACAACAACAAAAAAAAACGTATTTTTGTTTTATTTTGGTTTTTAAAAAACAATGCTATTGGTCACCCTTTATGCCTGTATGTGGGTTTTACAAATATTTGACGAGGATTTAAAAGAGCTTGTGACAAAACCTCGTAACTCCATTGGATCCTCAAACTGTCAGTCAAACCTCATTAATCCGCAAAGTCCGATTCATTTCCGTGAACCGGCTCTTTTCGGACAGTTCGGCTCAATGAACCGATTCAAAAAGCCGAATCATAGGTTCATCATGCTATAATGTCACTATGCATTTTTTTTCTAACAACTCAATGTCATGTTATATCAATAAAACATTTAAACAAAGACATTTGTGTCAACACATATTGAAACATTCAAATAAAAAGTTTGAATGCCTTTCATTCGCTTAATGGTTTGTGAACCCCCTCTCGTTTGTGGTCATAGTTTCATTGGATCGCGGATCCTTTATGTCGGACACGACTGACTAATATTGATTAGCCTACATCTTGGATAAGATTCGCAACTACAACACACTTTATGCACAAACGCAGATATGTTCTAATGTCTAAAGTATATAGAAAGAATAAACTCACTGATTTCACTTTACAACTTATAACCTGCATGTATAATAAACCATAGTAAAATTTATTTACATCGCTCGACAAAAAGGTTTTTGCAGGTTTTAATTAAATAGTCACAATAAGCATATTTTCATTTCGTGCTTCAGGCTTGCATGGTATCGTCAACTCACTCATCAGACTCCTCGGCAATCCTCGGCAAACCTTGACATCTGAACCGACTCATTCGGTTCTTTTTGAGTCCTCAGTAATCCTCGGCAAACTTCGACAGTTGGTTGAACCGGCTCAATCGGTTCTTTTTGAGTCCTCGGTAATCCTCGGCAAACTTCGACATCTGGTTGAACCGGCTCAATCGGTTCTTTTTGAGTCGGACGTGCTACTTCGGCTTGTGCGTCTTGCGTCATCAACCCGGAACTAAAGTTTGATACAGTTCGATTAGTGAACCGGTGTTGTGTAATATTCGGTTCCTGTGAAAAACTGTTCCAGTGGGTGGAGTATACGTGAATATTCATAATATTTCCCCTGTTGTGGGCATGGCCTTGAGACAATGCGCACACGAATGGAACTGAAAATATTAGTGCTCAAATCGAACTCGTTTAATGGATTATTTCGAAACGGTAATGAAGATTCAATGTTAAGCATTAACTGCAAAAGTTGACATTTTCAAAACAATGAATATATTGTGTAATATGATAAATCGTCTGTGCTGTTTTGCCTAATTGATTACAGACATTCGGATTTAGGTATAAGGACACAGCAGAGCAAAGAATGAGTGAATAACCTATTCTAATCTGGGATAGTACAGTTTATTACTTGTGCCCTATTAAAATATTTATAAGATATCCTGTTGTGAGTCATCCTTAATTTCTTGTTTATTTCGCATATAGCTAGTGTTTCTGCTAACTACATAAACTACATACCTGAGGAGAATGTTTTATTAATCTTGCAGTCATCATAAACATTGCAATTTGTACTTTATTATATAATACAGTGCATAAACCTTTAAAGCATTGTTCTGATGGCCCAGTCTTTCATATATAGGCCAGCAGTTACTTCAAGAATTCTATTGATTTTCAGAAGCTTCATTTTACTTTTGTGATGCATATCATCATCATGTAAAGTCACTGTCTGTTTCAGACTGGATGTGAGTGCTGAAGTCACTGGTACCTCTAGCAGTGTGTGATCTGGACATACATAGAAGCTGTTCTCACTGAGTGCCAAGGCCCTGTTTTAATCATCTCAGACAGCAGACATTCACTTAATTTTGCTTAGAGTTGATGAAAAGCATACAACTATAAAAACAATCCAAATAAAACACTAAAAAAGATGACACATTTAATTTGTTTACATGCACGTCACATTAACCAACATCAGAGAACAGTGAACATGAAAGTGTATTGTTGAATTATTGAAATATTAACTTTATTAATCTCAGGGGGACTTCAAGTAAATATTTTAGTTAAACAGAGTTTGGCTAACAAAAACGTTTGGGAATACTTGCCCTACAATGTTAAAGATCAGAAATGGTATAATTGTAAAATGAGAAGAAATACTTTTGAATAATATTTTAAAATCTTAAACATGATTAACACAACATTATGGATCATTAAATTTTGGATGATTTCACTTACCATTATAAAACACATGACATGAAAGTAGGTTGTTTTTCAGTGCAACGTATCGTCAAAGAACAGACACAATGTATGTTTTATATAAATATATATAAGACACAGTGTGTGTTTTATATAAATATATATATGTGTGTGTGTAAGAGATATTTAGTAATATAATATTTATTAGTAGTTATTTCTCTAAACGGTATTTTACTCTTAACTAAATACAACCTGTTTTTGTTAATGAAAACAGGATGTGCTCTTTTGAGGGTCCATGTTAAAGGGATAGTTCATTAAAATTAAAATTCTGATGCCCTCATCTTCAAAGTTGTATGACTAATTTTTTCGTGGGACATATTTTGAAAAACATATCAGTGTATTTTTCATACAATGGAAGTCAATGGGCACCAAAATTAGTTCTACTGGTTCCCAATGTTCTTCAGAATATCTTCTTCACAGAAGAAAAGAAAACATACTGGTTTTGAACAGGTGAGTAAATGTTGACAACATTTTCATTTTTGGATGGACTATACTTTTAATCTATTATAATCGATTAGTACTTGGAGACTAGGGATTCCCAAATAGGTGTGGAAAGATTTTGATGTTGCTTTGTTAAAGCTTAAAAAATAAATAAATGAATGAATTGTGACAGATACATAGTTTGGTGTTGATAATTTGACATGGCTGTGGAGGCTAGGAAACACTGGCTATAAAATAAATTAAGAATTACACAAATACACCAGGCTAACTTATATACATTTTATTAGGGCACAGATGTTTATTTCAGGTATTGTTGTTAACACTCTGCTGTCACCGAATGGCAAAAAGGTATAGTACAGGATACTAACCAAAATATTCAAATTAAATAGAAAACTTAATAATACATAAAAATAAAATAAAAATAAATAAAAATACATAAATAAAAGATAAAGACATCAAATAGTAATAATCTGTACTAGCCTAGACGAGCATGGGTTTTTCGCTGATTGTTTGCTGTGTCTGTAAAACAGCACAGACGATTTATCATATTACACAATATATTCATTGTTTTAAAACTGTCAACTGTTTCAGTTAATGCTTAACATTGAATCTTCCTTACCGTTTCGAAATAATCCATTAAAGTTCGATTTGAGCACTAATATTTTCAGTTCCATTCGTCTGCGCGTTGTCTCAAGGCCACGCCCACAACAGGGGAAATATCATGAATATTCATGTATACTCCACCCACTGGAACAGTTTTTCACAGGAACCGAATATTACACAACAGCGGCTCGACCAGTTACTTCCTATGAACCGGTTTTAACCTATTTTTTTTTTTACAGTCTATGGTTTTAACCGGCTCAAAAGAACGATTCATTCTGTGCTGCACACAGTTTGGAGATCTCTGCTTTTTTGCAATGCAAAGGTAAATAAAGAGCTGATGTTTGAAAAAAAAAAAAAATGTAAAGCGCTTTCTTTGCTCAAGAAACACTATGTCTATAAAGGGTAATGTTTTTTTGTATTTGAAGAGCGGAGAACAGTCTTCGTCTGATTTCTCCCGTCTAGTTGTAGCCAATTTGCTATGCTATATAGAGGAAGTAAATATAGCCTTAATATTACATTATCAAATTTAACATGGCACAATTCGACTTGCTCTGGAACAAGTAATAGATTAATAAGACCAGATTATGTCTCATGTTTAACCACTATAAGAGCCAGCGGCAAATCCCCGGAGCACTGGCCAAGAAAAAGCTGTTCTCGGCGCGTGCACGACCCCTGAACGGCCGCTGATGGCCTGGAGCTCGCATCTCCGAAAACGTTTTAACAAATTGTAAAATAGACGCTATGATTAAATGTAAGTCACTTAATTCATGTCTAAACAACTACATTCTCGCCTAAAAAAACTCTTAAAACTACAGTTCGTGGCACAACAAGTGTAGTATTCGCAAAAATTGCGCTGGATTTGCTCGGCCGCCATAACGGTTGCTTCAAACGGAGTGTTATCACTAGAATATCGCACGGCTATCAGCCAATCAGATTCGAGAACCAGAAAGAACTGTTGTGTATATATATGAGCAATATCACACTCGTAGCCGTGCGATATGGCTGTATATCGGCTGTGATTTGTCCGTAGGTAATCACAGCGTGGTGATATACAGCCATATCGCACGGCTACGAGTGTGATATTGCGTTTATACAACAGTTCGACGGCACGAGTGTGTAAATAAATAAGAAATAACAACGGAGTGTCTTTAAAACCCTCTTTTGTGCAGCACTACTTCCTTCCGCCACGGATTCAAATCTCAAGTTGACAGTTTGACCAAGCCTCCGTTACTAATTCTAAAATGTCACTTTAGAACTAGTAACGAAGGAACGTTGAGTCCCTCCATTGAAACTCATTGTATTTTGTACAGTATTATTGAGAGAGTGTGTGTGTGAGAGAGAGAGATCGCCTGAGCGAGTACCTGTGTCTGAAATAACATTCATTTTTATATATATCCATTATAAAAGTCAGTTTGAATGTCCGCTGAGGAAAGCGATCTTTGTATTTGTCCTTTTTACAGCGCTAAAACAACTTCCTTTGCAAAAGTTCCTTTCAATTTAAAAGTCTCTTGTGACTGACTGACTGACTCATTCACTCGTAAAGTTTTGCCGCCATCTAATGGCGTTAATGTAACTTTCACTCAATCCATATTACGCACTAATGGACCCTTTCTCAATACCAAATACAACATATTTATATTAAATATTTATTGAACAACAAATTAACAACAATAGCCATTAAAAATGACAGTAGGAAATAAACAATTCAACCGTACAAAAGCACCAGTGTGCCCGTGACAGGTTATCTAGTGTGCCAAAACCTCGTAACTCCATTGGATCCTCAAACTGTCAGTCAAACCTCATAAATCCGCCCCACCTCTACGAAGTGCCGCATGCGGTTTGGAGATCTCTGCTTCTTTGCAATGCAAAGGTAAATAAAGATCTGATGTTTAAAAAAAATAAAAAAATAAAGCGTTTTCTTTGCTGAAGAAACACTATGTTTATAAAGGCTGATGTTTTGTGTATTTGAAGAGCGGAGAACAGTCTTCTTCTGATATGTCCCGTCTAGTTGTAGCCAACATGCTATAACGTTAGAGGATATAAGTTGAATATAGCCTTATATTAAATTATATTTAAAATAGTACAATTCGACTTGCTCTGGAACAAGTAATAGATTAATAAGACCAAAGATTGCACGTTTTATGTACCCAAAATTAATTATGTCTCATGTTTAACCACTATAAGAGCCAGCGGCAAATCCCTGAAGCACTGGCCGAGATGAAGCTGTTCTCGGCGCGTGCACGACCCCTGAACGGCCGTTGACGGCCTGGAGCTCTCCGAAAATGTCTAAACAAATTGTAAAATAGGCGCTATGATTAAATATAAGTCACATAATTCAGGTCTAAACAACTACATTCTCGCCTAAAAAACTCTTAAAACTACAGTTCGTGGTACAACAAGTGTAGTATTCGCAAAAAACTACGTTGGATTTGCTCGGTCGCTTCTAGCGGAGTGATACAAACGGTGAAAAGGTAGGAGTGCTGTTATCACTAAAATATCACACGGCTATCAGCCAATCAGATTTGAGAACCAGAAAGAACTGTTGTGTATGTATGTGTGTGTGTGTATATATATATATATATATATATATATATATATATATATATATATATATATCAAAGTAATACATGTGTCTTCTTTGAAACACAACGTTAATCTGAAGTTAAACCTGCCTCCTGGTAGGTTTAATTTAAACCTCAATTTAGTCATGGAGTAGCTCTAGTCTTCCTTCAGGAAATCAGCTTATTAAACCAGAGATCGTATTATTATAGGGAGATAAGAGGGTCTGTATCTCTTACCATTGGAGAAAGCGTAACGGCTAACTTAATCATGTGCGGCCCTCTTAGCCTATCGTGTAATGGCAGTGACGTTAGTCGCAACATTCCCTAGTCTGCCTTCTCTTAAAAAAATAAATTTTTATCAAGCTAAAATCTACATATAGTTCCCAACGAAAGTATTGTTTAGTGTAAAACATGCTGAAGATTAGCAAACAGGCTGTCAATTAATTAAACGATTAGCTATTTCACCACAAAAGCTATTTAATCAGCATAGTGAAGCCTCTCATCCATTGACATCCATTCAAAAAACAGCCTCTGGTCTCCTTCCCTGCGTACCGCCAGGGGCGGAGTGTTAGCATTAGCCGTTACACTTTTTTGGCTAAAAGTTGCAAGCTTGCCTTCCAGTGGCTTTGATTAAACTCTGGACTAGACTAAGTCTAGGACTATTTTAAACCATGACAGATTTCTGTTAATCTGGTTTAAATGGCCATTTTATTCTAGGACTAGTCTTAATCTCTGCTGTAGACTTAGATTCACAAAATTACCCAAGTGCATTATTGTCAGTTAGGGATCAAAACTTGATTACAGCCCAGTGACAAATTCAAAAACAATTTCTGTGCTTTTGGAAAAGCCTCAGAGATGATTTTTAGATTTTCTGCTGAGTAATTATGTTTACACCTTTTGTCAGAAGCAAGATGCATTGTTTCAGAGATGGAATAAACCAGGGCAAGATTTGTCATCAAAAGAGACCTAGCCCAAAATCAAAGAACATGCAGTGAACTAAGTAAATATGCTGACTGTTGAATCGAGAAGAGACTCTATGAATGTAAATTAGCTCAGTGTGTGGCTCAATGTATCTCTTTTCCTGAGGGAAAGACTGTGAACAGGGCGAGATATGTATTGTTTGAGAGGGAAATCTATAACTGATATGACCATCTGACTGTTTGCATTCCGACTCCAATGAACACTTCCAAACCATACTCATAATGTTTCCACACACTTCTGTGGCGACTCTGTTCATGTTTACAAATGGTTCTGTTTGGACCGATACAGATTTACTGTTTGATCAATAGCATGGTATTTAAACACTTTTTGATTGTGATCAGGTGTTCGTGAAAGACAGACTGGAGTTATTGTTTAGGCTACTGTCTCAAATATTTGTATAGTAAAGTTAGTAATGTGATGGGCTGTACATCAGCAAAACAAACTCTTAAAGGTTGATGTGAGCCTCTTCAAAGTGACAAAGAGTGGGGAATTCACAAAAAATAAATTGCACACAGTGATAGCGTTGTTTATTTGCATGTGCTGTCTTGTTTTTTTTTGATTAATTGACTCAATCAATGGAAATGCGCAAATCGGGTAATGACACAAATAGCCAAACATTTAAAGCTGAAAGGAATTTGAACCACAAATTTCCTATTCTTGCAGGCCGGATCTTAGTGTGAGGTTGTGGACAATGCAGCAGACTACTGAGCTCTGGCATACTTATTGGAGCTGTACACAGTCACTACATGACTGCAATCTAGCCAGCTGAATTTAAATCTTTTTAAATGTTGGAAATGTGCTCGATTAAACGATACATCTCTCTCTCTCTCTCTCTCTCTCTCTATGTGTGTCTGTGTGTATGTGTGTGTGACTGCTGTCATACTACCACTACTACAACAACTACTACTACTACCACTACCAATATACCACAAGTTTTTATTAAAATGAATAGAACCAGTTAATTAAAAAGCTTCTAATGTCTTAAGTTTCATACACCATCTAAACTTTGACCTTGACCTTGGTGAAACACAATCACTAATGAAGGTCCTATCCATATCATTACCATACTAATGACCATAACCATCTCCTCACTTCCCTCAGACATGACATCATCTGACGTGACAGTGTCAGAAACGTCTGTGGTAACACAGTCCAGATCTGTTCCTCACGCCAAGGGTTTTTAGTCGTTCCGGTCTGCAAAGAATGTCAGATCATCAGAGAAAATTACCATGGTAATTAAACTGATGGATGCTTATATTCTTGGAGTGACTTTCCACTCCCATTTAAATATCAGCTCTTTTAATACAGCCTCTATACAGAGCTGAAGAGCAAAAGGTTGGTGTTGATTTTTATATGTGGTTTTTCATTGCCCTCTCACCCCGGCTTTCTGCTTTAAATGAAGTAGAGTTAAAATAGATGAATCCAGCGCTCTTTCATCAAGACGTGTTGATGAGTGTCTTTCAAGTGAGTTAGGGTTGCTATTTGGAAGTCAATATTGCAGTACAAATATAAAAGTGTGAAGCAAAACAAAAATACAAATTTTCCAGCCATATCAAAATGTTTTTTTTTTTTTTTTTTGGAAATATTTAGTCATATATCTATTTTGGACCTGGTAATTTACATGGTACATTACTTTTCGAATTATCTGTTGAACTGTCGAATTATCATTATCTGTTGATCTTTAAACGGAATATTGCTTATTGTTATTACATATTATTATTATTATTATTATTTAAGTTATTTGGTTTTGATGAGTGATGAGTTTTACTCAAAACAACATGTATTTTATCAGTTCATAAGTTCATGCATTCCCTGGCATTCAAACTCATGATTTTGTTCTGCCGTTGCATGAATTTTAATGTATTATCAGGTGCTGCTTTTATTCACACACCGTAAAGAGAGAGCTGGGGCCATTTTTGGACTCAAGTGTCTTACTCTTAAGGAGGCACTTATGAGAACTCATCTCACGATCTCTCATTTAATTTAACAAGGAGTACTGACCTGAAACCAAGAATATGGCTTGTGATCTTAAGAGCTGTTCTACATAAGCAAACCAAAAAAAAAAAAGAAAAAAAAAAAGATCCTACTGTTACTGTAGACATTTTGTGTAAATTGTGTAAATTGTTTTGTTAATGATGTAATATGGGCTACTGCATTACTAAGCCAAATCAAATGTTAATTCTGCATTCTACTTGTAGATTTAAGCCATCACTGATAAAGTCAAGAGCTCTTAATTTTAGAGCACGCTCTCATGTTAATCTCTCATTAATGCTTGGAAATCCATCAAATCTTGACTTCGAAATGATTTGGTTGCTTCCTTTGGTCCACAGTCTTATACAGACATATTTGGGGGCAATTATTCCTCGGGGAGATCTGGAAGACATTATCCCACCACAGTGAAAACACCAATCTTCTTTCTCTCTTCTTCTCTTTGCCAGCTCACATTTTTAGCTGGAGAGCATTTAGACTGCTTGTTCTCTGAGCTATCTAGCACTCAGCACATTGTGCATGTTATATTTGATTGTTTCTATTTACAGTCTGAATTACATCCATAAATCAGTTTAACATGACTGGAAAGTATGAACAGAGTGCCATGAATAGAGTACCCTGTTTTCCAGAAAAAAGGCACAAATCTCTTGTTTTTGTTCTGAGAAATCTTAGACGTGTTTGAATGGTTATCTAGCATAACATTAAATTAATTAAAATAATGAATATTTTGGCCTGTCCCACCTAAGTGGTGTTGTCTTTCTCAAATGAAATTAATTTCTCATTAAAATCTTCTTTCTTTCTTTCTTTAAAAATGGTTTCTTGCTAGAAAATTACCAATTATTTTTTTCAACTATGTTTGTCTTACATTGTGATAATTCTAAATAACAGAATATTATTATGTTATGTAATTCTTATATAAGGCATTTTAATAACTAGCATCTCATTCTTGGTCATAATTAGACATTGTTCACAGGTAAACATAAGGATATTACTGGACAGTGAGTGCTCGGGTGTGCTTTTGAAAATATACACTCTTAATGAACGGATATTTAAACCTCTTGACGAAGAGTGTTTAAGGCTTGACTCCGACACGAGTCGAGAGCATTTGAGTTACGGGCAGTGGGAGTGCATGTGCACATTACATTAACTCATTTAGTGTGTCTAATGGGCTGTTGCAGGGGTCTCGCACACGCCATTACACCCCATTTACACCCTGCACACCCAGTGTCACCACACACACACACACACACACACACACTCACGGGGCATCTAGGCATATGGTCAGTTTGACTGTGTGAGCTCATGCAATTGACTCAACTCTTCAGAGACTAACTGACAGAAGTCCTGTAATTGCCATAACTTCATTAGCTGCGATTAGAGAACAAACAAACTCTCCCTCAGACCGTGAAGACTAGAGAAAGTGATCGTGATGTTTTTAACGGTGACTTCACAGGGCAGAGGACGTACAGACATCTGTTTCTTCTCAACATCAGGGACATTAGAGGAATATGGAATGCTGGCTTCTTTTTAGTGCATCTGAGCCCCTCAGTGGCCTGTCAGGACCACACACACATCACTTACAAACACACACACAAGGTCTTCTTGGTCCTAAAGACTCATTTTTAAAGGAAGACTCATGTAGAAAGCTTATAAAGCACTTCTGTAAAATTGACCTTCTACACATCTGAGGTAATATACAAAGTCGTATGGTTGATGTCTGCAAATATTTGTGAGAATAAATCCTCTAAGTTCTGTGTGTACTGAATTTCCATCCATCCATCCATCCATTTATCCATCCATCCATCCATCCATCCTTTTAAGTTGAAAAAAAAAAATCATGTTTATTGCTAGAAAATTAACCAAGTACTTGTTGCTAGAAAATACCAAGCACGTTTCTAAACTACTTTTAAACTTAAATTTTAGGTCATTTTATATAAACTAAATCAAACAGGTCATATAATATTTAGATTGGCCTCTTGAGGTTGATTATGAACATTTTTCTGAAGGTTAAGCACCTCATTTCACTGACAGTTTGATGGGAAAAATATTTATTTATTTTAAAATATATATTTATTTATCCATGATTATGTGTGCTGAATATAGGACTCACACTCATAATGGTTGGAATGATAATTGTAGCAACATTACGGCATCTTGTGGCTGTCACCAAGTAACATCCCAATAGTTTAACCTGTTTGGCTTTTGCTTTTTTCCAATCAAAGTAATGTTTAGTGATGTATTATCGTTTGGCTGTCGACAGGAAATTTGGGATTTGTTTTCCCTGATGAGATCTGGTAAATTAGCATTCCACAGATGTAATTTGTGATTTAAATTCCGACCAAATCAAACGTTTGTATTTGTCTCACGAATCCTCTGTTAAAAAAAAAAAAAAAAAAAAAAAAAAAAAAAAAATTATGAAACAAATTATCTACTGTTTTTCGGCTAATTTAGGAGTCCTCTGAGAAAACCAGTGCTGTCTGAAGAGGAATGTCTGTGCATTTTTTTTTTTTTTTTCAATGATTATTATTATTTCTTTTAATTTTATTATTATTATTTTTAAATAACTCATTTCTGATTTTGCCAACTTTCTGGCTGTAAAAAATGTTTGAGAGTCTGATCTCTGCAGTAGCAGCATCAGTTATGAATTAATTAATTTCCTTGAATGCATAGTTCAGCAAAAAATTAGGTAAAAATTGCAGCCAAAATGTCATTTTTATGCAGAACACAAGAGAAGATATTTTGAAAATCTGGTATACAGGTTGCAATTCATACAGGTTTGTAATTACATGATAAGGGTGAAAAAATAATGATTTTTTTGGGGGGGTGGGGGCTTGTAAACTATGCCTTTTAATTACATAATGTTATAGTTATATCACATATATAAGTTTTGTATATTTTAATGGTTTTCATCATCCAGACACCCGTATTTAGCAGCAGTGTGTGTGTACATGGTCTCCAGCCACCATATCTCATACATACACTACCTTTATAAATGGAAATAAATAAAAACACCACATATGACATTAAATCGCAAAACTTCACACATAACCGAACGCTTCCCTCGGGACGTTCATGTTATAGAAAGTATTAGCGGCTGTTTGCTCTGTGACGTTATGGAGGCTTTCAGGAGCTATTAAATGAAAACAGGAACTTAAAAGCTGAATCGGCCACAAAGGGTAACTGAAAAAGGGAAAAATGATAGAGTGTGAAAAAGGAAATTTCCACACAAAACCTAATCACGCATAAAAAGCGGAACATTGCGAGAAAATTGCTGCTATTACCGAGCCGCTGCAGGAGTCAAATCCACATTATATCTGCCGGAAAATTTGTTACACCAATGGCACAGTTTGTTTTTACCTTCTTTTCAGTCCCCCTTTCTTTCTCTCTAGCTGTGTTTGGAATGACATACTACTGTAATTCTCATTCTAGTTTTGCAGTATGTATACTGTATGAATATGTTCTGTATGCATGAAATACCAGGATAGAATTGTTAAATGTGCAGTATACTACTAGAGCACATTGTGCTGGATACTGTATCCCACAATGCAATGTGCTTAACTTACATTCCAAGTGTGACAAATGTACCACAAATAATATTAACTACGATTTTGAATTCTTTTTCTTGACTCTTGATAACCTTATTTATCACGTAGACAGTGTTTGAATGCTACACGCTGAACATTCAACATAGTGAGGTCATGTGACAACTATTCAGTACACAACTGTTATTGTTGCATACTGCAAACTTTTTCCACATACTAATTCATTAAAATACCTGCATGGAGTGTGTAATGTGCATTATGTAGTTAACAATAGTATTTAATCATTAACATGGCTCTATCCATTCATCCATCTGAGATCTATGCAAACATTTTAGCCCATTTTAACTTTTTAAATATATCTTTAACTTTATATCAGCACTAGAAGCAACCCTTCTGAGGTGGTGTAAAATCAATGTTTAATTAGCACAATGGCTTTTACACATTTTTATAACAGGTACAGCAGGCACATTTTTTTCTGGAATAACTTGAGAAATAAGTGAAGGGAATGAAGAGAGAAGTGAGAGAAGGAAGGTGTGAGATTTGGCAAGTGTTCTCACAGCTGTTTTTGAAGTGTTTTTTTTTTCTGTTCACAACTAAGAGTTTGATCATGGTGAAGAAATGCAGTGCAAGAGAGAGTATAAATGGAGGAATGTAGACTTACACTGGAGAGCTCTCACATACAAAACAGAGAAGTGATAATGAGAGAGTGATGTTCATTAGAAAGGAAAACGAGATATGAGAGGACTGTAAAACTCCAGAAGCTAGAACAGATGTGTGAGCTGTACTATGGTCAACAAACTTTGACAGGCATATGTAACCTAGCAAACCATGAACACAGACAGTTAAAGGTGCAATGTGTAAAACTTGGGAGGATCTATTGACAGAAATGCAATATAATATAAAGACCTTACATAATGAACCTTTATGTTTTTATTACCTTAGAATGAGCCATTTATATCTACATACACTGCGGGTCCCCCCTCCATGTCAAGTCGTCATTGCGCCGGCATGTTTCTACAGCAGCCCTAAATGGACAAACACTCTACAGAGCGCGTTTCATCACTATGTTGTTGTTCTTCTAAATCGTTCGTGTTTTTAGAGGCAGCTTGCATTGTCACTACATTGAATACGCACAAAAAAGAAGTGGTAGTAGTCATCTGGTTTATTAGAAGCAGAGACCGTTCTTTGTTAGATGTAAGAAGAAACCTCATTGCTTGACTGGCTAACGTACTCTCTGCTGTCTCAGATGACAACATCTTTGACTTGTGTCAGCCAGACAGCCACCGTAGCTTCTTTATTTTGCTTCAAAAGGGAGGGGTGAGCTGCCGTTGGTTGCAGTTTGCAACCTCACCACTAGATCCTGCTAAAATGTACACACTGCACCTTTAATATTTAGCAGTATTATTGATTTTGACTGCACTGACATGGATGATATACTCTGTAATACTCAGTAAGTTCAGAATGCTCAAAACATTACTCATAAACGAACTCATTTTTTTAAGTTAGTATAACTTAACATTTTTGTGACAAATGGGGTGGGGCCGAGAGCTGTGAAAGTGTGGCAGTGTGGCACAGGTGTCTCTCATTAACAGTCATGTCACCAGCATCCCTTCGCTCACACAGTTCTCAGCCTCGCTCCACTCATCATAATGTTAATTACATACAGTTCATTTACATAAACAACACATTCAGATCTTGGTTAAATGTTAGATAGCAAATAACACATGCTGTTACTACTATTAAAGAGATTGCATGTATATAATCAAACAACATAAGTATATATGGTCTTAAAGGGTTGGTTCACCCAAAAATGAAATTTCTGTCATTAATTACTCACCCTCATGTCGTTCCAAACCGGTAAGACCTTTGTTCATCTTCGGAACATAAATTAAGATATTTTTGATGAAATCCGAGAGGCATCAACACTTTCAAGATCCAGAAAGGTACTAAAGACATCGTTAAAACAGTCGACGTAACTACAGTGGTTCAACCTTAAATTTATGAAGCGACGAGAATATTTTTGTGCACAAAAACAAAACAAAAATAATGACTTTATTCAACAATCTCTTCTCTTCCCTGTCATTATCCTTACGCAGGTGATGCATTAAGCACAGTGAAGGCTTCCGTGTTTACGTCCGAATGCTGGCTCAGTATTGGCCAAAACTGATCACGTGAGCAGCTCAATGTATGGGTGTGATGCTGACACAGGAGCCGGCCTATAAATATTCGGCGTTCTCACGTAGAACCTGGAAGTGTTGGATGTAAACAATGTATGAGAATGATACAGAAAAGAAGATATTGTTGAATAAAGTTATTTTTGTTTAGTTTTTGCACACAAAATGTATTCTCGTTGCTTTATAAAATTAAGGTTGAACCACTGCAGTCACATCGACGGTTTTAACTATGTCTTAGTACCTTTCTGGACCTTGAAAGTGTTGATTATATTGCTGTCTATGGACGAGTCATATACCTCTCGGATTTCATCAAAAATATCTTAATTTGTGTGCCGAAGATGAACGAAAGTCTTAAGGGTGTGGAATGACATTAGAGTGAGTAATTAATAACAAAATTAAGTAATTAATGAGTAGTTAATGACAGAATTTTGAATTAAAAGTTTTGCAGCCTCATCCTAACCACAGGCTCTACTCTTCACCACAATGGTAACCCTACAAAACTAACATAACAGAAGCCCCTGTAAATCCCAATATAACACAACATTAAACACTAACTTATGTCTCCCTATGTTAACCTTATGCAAAAACACACAAAATAACACTTAATTTCAACATTTATTTCTATAGTCTGATGCAAAGCATGCTGGGAATTAGAAATCTGCTGCAACTCAACTCAATCATATAAAGTTCAGCTTACTACAATGAAATTTTGAGTTCACCCAACTTTTTTTCTATTAAGTATAATGAACTTTCATTATTATTTGAGTGAAACAAACTCTTTTCATTTAATTAATTTCACTATTCGGTTTTACAGTATAGATATATATGAAATAGACAATGAGTAAAATTATCAATTGTTTTACCAAAAATGATCACTTGTTCGTGATTGACTGCAAATGGATGTGGTTGGTAGAGGCTTCTGCTTTGTCTGAAATCCACTGTTTTACATTGCTGGATACTTTTATTTTTATTTTTTCACACTGCTGTCAATTAAAACAAAGCCCTTAAAATATTGATGAAGCTGCACCTTGGTGCCCATTATATTAGGGACAAATTTACTCTCAAACTATACACACACATACAGTGCTTGTGGTACATTTTTAGGAATTTTTGGGACAGGGCATGGGAAAGGCATAAACGGAGACAGACAGCATTCCTGCTCAACGATAAGCAAAAGTGATAGGTCATTCATTTAACAGAGCACAGGGTGTGTGTGTGTTTGTGTGTGTGTGATGAATACTGATATCTAAAGCTATGACTCAACCTAGAAAGCATCAGATCAGATCACACACACACACACACACACACACACACACACACTGAGACAGAGAGAGATCAATGCGGCTTGTTATCGCAGCTGCTTTTCCTTTATTTATCCTCTTTTGACAGAAAGAGGGAAAAGATGGCTTGAAAGAATGCGAGAGCGAGGGAGAATGAGGCATCTGAGGACGTGTCTGAATACAGGAAGTTATTTTAGAAGATCTGGGCGGTGGAGGAGTGCTTGTCTCGTTCTCAACCCTGGTAAAGTGAGTGACGTCATCCTCTCTCTTGACATAACTTAGATACAGCAGAGATCATTGCCCATCAGCACTGTTATTTAAATGATTAGCCCATGTTTATTGTGGTTGAGCTTATCGTTTTAAACAGTTTGACACAGAATACATAAAATCTGCATAAAATCTCTTCCAGAATAAAGCTCTTTCTGGTCAAGAACCACCCACTAATTATTGTGCAAATTTGCTTTTTATTGAAAGGCTTATCTGAAATATTAGATAGTTAGGAAGACACAATTTTTTGTTACCATTTCTATTATTGGCCAATAGAGGTGTGCAGGGACGACGTCAACACCCAGAAGACTAATTCGACAGTGGTTCGCTCGAGATTTTCCTGTGGGTTTTTATAATGGGGTTTTTCAATTTATGAGTAAAATGGTGTGTGTAAACATAAGTTCTATCTAACTATCTATCTATCTATCTATCTATATTAAATGTATTATTTATCAATACCAGTCAGTATTGGCTATTTAATTGTGCAGGTCATTTTCATCTATTTTTACATTTAAATTACTTTTGCTATAATCTAATGCCCGCTTAAAAGTCTTTGAAAGCACCTATACTTTAATAACACTATTAAATAGCCGTTTTTCATTCTCATAATGTTGTGATATCTAAGTTCACTTGTAGCATTTAACTTGATTTATTTTAAAAGACTTTTAGTATAAAATAGTGTATCATTTTAATATCAGCCATTTATCGATTATCAGCCATAACACAAAAATAATTATTGACTTATTGGTATTAACCAGAATTTCACTAATTGTGCCAGTCCTGCACCTTGTAAAAATGGCTGGTCTTTTCCAGTTTTATGTGCAATGTGCGTCTATGAATGATTGTGGGTGGTCTTTGAGTGTGTGGAGTCTAAGACTATTAACATGTGTTCTTATAATTGGTGATATTTTATCATTTTGAAACAGCAATACTCCAGTCTCTAATTAGGAACACCAGTGCAGTGCAGATCACTATTTTGTTTTTATTTTTAAACCAGTTGTCCTTGGCAGCCAATTACAGAGCCCTGAATAGAGTTCATTACACACACGTTTGTTTTTGTGAATTGTGGGGACATTCCATAGGCATGATGGTTTTTATACTGTACAAACCGTATTTTCTATCGCCCTACACCAACCCTACCCCTAAACCTAGAAAACTGTGCACATTTTTACTTTCTCAAAAAAACTCATTCTGTATTATTTATAAGCCTTTTGAAAAATGGGGACATGGTGTAATGTCCTCATAAGTCACCCTCTCCTTGTAATACCTATGTCATACCACATGTCATTATACAAATTTGTGTCCTGAGATGTCACAAAAACGCGTGCACACACACACGCGCGCACATACACACACACGCACACACAGACTTATAATGTGGCCTGAAATCTAATTTCTTCCTCTGAAGTGACCTGTGAAATAGTGTGAGCTCTTTGCTCCCTCGCTCTATGTAAAATCATCAGATTGCCTATTTCAGAATCCAATATGAACCCTCTCCTGTGCTCTTTAAACACACATACACACACTTACAGTAATGGGTATTATGGGCCCCTCCTGACCTGTTAGATTACAGAGGAGAGGGAAAAACAGATTCGAAATGAAAGACCGAAAAACAACTCAAATACTGAGGGGATGAGAGCATAGTGGAGAAAGAGCAAAAATAAGATGGAGGAAGTTAGTTACAGAAAGAACAATAAAACAAAACAAATGATTTGTTAAACAAGCAAGAACTGATCTGAGCAGATCAGATTATGGGAGCATAAAGCACATGATAAAGACAATTAGGTAATATTTTACAAAAAGGTCTCATTTGTTAACACTAGTTGATGTATTAACTAACATGAACTAACAATGAGCAATACATTTGTTACAGTATGTATTAATCTTTGTTATTTTACTTGAACAAACAATGAACGACTGTATTTTTATTAGGTTAGCTCACAGTGCATTATAGTTGGACAGTAGTTGATATTGATATAGTTGGACAGTAGTTGATATTGATATAGTTGGACAGTAGTTGAATTATTGGTGGTATATTTAGTTTTGAAGATATAATAAGGTAACCAGGCTGTGTAAACAAGCAGATATCGTCATATAAAGGCTAAGGAAAGGGAATCATTTCATAATATTCACAGTGGAGTTTGAGAGTAGGATAGAGGTCCACGCTATTTCACCAAGGTCCACTCACTTGAAGATTCCTGCTCTCTCAACTGCTACACATGTGACCCCCTTCCATTACATCTTGAATATGAACAGATTAAGGTGATATCTTGTAATATCACACACGGATGAGTTGGGATGGAGCTAACTGTGTGTTTTGACATAACCTTTCAGACTCTGTCTTCACCTTAGCTATGCTTGATTTAACAAACAGACACTTTGAGTTAGTCTGAAGGTAAACACACAGCTATGCCATACATAACTTAAAAATAGTCTCTGTTAGCATATCTTTCCAGTATGAGCTATAGTTTTCCCAAGTAGCGGTGTAAATTTGTTCATTTAGACAGACTTCTGAAGAAGCATAACGGTTTAATGATCTACTGATAACTAAGCGAAATTAGTACAACAGTATTTTCTCACTAGAAATGACATCAAAAGTGGAAAATATTGGTCAGAAATGTACATTTACTCACAAACTGACCACCAACCACAACTTCAATACATCTATGTTACCGTCAAAAATCGATCAGATGAAGGTATCTCAGGAGACAGTAAGTGAAGCTAACAATGGATTAGGGCATGCCTTGATGCCTTCCTTGGAATGCAACCTCTGAAGGCAGCATTTTTAAGCTTTTGGAGAAACAAGCGTGCAGCCATCTTTAAAATTTTGTGTTCTGTGTATTTCTATGGCATCGCTGTCGAAGATTAATTAGTTGGTGAAGTGAATTTACTTATTGTAGAGTTAATGAAAGTTATCATGAGCATTGTAATGTTTGAAGTCATGTTTGTTATATGACATAACAAATATCAGTAGACCAGGAAGATTTAAAAAACAGTCGGTTCATTCATAAATCTGTATACCTTCATGCTGTGGAAATACAAATTGGAAGACAGAACACAACGAGCCAATTGCTGAAAAGGGGTGGGGCTACATAAGGTCTATAGCTTTAGCCAAGCAGCATGTCATGTCACTCTGTGAGAATTTTCTCCAGATCTACACATCACGTTAGTTAGGTTTCATGCTTGCATCATGCTCGTTTGAATCGAGACAACCTGCTTCAAATAAAGATGTGCAAATTACTATGGGTTACTAATGTTTTGCGAAGTTAAAAAGCAAAGTGTGGTGCAAAGGACTGTTTACATGCTTGTCGGCGGTGACTTTTCATACAAATACTTGTGGTTTGAACACAAATTGAAACAAGTGTGCTTTTTATATTCTGCTAGTTGAGACCTTTTTATCAAATTGCGATCAGCTTGTGAGATTGGCCAAATTTAGTGATTACTGATCTAGTCATAGGATGTGATTATCAGCCGATGCGGATCTGCGGCTGATCAATTGAAGCATTCCTATCAAGAAACATTTATTTTGATTTAATTTAGGTTTTTTTTTGTGTGTGTATGGCTGTCAGTCTAATTAAGATTCATTCAAAAATCCATTATTTTTGAACCAGAGAAATTATAAATCATCTCAATTTGTAATTTGAAAGATATCACACCCATAAATAGCTACAATGTAGTTGCTACTACAATAGCTTGTGTATTATTTTTGGGTTAGTTAGTTAGTTTAAATTAGTAGCTGGCTTTTTTCACTCTAAAAGCACAAATTAATGGCTCCTGTTGGCAATGTCTACGTGGAGAAATAAGCCTCAAAATAGAGCTATTCATATTTAAGTATTCTGCATTTGTTTTTGTCACTCCACAGGGTGATGTCTCCCATTTGTATAGCAGTCGATAAATCTAATCTCTAATTTAACCTTCCCCCGTGTGTCTTCCTTCATTCCATTAGAGACCAATGCAAATCACAGCACACCTTGCAATCATCTCTGCTGCTCTTTATCCATAGAGACACCTCTAAATGGATGCTGAGCGCTTGCAACTGTACATTTGAGGCAGCAGGCGACAGAGGTTTGATAACAGAGAGCGTTTGTGACCCCAAAAGCCTTGAGCTCCTGTGGAACAGTCACAGTTCCGGTCAAAGAGAATCAGAGGCAATAAAAGTGGGCAGAAATGATCCAAAATAAATGAATGCATGAATTAGAAATGAGTGATAATTAATGGTTGTGCTTAATGAGCTTCAGACAGAAGTGGCGACCTATGGTCAGATCAGAAAAAAATTATGGGGAAAAAGAATGGGAGAGCAGATAATGGATGACAGAACAAGCATAAAATTGTCAAGTGCTTTAAATACAAAAGAAGAGCAATTGTTTATCATTCTGATAGTTACTCTAATATTAAACCATATTTAATCTTTATTCTCAACCTCTGATTCTCGAGGGTTTAAAATATGCAGTTTTCTATCACTCCTCTGTGAAGAGTTTGACGTACAGTTTGTAGCCCAAATCATGTTGCAAATGCAGCTGAATATGGATTTATAGGTGTTATGTGCCATTTTTTATACTTTCTCCTGTCTCTGGTTGATGTACAAAGCCCTCTATGGTGCTTTCAAAAGCATTGCTTTGTTTTGCCTCGAGCAGTCCGACATGTCATCTGTCTCAACCTATGGCGTTTTTGATGGGGCCGAACAGGCAGAAGGGGCAGTAGGTTTAATTTTTGTTCAGTCAGTATTTTGTCAGTGTGTTGCTAATGATATGAATTAGTTTTGCTATTCACAATTAAAATAGTTTTATTATCTATAGGAACTACCATTCAAAAGTGTGGGGTCATTAAGATGATCGTTAAATTAATTAAAAAGTGACATTAAAGACATTTATAATTTTACAACAGATTTCTATTTCAAATAAATGTTGTTCATTTGAACTTTCTACTAACCAAAGAATCCTTAAAAAAATGCATCAAGGTTTTCACACACACACACACACACACACACACACACACACACACACACACACACACACACACACACACACAAATCAACATTGATAATAAAAATAAATGTTTCTTGAGCACCAACTCAGCATATTAGAAGGATTTCTGAAGGTTCAGTTGACACTGAAGACTGGAGTAATGGATGCTGAAAATTCAGCTTTGCAATGAAATGAATAAATTCAATGTAGCGATTTATTAAAATAGAAAACAGTTATTTTAAATGGTAATAATATTTCACAATATTACTTTTTGACTGTATTTTTGATGAAATAAATGCAGCCTTGGTGAACATAAGAGACTTCTTATGGACCCCAAACTTTTAAATGGTATTGCATGTTTGGAAATGGCACATGCTAAGTGGGTGCATTTTGTGATGACCTTGCATTTATAAGGGACATCAATGAAATGAAAATCAATGAAAATGTGTTATTCAGAATAATAAAAATATTTTGAAAACTAGGGTGTTTCCAAACTTTTGGAGGGCACTGTATGTCTTACTCTGTACAATATTAAACTTAGAACTTTTTACTGGACAGTGTGAGCAGCTGTATTCTGACTATTTAAAAAAAAAAAAAGTTGAATGTCCTGGACTGCGCTTCACTGTACTGAACATTGGAATATGTTATCTGGCTCTGACACACGTTTCTCAAAGATGTTTAGTCAACACTTTCAGCTCAGCCAGAAGCCCGTCAATATCAGCCGTAGTCCTGCTCCCTTCAGATTTCAGCAGCACTCATGCCGCTTGTAGGACTGAAGTTGACGGTCCATGTTTTTTTTTTTTTTCCGCTTCACTGCTCTCAGGAGTGTCCATCTGAGCAGTTTCTTCATTAGACACGTCTTATTCTACAGGCTGATGTGTGAATTACTCTTTATGTGCCAGATTCCTGAGTGTTAAATGTGAGGACAGACCTGTTTGGAGGATGACAGTTTGAGAACTGAATGGCAATAGTTTTACTTTGTTCCTGCAGTTATTGTGGGATATAGAAACTAGTGGATTAACATGTGGCGGACATGCAAATGCAGTGTGAATAATGCAGTGTGACTTACAATCTCTCAATAAGCAGATGCAGAAGTGTGTGTGTGAGAGAAAGAGTAAGAGAGAGAGAGAGTGTGCTTTACTGAAAAAGAAAACAACAATGGCCATCTATGCCATCCAAAAATGAAATACCCAATTAAAATGCCCATTAGAATTTGACTAGTCTCAGCCTCAGACGTCACGCCCACGGACCGTTGGCTGAACGTCTGATGCTTATGGCACACTGAACTAGAAACACTTCAGGATTTTCGAAGTCGTCATTTGGTTGGTTGAATTCTACAGGATGTCCGGGAGACATGTGTGTTGCGTTCTTTAATGGTCTGCCTGGAAAGAAATGCCGTGACGCCAAACCCCCTCATGGAAGAAGAACGCCACCATGTTTACAACTGTGACAATGGGCGCTTTCCAGAATCAACTAATCACTGGATTTTCAAAAGTATGTGAAGTTCGTGGCTCCATTGTTGCAGTAAACTTGCACAACATTCTTAAATGAATAATTTATTAGATGCATGCTGGTCTGTTATTGTAGGGACATCTTTGCATTTTCACATCCCTAATAATGACGCAGAACAAAACGAACTGTGATTGTTTGCATTACCATTCAGTCAAATGTCCTCTTGGGCGGTTCTTGGCCAATGAAAGCTGCGATAGAGTCCAGACCTTCTGCCGTCAATCTGAAGGTCTGACTACGCAAGACTAGAATTTGATTAGTATATTCAAATCAGTAATAAAAAAAACTATTGCATTACACTACTGTGATAGCTAAACTAAATTTTCAGCATCCATTACTCCAGTCTTCAGTGTCACATGATCTTTCAGAAATCATTCTAATATGCTAATTTGCTGCTTAAGAAACATTTATTATTATTATCAATGTTGAACTCAGTTGTGCTGCTTAATATCTTTTATGGAAATCATGGTACAATGTCTTCAAGATTTTTTGATGAATAAAAAAGAACAGCATTTATTTGAAATAAAAATCTTTTGTTATTGTAAACATTGTACTGTCACTTTTGAACTGTAGGGTATATGGCAGTGAATTGTGGGGTTCTCTTTTGAATCATTAATTAAAAAAAAAAAAAAAAAAGGAAAATAATTGAAGGAAAAATTAGAAAACAGAATATTCTCTATTGTTCCACATTTGTGCAATCACAAAGATCTAAAATCACATTTTATAACAGTACATTTATCATTAAGTTTGACTATATTCTTGCCCTCTTGATGTATATGTTCACATTCCTTGTTCTCTCTCTCTCACTCTGTGTGTGTGTTCTACATGCCACTCTCTCCCTTTGAGCCTTTTGACTTCGTCATGCACAGAGTTCGCAATTAAGACTCCTCCACCTCGTTAGGAGTGCAGTTTCCTGTCAACCTCTGTCTCGCCCCCTCTTTCCCAGCTGTTCTTCTGCCCATCTCTCTCTTTCTCTCTCTCTGAGGTCCAGAGCTGAGATTTATCTGAATGAGACGGCTGATCTGAGATCTGTCAGATGAAAGTGTGATGTGAAGCCTCTTCTGAAGGCTTCCTGCTTTTGAGGGTTGACAGGTATGTGTGTGTTTGTAAAGGTTTTGTGTGCTGATGAATGTGTCTGTATGTCAGAGTGTGTCCAGAGTAACATGTTATTTCTTAGAGTTTGCTTTTAATGGAGATCTCAGTTATGTGTCATTTGTGGATCATTACAGATAAGTGCAGAAACAATTGAAACATTTATAAAAGAAGAGCTATAAAAATTAATTTATATAGTATCTTGGCAAATCTGAGCACAGTTTGAGTTGAAATCTCTGCTGAAAGTCTGGATTATGTTAGATTATGGATTGGAATGTGCTGGTATTGAAAATCTGAAATAAAAAAAATGTATGTCATGGCAGATGAATAGAATTCTATACTATATAAATTAAAACTGAAATCAGACTAAAATCAAAATGTTACAAGTATATTTACAACATTATAATGTTTATAATGTATGCTATAACTTGTAACGAATAATTAACTATTGGCAGTTCAATTACTGAAAAAAAATACACACCAAACAATTTTTCAAACTTAACATTTAAAAACAAAGCTAATTTGTAAATATTAATAAAATCTATAATATTATAAAAATAATACTAAAATAACACCGATGTATATATTTTTTCTGTGGAGAAACTCTTAATAAGCAGGAACTAAAGCAACATATCTCCATTTGATCACCATGTAATCTCACAGTTTGTGAGGAACAACTGAGATGTTAAAGAGATCTTTCTTACAGGTCGATCTGAAGTCCATGGCTTATGTTTTTCTGAAAAAGGCTGTTGATGTGAGATATTTTAGAAAAAAATGTGAGACCTGATGCCTTTGAAAAAAATAGTGGTATTGTCAGTTCCTAAAGCTCTGTGTCAGAATGATTCTATTTAATTGAGTGACCATATAATACATGTTTACATTTACATACTGTATGCAGTATGCGCATTTTTGTGACATATCAGGACACAAATTTGTATAATGACATGGGTATGACATAGGTATTACAAGGAGAGGGTGACTTATGAGGACATTACCCCATGTCCCCATTTTTCAAAAGGCTTATACATCATACAGAATGAGGTTTTTTTTTTTTTTTTTTTTTTTTTTGAGAAAGTAAAAATGTGCACAGTTTTCTGTGATGGGTAGGTTTAAGGGTAGGGGTAGTGTAGGGCGATAGAAAATATGGTTTGTACAGTATAAAAACCATTACGCCTATGGAATGTCCCCACAATTCACAAAAACAAATGTGTGTGTGTGTGTGTGTGTGTGTGTGTGTGTTTGTGCTGATTTGGTGTGCAAGAAAAAAAATAAAAATGGAAATCATACAAACCCCAAACTTTTGAAAGGTAGTGAATCCTCAAGAGACACTTAACAGCTCAAAATTGACCACTTCTCCCAAAAAGCATTTCGAATTACACAGTCAAACTCAAACTCAAACTCAAACTCTCAAACTGCTAATGTTAATGCTAATGTAACAGCTAAATGTTGTCAATCATCTTAAAGCTGGCTGGTTAAGTTCAAGGCTTGCACTTTTGGACTATGGAGAAAATAAATGGGAAAAAATAATTCCAAATCCAAAGCTGTTTACAGAATGGGCAGTCACTGTTGTGGTCAATTGCCTTTAGTTCATATTCAATCCTGGTCATTAAACATGGTTTGCTAATTGCTAATGTTATTTACTAAATGTTTCTGTTCTGTTGTTCAGTGTCACCATATAGATGACTTCAAAGCAAACAGACATTGATTAAAACCCCAACAGTGACTCCATGAGGTCTTTAACATTCAGATAAGGGTCTGAAGTCTGAAGCGTTGAATATTGTGTGGCGGAAACATGCTTGACCTTCAGCTGTGCAGTTCCCTGATAAACGACTGCAGTGCATGTGTGGTATCTGCTGTTTTCAGAGAATAACCATCATTACATCATCACAATAAAGTGTCTAGCGCTTTCAAACGTGCATGTCAGCACTTTCAAATACCACCGTTGACAAGAGCTCAGGGTTACAATTGGCTCAAGCCAAAAATGCAAACACATGCCACCCCTCCACAGGAACATCACAAAGTGTGTGTGTGTAGCCTCAAGTTACTCTACAGTGTTTTGTTTTACCTTGTCTAAGCACCTCAAAGCCCCCCTCCCATCAACACCTGCCTCGGATGCTTTTTTGTGTCATTTTTTTCTTAACACGCACCACCTCAGCATCAATTCCCCATCTGTCTTTCCCATCTATTTAACACTGACGTGCACAAACACGCACATGCATGCATTAATGAGCAGCAAAACACGTAAGAGAGCGATTAAATGCCACGTTGCTACGGCGACTCGACCTTCGGAAGAACGCCACAGCCGTAATGATCCACGAGACCATCTGTGACTGCCGCCCTCTGCCTTACCACAACCCATTATGACATCGCTGTCTCATCTCCACGGGGACAGACGGCTTTATTAATAACTCAACACTCTTGGCAAGCGTCTCTCTCTCTCTCTGATTCCATCATATACTGGAGGGACAGTGATTAGACACTCAATTCCCTGGATAAACCAACTTTAGCCAGTGGAGACACACATACATACACAGTCAGCATCCATTGATCGCTGGTAAGGGCTCACGGGAGGATCAATAGAGGATTTCTTAGTACAAACACGAGTGTTAAAGGGTCAAGGCCACATGCAGAGAATATATGGCTATGGTTAATTCTACATTATTCAGTTTTACTTACACACACACAGGCTTGTTTTGTTATCTTAGTGAGGACATTCCATAGGTGTAATGGTTTTTATACTGTACAAACAGTACATTCTATCCCCATACACTACCCCTAAACCTACCCATCACAGAAAACATTCTGCATTTTTAGATTTTTAATAAAACATTGTTTAGTATGTTTTTAAAGCTATTTTATATATGAGGACTCATGAAATGTCCTTATAAAACATGTTTACGTCATAATACCAGTGTAATACCCATGTCATTATACAAATTTGTGTCCTCATAAATCATGAAAACAAGCACACACACACACACACACACACACACACACACACACACACACACACACACACTGTATATATATACACACCAATAAATCATAACATTATGACCACTGACAGGCGAAGTGAATAACACTGATTATCTCTACATCACAGCACCTGTTAGTGGGTGGGATATATTAGGCAGCAAGTGAACATTTTTGTCCTCAAAGTTGACGTGTAAGAAGCAGGTAAATGGGCAACGTAAAGATTTGAGTGAGTTTGACAAGGGCCAAATTATGATGACTAGACCATTGGGTCAGAGCATCTCCAAAACTGCAGCTCTTGTAGGGTCTGCAGTGGTCAGTATCTATCAAAAGTGGTCCAAGGAAGGAGCAGTGGTGAACCGGCAACAGTGTCATGGGTGGTCAAGGCTCATTGATGCACGTGGGGAACGAAGGCTGGCCCGTGTGTATCACTTACCTGGGGAACACATGGCACCAGGATGCACTATGGGAAGCCGGCGAAGGCAGTGTGCTGCTTTGGGGAATGTTCTGCTGGTAAACCTTGGGTCCTGCTATCCATGTGGTTGTCACTTTGACACATACCACCTACCTAAGCATGTTGGACCTTTTTTTTGTGCATATTTTGCAAACGACCCTTTGTGCATCACGTCTGACCCAAACAATACAGTTCCAGCTCTCACAGGTGATTATGAAGGCATGTCTCAACAGGTAAATATAGGCTACTTTCAATAAAAGGTCCAGCATATTAGAAATACTTCTTACTGTGTTGCTATGTGTCAAGAGAGTGAGCAACTGAGTATCTAACATTCTGTGTAGAGTGAACACGATATATATATATATATATATATATATATATATATATATATATATATATATATAATAAACATATCCAACATACATATCTGCACCGGGCACAGTTTTGACATGACAGCATACCCGGTTAAAAAATGTATCGCTCGCCACTGATATATACTACATATATTAAAATAAAAAACAGCTTTAAATGAACTTTACTGTATTTTTAATCACATACATTAAGTCTCTATGTGTGGTCTTGTATGTGAAATGTAAGTCTGTTGTGAAAGGTCAGTACATTATAACTAAATGTAAATGTAACTTTGAGGAAAATGAATGTGATTTTATTCCAGTCCCAGACTATTGCACTATTAGTCATTTTTAATAATAAGCTAAAGGACAGGCACTTCAATATGTTCCATACCAACTTCCTGTTTAAATAGGAAATAATACAGCACAAGAAAGAAAATTGCATTTGTCCATATAATTTCACAGGTGAATTACAGGTGAGATAATTCAGGTGAGCTATAAAGTTCAGGTGAGCAAATTTGGACATTCTTACTTGACATCTTATGCAGTAACGTCAAAAGATTTCTTTGTATTTTACATTTTATTGTTTGTATGTATTTTTATTTCTCAGATTCTAACAGAGATTTCCATTTGCAGACATGTCACACCTTCAGTGTCTTTGTACAAGACAATCAAACAGTGTGTGTTGGTGACCCCAGTGCCATATAGAAATTGTGTATTGTTTGAAGCTTATGTTCTCTACTCTGCTGTATTGTTAGGGAGAGAATGTGTGTGTGTTAGCAACAGATTATTCATTTCGTCCTGACAGTCCTGGTGAGAGGAGAGCCTCTGGACACATTTAGACTGATTCTGTACCTTATCACCTTCACACACACACACACACACACACACACACACACACACACACACACACAGAGCAAAAGACAGAGGAACAGGCAACCACTCTGTCTCTCCGAAGTTGTTGAAGGAGAAAAAAAGACAGAAGGACGTTTTTGAGGAGAAAAAGAGGAACAAGAGGGAGATAAGGATAGCACTGCATTGCAGCATGGGAGCCGAAATAGAAAAGACAACGAAAGAGGCAAAGTTTTTAATGATGCCCTTGGCACCTTGACTAATATACATCCATAAAAGAAGAGTTGACTTCATCGTTCAAATTCATTAAGTGTGTTGGAGTTAATGATCTTTCTCTCTCTCTCTCTCTCTCTCTCTCTCTTTCACATGCCATCGTCCGGTGCAGGGTATCATTATGTCAGACAGTAATGTTCCACACCTCCACTGAGAGCTGATTATACATCACCTGTACCACACACACACACACACACACACGTTTACTGCAGGCCGCTGACAGTGTAAAGGTGTGTTCAGGGGGTTGGAGACCTTGAGAGAGCAAAGCTAATTACTCTCAGTGGTAATTATAACAGCTACAGTCACAATGACCTTCCAGTATGAGGCCGCTCGTGCGTGTGCATATGCAGTGTGTCGTGGCTCTGTGAAGCGTTTGCAGTATTCCTGGGAGTATCGAAAAGATGCTGACCTGTAGATGTTCCTCAGAGGACAGACATGACGTGCTGAAGAGTACTTTTGTGCTTATACAGGTAGTGAGGAGAGGCTTTATAAGCACTTCCCCGCAGAGACACTTAAATAGTTATTTTTAATGGTTGACAGCAGATACATAATATTTCTATTCTTGGAAAATATGTGAACATGATAAATAAATAGGTCATTGTTGAATTTCTTGGGTGTATACATTCGCATAAACATCTATTCTTCATGTTTGTCGTGAGGTGGTTTTATGCTCTAGGTCATGGGCTATTTCTCATTTCCAAGAACTCAAAGAACAGACTTGCGTTACCTTGAAATAACGAACTCGGAAAGACCTGAGGACACAAAACTCATCCTTGTGAGAATTGAGATGTTCTGCGATCTTGTTGCTCAACTGACCGTCCCAGCATACTGGCGGCATACTATTTGTGAAAATGAGCATGTATGTTACCTATGCTTTGTCAATGTTAAGATTCTTTTTAATATGCCAATAATTAATAATTAAATGTTTACTTTCACGAGCCGTCACGTATTTGCGAGCTTGCAGCGGGAATCTCTTATACGAGAATGAGAAGTTTAAAGCTTACAGGCTTCCGTACATCGTCTGCCTGCAGCATCTTCTGGGATTTCTAACAGTTCAATTCAAGAACACATCTGCGTACTTTCATGCATTCTCTGTACTTGCGTTCTTGAGTATTGGAATTGAACTTCGATGGTTGATGATGGCGTAGTACGAGAACACAAGGATGCAAGATCCCTTAAGAATGCATATTGAGAAACAACCATGATTTCTTGACTTTTTATGTACTCTCATGTAGCTTAAAAACTGATATTACTTATATAATTTTGTGTACAAAGCTGCCATTATTAAAATTGTACATACTGTAATTTTAGTCTATTTACACTAAGTGGGGGGGGGGGGGGGGGTGATTAAAATTTCATTCGGATTGTTTTATTCCTTTTGTAATCCGATCAAGAGGACATGTAAACACTTGCTTGGATTGAAAACTGAAACTGGAGAGTGCTGTGCATATGCAATGACGTAGAAATAGCGTAATGATGTATGATGCGCGGAACGAGCTGTTCTTCATGATGAATAAAGTGTCATAAATGAGTGTCCTGTCATTCTGAAATTCTCTTTCCACTCATCATCTGTGAAGTGGAGCAGGACAACGTCCCACCAGTCCTTGTTTCAGACTCTCATCCACAGATGACTGGTTTTGGGCCCGGGAAGAGGCGCTTTTACTGCTTAATAAATACAAGCAGCATGGCTTAACGGTTCATGTGCTCGTCGTCTCTTAATTAGGACCCGAAATAGATAAATAGTTTTTTTTTTAAAACAAAGAAAAGGAGGATGGTTAGTATGCAACAACCGCAGGAAACTCTGTATATTTGTGCAGTGTGTGCATTAGAAGTTTGTGACATATAAATGCGCACATCAACTCGATCACTTTATTTAGTGTTCATGTAAACACTATGTTCGGATTCATCAATTGGAATGAGTTGTTTCAGATTGAAGCAAAAAGTGTCCATATAAATGTATCTGATTGGATCATTATTGCAGTGATTATTATGTTTCTAGCATGTTATATGATTGGCAACAGTATAGCTTTTCATTTCCTAAACAACCATGTAGGAAGACATCATGGCCATATTCCATGATGACAATGTCAAGATTCATCTGGCTCAAATTGTGAAAGAATGGTTGAGAGGGAGCATGAAGAATCATTTTCACACATGAATTGGCATCTCTGAGTCCAGACCTTAAATTCATTGAAAGTCTTTGGGATGTGCTGGAGGAGAGTGTTGACTCTTGCATTGTCAATACAAGATCTTGACCAAAAATTGATGCATGGAAATAAATGTTGTGATGTTATTTCCATCAAGAGGTGCATTCATTTTTGAATTTAAGGTGTGGACTCCAATTCATATGTGAAAATGATTCTTCATGCTCCTTCTCAACCATTCTTTCACATTTTGAGCCTGATGAATCTTGACTTTGTCATCCTGGAATACGGCCATGATGCGTCTTCTGTATCTTAAGTATTTGCCTATTTAAATTCAGGGCAGTGTGTGCTGTATATAATGTAATATAATATAATGGCTGTTAAATTCTGTATTTACTTTTCATTGCCAGATTTGGCAAATTTTTTGGACTTTCCCTGTGCTGCACATTCACACAGCAGTTACACTTGTATGTAACTTGTGTGAACAAAGCCCCATATTAAAGTCATATATATATATATATATATATATATATATATATATATATATCATTGTATGTCTGGGACCACATTTCTCTTTCTAATGAATAATTTCAAACATGATAAAATGTTGTTTCCTATATTTCCGGTAGAGTTAAATATGTCTGAGCTTAGGCAGATGCTTAGTCTGAGAACATTCAACAGCACTGACAATATTACAGATTGCTGTTGTTCAACTGTGTGCTGCTCTGGGTCACACCTGACATGCTGCTCATTTTACACTGTGTTCTTGCCAGGATAACAATCTTTCAATATAGGAGGATTTATGGATTTGCACACACACAAACCTGTGGTTGTCCAGGAGGCACACAGGAACATAGTGTTTCTCAGAGAGGGTCGACAGAGCATGCCAAAGTCATTTCACCATTTTCCCCCTCACTCTGTCTCTTTCCCCATCTATTCTTCCGAAATAACATATTCTATACACTTGCTCCTGAGGCAGGATAGATACTGTAGCCAGGAGAAAACATGCTTGATTAGTCAGGGTTAAAGTGTAATGACTGCCTCTTACAGAGGGAACAGCACAGCACTGAACAAATCAAACTGAATGTTAGTGATTGTTTACCAACCCCATAAGAGCAGAGACAGAGAGAGAAAAGAAAAAAGGGATGAGGCGCAAGAAAGTGAAATCAACATAGCAGACTTGGCAAAAATGGTCAAGAAAGGTTCAACTCAAAGCAGCAGAATGTTGTATTTCCAATTACACTGTGGTTATCCTGTAGTGACTGATACAGTAACTGTTTTTGAAAGAAACAAATACTTTTATTCAGTAAGAATGCATTAAACTAATCGAAAGGAACAGTACAAATGTTAAAAAAGATTTATTTTTCAAATAAATATATATACACACCTCGGTTAGTGAACTAACCTGAATGGAACGTTTGCTTCAAATGTAGACAGATTCGAAATGTTTTGGAAATACAACTTTTTGCAGTTGTTTCACAATTTAATCAGTGATTATGCAACTTATAGACATACCAATGTCAGACCTACATACAAAAAAATATACTTTTATTGAGCCGCATACTTATTATGACTTCTTATCAGCAAACATTAACAATATTTTTATGCTTATCTGATTGGTTTATGTACCTGTTTGTGTTTGGAGTGTATCAGGGAATGGTAATGGAGGTTGTGGTGTGGTCAAAGGTGATAGGGGAAAATTCCATGTGCTGTGTGTCTTCCTCTAATCCTTCTCTCCTCCCTCTGAGTCTGTTTGACTGGTTAATCCTTTGCTCTGTTCAGGCCTGCTGGATTCTGAATGGGTGATTTAAAACTTGCAACTGTTCTCTGTAACTGATGGACCTCCACCCTCTGACAGTCTGTATGCTTGTCACACTGGTTTGGGATTGTTGTATTAGGAATTGTAAGTTATGGATTTTGAAACGGAAAGAATTTCTGCTTTAAAATCTGACTGAATTAAGCTATTGTAAACTGTAAGTATTCACACCTGTCACGGTACATTAAATCAGATGAATTTGGGATGAATGTGGCAAGTCTACATATCTAAGATACTGAATTAAGCTAATGCAGGGGTTTTCAAACTTTTTGTTGCTGAGGATGATGCTTTTTGAAGATCCCAACAACATTAGCAACACTGTATAATTTCATGCATAAAGATCCATTTAAAATCTTTACTTATACTATATTTATGTGAGAAAAATTTAAGAAGTATCAGACAATTTATTTTCTTCTAAAATTAAACAACTGTTTTTTTTTTTTATATTGTCAATGTACTGAAACCAGGGGCAACCCACACCCACCCACCCACTTTTCAAAATCCTGTTTGTTATGATTTTTAACCGCATGCTGTCATTGCTACAGAGGAGCAGGAACGAGCAGGACACAGAGAGCCTGCCTGTGTCGATTCGCGCGTGCGCATCCAGGAATGCTGCGTGCACACTGTAAAAATAGCTCACTGAAAGTTCTAATGAGCAGATACAGTCAGCAATGAAACGCCAGAAACAGTAACGGATGACTTTAATGTCATCATGGATGAAAACAAAGAAAGGAAATGTGTGTTAGTTGATTCAGTAAATTAGCTCAGGTCAGGATAATCATCTACACCTGTTGATGTTAGTCTATTTTGACTGAGCTAGTCAACATTCCTAGAACATTTTGTGTACCATGAAAACGAGGCCATTACAAACATTAAAACCATGTTCAAACATTAACGGAGTGTCTATTTACACTAAGTGCAAATAGCATCCCTTTTTGGCAACCGCTATTTACACTAGCTCTGCCCACCAATGCCTGGTTGGGCCACTTTTAAAAAAGACACACTGACTTCAATGTCTTCAGTGGTGCAGCAGTTGTGAGTAAGGCTTACAGACCTGGCTCGAATCGACGTGGGTTTGAAACCGCATTTTGCTGAGCTCGCATTTATTTTCAATAAGAATGAAAATAATGTTCAAAAGTGGAAATAAACTATGAACGAGTGTTTAATTATATTAAAAGTGTTTATTTGGTAGAGTTAGGGGAAGGTGTAGGGAGGGTTTTTATTTTTTCCAATAAGGCAGCATCCATTTAATAATTTTCATAAACATAATCATTTACACTCTATGATATTATTGCATCCTGTTAATGTACAAATAGTATCCGCCAATATAAAGTATAGATAGCATCTTTACTCTTATTGCAAAGAACTGATACTTTTACATGGTTTAAATAGACTATATTGCTATTTGCACTTAGTGTAAATAGCCTCTACCAAACATTAATGGTGAACATTTTTTACTTTAAATTATTAAAAAAAAAAAAAAAAAAAAAAAAAAATCTTTCAAGTCTCGGCAATCGACCCCTATTAAACAAGGAAGTAAGACATCTTTTTCATACATAGTTTAGTAGCCTACTATTCTTTTTGGCAGAATTTATCATTATAATCAACTTAATTATTTTCTGGATTTTGTATCACCATAGTCGCTAAATGTATGTAAATGCAGCCAGGAAATGGGATTCATTTCCCCCCATTTTGTATCCTTCCCACTTCTCAAACCAAAGTTACACCCTTGACTGAAACTAAGGGAAATTATTAAAATATTATTAAGAGAATATTTACTTTGCATTAAGTTAAAGCATTTCTTCAGTTATTAATGTTATTTAAGTTTCTTACTGTTTATGGATTCTACTGTTTTATAAAAGTAGTAAGCCACAAGAAATTGTGCATTATTGTGAATTTACAACATTTTGGGCACTATTGTTGTTGTTTTTTTGTTTGTTTGTTTGTTTGTTTGTTTGGTTTTTTTTGCTTTATTTTACAGTGGAAACTACTTTGTTCACCAAAAATAAATATGTTAGCTAAACATGATTATTATATATGTGACTCTTCTCACTGAGTAGAATGATGATACTTGCAAACATATCAAGCTAGTTTATATGCTTTCTTTCTCATTCAGTCCTTTTCCTTTATGCATGTCACTGATGTGATTTGTACAAGCAGCAAATCTAGACAAATACAGCATGATTTAAATGTTTCTGTCAACACTGAGCCCAGTTCTGGGAGCACACAATGCATCTTATGATGACAAATTTTGTAGCTCGAACGAAAGACTCCCTTTCTGCCACCTGACACCAATAGAAACGAAAATAAAGTCGGAGAAAGAGACCCTTATAAATCATTTTTAGGATTCAAAGATAACACATTTAAACTGAAAAGAGAGGTGTTTAAGAAAAAACATTTATAGTAGAGTTTACCACACACCTCTTCCTGTACTGTACTGTACGGTACAGTAGAGCTATTAGACTGAAGATGACTGTGATGAGTGTTTGTTAGTGAAATTATCCCATGATTGCTCTATTTCTTACCAAAGCCTCTGGAAGCACATTAATGAGCTCAGTGCTTATCCACATGACCATCAGGGGACAAATCCAATTTCGCCTGTAAAATAATGACAGCCCCTTCTTGGACATCAAAAGAGACAGGCCAAATTACAGCCAACACTTGATCATCTGCTTTAAAATGACCATGTATTTCTCTAGAGGGAGGCTAAAATCGGCTTTGATATTTGCCTCTGGACAAGAATGAATTTGTGGTAGAGAAGTACAGATGCTGTTAATATGTGGAGAATGCTTACAAGTAACGATTTCCAGTTGGGACTTGATTAAGGTCAGTGTTTAGGATTTGTGGTTTAAATATAAAATCGTTTGTTTACTGTTAGTGAAATTCAAAAGGATATACTAAGAGCTTTGTGTCTTTGGCATTGCTCAGTGATACATTGAGCATCAAATACTGGGATTTTTTAACAATAACTTATAAACCTTTCTAAACAGATACAATTAGATCTGATTTCTGATGTTGTTGGTATACTACTGTTCAAATGTTTGTGGTTAATATGATTTTTTTATTATTATTATTATTATTATTATTATTATTATATTTTAAGAAATGAATAATTATATTCAGCAATTTGTCATAAAATGTGACAGTAAATACATGATCCTTCAGAAATTAGTCTAATATGCTGATTTGCTGCTCAAGAAATATTTCTTATTATTACCAATGTTGAAAGCAGTTGTGCTGCTTAACATTTTTGTGGAGAAAGTGGTGCATTTTTTTTTCTCAGGATTTTTTGTTGAAGAGAAAGAAACAATTTATTTGAAATAGATTTTTTTTTTTTTTTTTGTAGCAATTAAGTCTTTACTGTCACTATAATCAATTCAATAAATCCTTGCTGAAATCTTCCCCAGGCTTTTGATCTGTGTAGTGGTTTGTTGTGATTATCATCATTGATAAATTTAAAATCTACTTTGTGTTTTGCTTAGGAACATCCCTTAACTGTGTAAATTCATCTCTTGTGGCTTATTGCTTCAATATGCAGCACTGCATCAAATACGCTCAGACCATCTCACGGCAGAAGAACAAATAAAAGTCATTCCACCCTTTTTGTGAATGTAGGCTTCAGTGATTTCATTTAAAAAGACATAATATCTATTAGAGAATGCTTTTCACATCAGGAGGTGAAATATGGCCCAAAACAAGGGTGAAGTAAATTATCTCATTAACTTTAACAGGCTCATTTTTTTTTTTTTTTTCTCGCCGAGATCTAATGGAGATGATTCGGTCAGTAGATTTTAGAGGAGGCGCCTCAGTCCCGTAACTGTGTTTGTGAGAGGAGGTGTTAATAGCAAAGAAAGAGAAAGACAGAGGGAGACGCATTTGTTGTGGGTTATTAACTTGTGAATGAGAGAAAGTGAATCGCTGTGTTTGTATGGAGCATTACCTCCCAATTATGCAGTGAACGTCTGTGATTATATCACAGTTAGAGCTCATCTATCTATCTATCTGTCTGTCTGTCTATCTATCTATCTATCTATCTATTTTTGCGAAAGTTATTTTGACAGTATATAAAATAATAGCAAACTGTAAAATACACTACATAACCATCAAGAATATCTTAAACGTAAGTGTTTATGCAATCCTGTGTTCCTGCGAGTTTGTGGGATGTTTCTAGCTCACCGTCATATGTGCTGTCACACTATAATTTAAGGAACTAAAAGCTGAGGACCAGTAAACTGTCTGAGAGGCCATCTAAGAAAAAAAAAAAAAAAAACCTGCAAGCAATTGAGCTGCTGTGAGTTCTGTGCTTTAAACTCACCAAACACTAAATCAGCCAACCGCTGTTCTGCTTGGAAACCCTGAATCTGACAGAAAGAGTAACCCAAGCACACCTCTTCCCAGACCAAAGGCGTTAATTAAGTTTAATTGTAGTATATTTTATAGTAACTATCTTTAATGGGTAACACTTGTCAAAGTCAGGTCCTGCTCAGTTGGGTTTTGGTGTACAGTGCCAAAACTGTGTGTGTGTGTGTGTGTGTGTGTGTGTGTGTGTGTGTTTTCCCTCAGGAGATCTTACACCATCTGAAAGCAAAGTAGCTATAGTTTTGAACCAAAAACATATATACACTACTGTTTAACTTTGTGGTTAGCAAAATTAATAAAAGTTATTAAAAGAGTTTCACTCACTAAGGTTGCATTTATTTGATCAAAATTACAGTAAAAACAATTCAATGTAACTGTTTTCTATTTTTAAAAGTGTAATTTATTCCTGTGATGGCAAAGTGGAAATTTTTACCCATTTTTAGCAGTCTTGCTGACCCCAAACATTTGAACAGTAGTAATATAGCATACATATTTTCAAAAATAAAATTCTGTTATCATTTATTCAGTCTGTTTTCAAAACTAATTGAATTTCTTTTTGTTAGCTTTAGTTAAAGCTGCTCTCATCAATACAGTAAAAATGGATGGTGAACAGGGCCCGGCGCAATGCGGCGCCAAGCGCGGCGTAAGTGTTTTTTGCTAGTTTCAGCCCGACACAGTTATCATTTTCACATCCAGCACCCATGTTGTTTAAATAGCAAATGAATTTGTGCACCCATGGGTGTGCTGGTCTGAAAATGAGGTGTGTTCAGGTGCATTGTTGGCGCATTGCTATTTTGAGGCAACTGAAAACGACTGCGCCATTGACTAACTGAAACCTAGTCTAAAGTCAATGGTGCTATATCTTTTTGTTATTTAAAGGGTACGTTAGTAATATGCGCCTATAGGCGGGTACACAACGCACATACACTCTGCTTATTACACACACAGGGACGCGCAGCAGCACACATTTTTAAATATTAAAAATAAAAGGATTACTCTCTGGAGAAGGATTCAGTCTTTCCGTTTGCAAATTCCACCATGTAAATAGCGAATCTGCCATGGTGCAAGCGCACCTGGCTTTTAAAGGGAATGGGAGATGAGACTCTGATTGGTTTATTGCACATTACGCCCAAAACACACCCATAATTCATTAAGAGACTAGGTACAACCCTTTTGGACCGGCACCTGGCGCACCAACCATTTTTTTCCGTCGTTAAACTAGCAAAAGTGGATTTGGACATGCACTAAGTGCACCTGCGCCATGCGCTTCAGACTATGCTCTTAGTTAAAATAGGGCCTAAAATCTTTAAAATAGTTTGGGCATATTCACTTCCTTTGTATGGAAACATTTTGCCAAATCGCCTCTTCCATCCACGGAAGAAAGAATCCTTATTTTCGTTAAATTTTATTATTTCTTTAAATATTGTCTCTGATATTTTCACTTCATATTTAATCAAGTTTCTTGAGTTTAATTCATGCTGTCTGTCATAATTCTGCCTCTTTTGTGTGCAGTAGCCCCCGTGGTCATGACATGTGGTCTCAGTCCAGATCAAGTTCACTTCCACTTGACTTTGCTCCTCCAAAGTTTTAACACAGCCCATCGTCTGTTTACACACACAGCATTTCTCATGACTTCAATTTGGATTTGAAGTTTCAATTGGCAGCATGAATATTGACCTTGAGTCTCTCAGCACATATCAAATCATGCCCTTCTCCGGGTGAGTCTGGGCTTATAGTGACGATTTGCCCTAGGAGACAAGTTGGAAAGAAAATTTTTGCTCTGTCCACGCCAAACTTATGGCTGACTACTTAGAAGCATCTCAATTTAATTATACCGCCCTTTCACGTTTTCCTTTCACACATTCTTTTGTTCAGCCAGCACGTTTAATTATCTCTGCTTGATTCCGGTATTATTTTACAAGAATGAAGACATGACTGTGCCCTCAACCTCCTAATATTGCAGTCTATCCAAATGAATGTGCTATATTGGCATGGCATGCGCTCTCTCTCTCTCTCTCTCTCTCTCTCTCTCTCTCATTTCATCGGCCAGAGTATTCCCTCACTGTCCACCCTCGTTTCCCACATCAAACGTTGTAGTGCTACATTTCTCTCTCCTCACCCTTTGGGTCCAGCTGGCAGCAGTGATCTGTATGCCATATGGGCCACTGCTATATATAAACCAGCACATCCCTCCATCTACTCCGCATCATATAGGGCTGATGAAGGTCATGAACTTACAAAACGTGCAAAACAAAAAATGGAGGTTAAATCTCAGAGCACGAGAAAGCGATAAAGACAGTTGGATTATCTAACCTTGCCATGTGTATGCACCTTGGTCAATGGACGCGCTGCTAATTCGTAGGATTAAGCAATGTAATTTGAAATTGTTTGTACAGGGCCGGGATATGATCGGTCTGTGTTTTTTTTTAAACTAATTGTTTGGAGGAGAAGAAAGCTGGAGGCAGAAGGTTATCTTCGGAGCAAAGTTTTAATTTCCTGTGTTGTCTGCCTATATGGTCTGGGAATTTCGACCTGTTGAAGTAAGGGTGAACAATATTTCGAAATAAAATTGATATTGCGATACGGCTTAGTGTGATTATCAAATTTTAATTTAATAAATGCACTGCAGTTTCAGAGTGAAGCAGCTCTGTTAATTTTCTATGCTACAAAACTACAAACTACTACAAACATACTGAAAATGAAGAAATTAAGATGTAAAATATTAGTATTATAATTTTACAGTTTTACTATAAGATTATATATCATTTTTTATGAAATAATCTTTTTATTTTAAAATATAATAGCATTATAGCAGTATATTTCTTATTTTGTTTAATATTTTTTGATGATAATCACCATAAATGTCATAATTATTATATTTAATAGTCATATTGAATGGGTTATTGAAACGGTTCAATATTGAAACTTTCTGGCAAGAGACATTGTGACTTTATGCTTACTGAAAGTAATGAAAGTTTTTCCCAAATAGTTCAGCTTTAAAAGGACTTATTGCAAAAAAAAAAAAAAAAAGTACTTTTTCAGCTTTTGATAGAATTCATTTTTCTATGCAGATGCACTTCTCTACAAAATCTCCCCAATCAATCAATGATGATTATTTCCAATTAGACCTATTCAAGTCATCTTGTGAAAATTCATGTATTTTATATTATTTTGTAACTGTTCTGTGCGGCAAGCGTTTATTTTCGAACAATTTGCTTTGTTATAAACAGCATAATGAGTGCTTTCATTCCATAAGGAGCGCCAGAGTTTCGTGCAGACAGGCGTGATCGGGTGGGTGAATTTGAAATGGGGCAGTGAAGGAAAACCATCAGAGATTCCATATATACTGACATTCCACATACCACACACACACACAGACACGGGATAGTTGGTGGAAAGATCCATTCGAGACACTCATATTTATGTAATTATTTCTATTTTATGAGATAGTGATGTTCCTGTCATGTGTGCTTGGAATTTGTTTTTAGTGAACTCAATGTCCATTTACAGCACCAGCATGCTTTTGGTGGAAAAGGGCAACTGTGAACCATTAAAAGAGAAAAATCAATAACTATAATCATACTATGTAGGAGTTGCTAGTTAACAGCACATGATTTTCAGAATTTGCCTTTTTCTTTGATTCGTCTGTGATTTTGTTTGATGTATTGATTGATGTATTTGTACGAATAGATTTTCCCGACAATGCCATATATATTTAATTATAAAGTCATAACGCAAATCCCATTCATCTGTCTATTATAAGGAACACATTTAGGCAGACACAGAGAGAGAGAGAGAGAAATGACAGATGTCTTATTATATCTGCTGGTCTGTATCGATTAATCTGTCACCATCGTTTGCTCCGTACAAGCACATTGTTAGTGTAGATATATGGCAGGGTGGTTTCTACTCCAAACACACACAGATGATTTGTGGGCCGGATTATGGTATATCTCTGAACTGTTCCCCTGTTGTTCTGTGGTCCGAGGCTCCACACCAACACACACATGGAGTCGGTTTAGAGGAGGAAGCATCCTGTCCACTTTTATGGGTTGACCCAGTGTGCCAAAAACACAGAACAGGCCTTCATTCTCCAGATAAAGGACATTACTGTCTTAGGTTTATTTTCATGTCCAGACGTTTTCATCAACATAGTCAGTATTCTAGAATTCAGTCCAATATCTGCCCTATAACAGCACAGGAATGTTTACTTAATATTATATAAAAAAAAAAAAAAAACAGCATATCTTCTGTGAGTTGTAGTTTATTATTATGAAAATATTAAATAATAATAAATACGCTACTTGCACTGCCTATGTATCATAGAAAAGCACATTTATGAAAATAATATCTAATTTAATAAACTATTAATAATGCATTTCATAGTCGTACAGATGCTCAGAATACTTTTATGCTACGTTTTGTCACAATAAATCATCATCCTTGTATGAACATGAGTAGTGCTGGCATTCTGCCAAAGATCTCCAGTTGTGTTTTATTTAAAATGTAAAATAATAAAATCATACAGGGTTGGAGCAACATGAAGGACGGGTAAACGAGGACAAAATATTCTTTTTGGGATGAACTCTTCCTTTAAAGGCTCATCTTGGTAGGTGGGCAGCAGCTGGCACACGGGGACAGAGTGCACAGCAGTTGTCTCTGGATCAAACACACTGGGCACAATCAGTCTGAGAGGATCACATTGCTTCTGCATTCCTCCAACTTTTGCAAAGGATTTAGAGCACAAAGGCAGATCTCTGTGAACTCTTCTAGACAGAATCCAGCACACACATATATTTATCTATCTGCACAGCAGTTTCTTTTGTTCTTAAGCTAAACATAATTACTACATTCTAACCCAAACTGTAACCCCATAAAAACGTTTTATTTATTTATTTTTTAGATTTAGTACATTTGTATTTTACAGGATGAAACCACATAGTATTTTGTGTTTATCACTGTAGATACAGTTTTTCTTTTAGCATTACCAGGCAGGCAACAATAAACTCGGGTGCTTCTGAAATTAGAGAAATGTTCTAGTGCCAGTGTAAAACTAGGACTGCCATGACAGGCATCTGCGTATTTCTATGGTAATTCATTCATTCATGAAATAGCTTTTAAAACTAGTATAAAGGGTGTAACAATGTTGCCGACAATAAGCCTGAATAAATTAAGACAGGTTTTTCTGTGTGACTTTTGGGTTGGGTGTTTGAACTCATTTTTAACAAATTAACTTATTTTATTATTATTTTTTTAATCCATGAATTATACTATTACTGGTCTGAATCTTGAGACATCTTTAAGATGTGCCAGTGCAAGTAACTGTCTGGGACTAGGCTTAAGCCTTGTCTGTGAACCTGGGGGTATTTGTATACTACAGTAGGGCTGCCCTTGACTAAAGATTTTTCTGTTTGACTAGTGATTTTAAGCGATTAGTCAACTAATCACATGTTTATTAATAAACCATATAAATCATAATAAAGAGCCTTTAATGCCTACATAGCCTAATCAGTGCTCAAGTACGCATAAAGCTTGCCACGGCGCACCAGCAGAAGTAATGATTATGAATGCTTCGGGGAAAAACAACAAGGAGACTGCTTTAACATTTTAAAAATTAATTGATAAACTAGTGTTTTCTGTATTTTTGACTGCATGATGAAGTTGACGATGCTGACTCGTCATATCCGCAGTAGTGGACGCACGTTTCATACGAATTACATAACCTAAGAATATTTGTTTTCCGTTTGAATTGGTTCATTTAAAATTAGACATTTCACTTTCTATAGATATATATTTTTATGTCTGTGAGGCAAGTTTACCTGGAGTTTCGGTTCTTTCTGTTTTTTTGGTGCGCTCAAGTTCACAGAGAGAGATGGCAAAAAGCGTACCCTGTTTGCTTTCATTATTTTACAAATGCACAACCTTTTGTTGTTATTTTGAGGGCACACAAATAAAAGTAGACTCTTCACAGATTCAAAAGATCTATTACTCTTATCTGTATGACCAAAAATGACAGAATATTTTAAGTGCAAGTGATCGCACCGGTGCCTCCATGTTGTCTATTCAATTTTCACACTCCGCACAAACACTTGAATAGCACACATTTTTCTAGGTTAACGCTAAACGTTCCCACAGGTATATGTTTTCATGAGACCAGGTTGTTTTTTTTCCTGCGATAAAGCGACTGATAAAATTTTGGTCGACTAAGCCTCTTCTCGTCGACTAACTGTTAGTCGACTATTAGGGGGCAGCCCTAATGTATACTATAACTTATACTATATTATTACTATATTATGTTTTATCTGCTTATATTCACTACCTTTCATATGTTTGGGGTCAGTGTTCCTATTTTTTTTTTAATTTTTTTTTTTACTTTCAATCAAATTGATCAAAAGTGACTGTAAAGACATTTATAATGTTACAAAAAAAAAAAAAAAAAAAAAATTGTCAAATAAATGTTGTTCTTTTGAACTTTCTATTCATCATGGTTTCCACAAAAATATTAAAGCTGCAGTCCGTAATTTTGCCTCTTTGTCACCATCTCTGTTTGAAACCTGCAATTGCAGTTGTTTGCGGAATTATTATCTGTAAGTGCGATGTGCCTCGGCACGGTTCCTCAGCACAGATGAATCTAATGTTTGCTGTCAATCACCACATCGGTGTGGATGCTGTACTTCGGAATCACAGATTGTAGTCTTGGAAGTTTGACCAAAATAAGAATTTTCACCGGAGAATGTCATCTGAACAAGTAAGTAACATGTCTGCCACTTTTGTTCTGACTAACTGAGGAAAAAAAAGCATTACAGTAAATCACACTGCCAATGGTTTAATTATTGCAGCTGCTGTGAGAAAAGGCTATAAATGATCTGCCTCACATGCGATAGGTACTAGCTGGGACTCCTTCTTTATGTATACAGACGTGACACAATGATGCAAAGACGACAGGCGACATGCCCGAATTTCCCGCGGAAACCCACCATTACCACCCGAATTATAAAACATTATTACAAGCTTACAGTTGTTAATCGGGCTAAGGTAAGGAGATAGTTTTGAACACTGGCTGGTTATGTACATGCTCATAAGTTGATTTTGGATCATTTTTAACTAAAAAAAGTTACAGACAGCAGCTTTAAGCCCCGGGTATACTTCACTTTCCGCGCCCGGACGCTTCTCGCGCGCAGTTGTGTCTGCACATCTTTCAAAGTATACTAAACCACGGATACGCGCGGATGACCGAGTTCGACACATGCGCAGTGCAATTTTTTCTATACTCTTTACCAGACATCATGTCATCAACGGGACATTCGCTGGGGAGGATTGGAGAAAAAAAATAGTGCATCCACCATTGCAACATAGTTCTGAAGATACACCAAGAGAACAGGAATCAAAAACGATGAAGGCATGCTTCTGAGTTTACTCGTCTTGTTTTTGAATCGACTGCACATTGTGCTCAGTACTGTGCGTATTACCACCTAGTGGACTCTTCTGTTTAGCTTGCACCGTCCGCAATTCTCGAAATTTGGTGCACAAACTGTTTTCAACACTGATAATAATAAGAAATGTTTCTTATTGTACCAAATCAGCATATTAGAAAATACAGGAATAAATTACATTTTAAAATGTATCAAAATAAAAACAGATATTTAGAGGGGAGATATCACAATATTGCTGTTTTAGTGTATGCTTGATCAAATAAATGTAGCCTTGGTGAGCAGAAGAGACATGAAAATAATCAGCAAGCATGTATGAAGAAGTTTTCTGCAGGCACTAGAGCATTTCACTGACAGCTAAAGTTTAGATTTGACTAACGAAAACTGTTCCAAGATCAGTGGTTATTATGGGGAGCTTTATATTGCAACACCAAATGAAAGCAGTTAGGCTATGGATGGATGGCTACAAAATGTTGTATGCAAGCTGAGGTCATAAATCAAATGCCATCATGTGCATGTTGGAGGCATGAAAGCAGAATGCCACAACTGCAAATTATGAGACTGAACTGCAAGATCATGCATGATTACTAGTGTTGATGCATGGATTTTATGTTTATTCTCTGGGTCAGCGAAACCCGTTTTGCCAATATGTTACGTTATTACATTTTAAACTGAGAGTGCTCCCATGTAAAGCTGTACCTGCATCGTGTACAAAACATACTGTAGGAAAAAGATGGGACAATGGATGAAAGATGTTCTTGTTCACCTTTGTTTTCTGTTCTCTGTCTCCAGCCTCATCTTAGAATGAAGTGGCTTAGTGTTTCAGAGTGTTTTAGCCCACCTGCCTTCCATGTACACAAACACACTCACACACCTGCTCCACTCATATATAATGATCTCCCCCTTAAGTGCTCAAGACCAACCATATACCTGCAGCTGCAAGTCTGACAGATGGGATAACAGGCAAGGATCCAACACATATTGACACGTAATAGATTGGATCTCTTAAGGTGTACAGACCAGAAGAGTTAGAAATTAGATATTACATTTAAAAAGATGAAAATCTTTGCTTCTCAACTAGCACAGTCAGATAGTATTCCCCCATTCCTGTGATTAACATCACTCACATCAAGACTAAAGTTGAAAATTCCCATTTTTTGGCCTGGAAGGTAATGCTAATTTCTGAACAACCTACTGTGTATCATGATCTCCTGCCTTAAAGAAAGCTTAAATTTATGGTCTGGGTAGGCAGTCACTTTCCGTCTAATTAAAATAGAGTGCTTGTGTTGAATGGCTTGTTCCATCTCTCTCTCTCACACACACACTGAGAGAATTTATAAAGATGTAAACAACCTCAGTAAAGCCATATGACGTCTGGTTTGTACCATACAGTACAGAAGCCTGTATAAATAATGTAAACGATCCTCTGACAATTCAGTGAAGAACTGGAGAACTGCTCATAAACTTCACTTTCATGATATACTGGAGCCATTAACCAGGAGTGTGTTTGAATGCATGTATATTGTGTGTGTGTTTGATGACGATTAATGGCCAGGGCTTAGGCGATCAGGATCAGCAGGGTTAAAGGTTACATATCCGAGCAGACTTGCATATATTTTAATGTTTCTGACTTTCCTTCACTGTGTGTCCTGTTTTTTTTTTTTACATAGGTGGCTCCTGCCTCTTGAAATCTGAGCCGAGCTGAGTGCAGAAATAAAATCATAACGGTGATTTGTCAATGAAGTGTGTGTGTGTGTGTGTGTGTATGAAGTGACTGTGAACCCTAAAGGCGACATCAATCTAGATGAGACAACTCCCATTTGTTTTCATCAGTAGAAACCTGTGTGTGTGTATGTGTGTGTGTGTGTGCTGACTCAGTCACATCAGCTCCTTTGAGGCAGGACCGCTGGGCTGTTTACATCACTGTCGTCATGACAACTCCTTACCACCACACACACACAGTCTGAGCCATCAATCATCTCCAGGAAATGAAACTGCGTGCTGATCCCCGCACTGTTTTGTTTGACATAGCATTCTCACACACACAGGTACACTATAAAACATGTTAATAAATTAAATGGAAAGCAATGTAAACACATTGCTGTAAAAACCTTTTAATCGGTTAGCTGTAAATAACCTTACTAAAATTAAATCACATTTTAAGAAAAAAATGTTATTGTAAAGTACTGTATAATTTATATTTTTGAGGAAAACATATTACCTTCTAATTTACAGTGAATCTTAATTTATTATTATTTTTATATTTAAAAAGATAATACTATATTACATATACATATATAATAAGAATAATAATTAGTATAAACTACCAAAAATACAGACACCAAAATGTGTCACTTAATTCCTGAAATGCTGTTGTCACCATATTTTACTTTCTGGCAACCACAGCAGAATGTACTTTCTGGCATATTTTTCCCCCCTCATATTTAATAAGGTTTCCACCCACCCAAGTGTACATCATTTCTAAAATCCACAAGTGTCATTGTTTTGCTTTCCTTTTCTAACCTATTTTCTTTTTAAACTTTTTTGTTTGGTTGATTGGTTAGTTTCTTAGTCCTGTTTGCATGAGCCTGATTCTTATGCTGGCACAAAATAACAGAAGGGGTAATTTGTTGTTGAAAGTCATTGCTGATTTAAAACGAAAGTCTTTATTTTTTACATAAAAACAGTGTTTCAAGGGCTTTCATATGAAAATCAGCCCTGTGACAATTCAACCGTCATCTGAAATGTGTCTTACAGGGACAAAAATAATATGACTTTGCCAGGAAATGTGATTAAATCAGATACAAACTATATTTCACTTTCAAATCAGACATTTATTTGAGCAAGTTCTATAAAAAAGGATTTCTTGTGTGATCATTATAATTCAGAGCAAATACCATTTTTCTGAAGGAAGAGAAAAGGGCTTCTGAACTGAGAAAGGAAGGACTGTAGACCAAACCGGACTGCACATATGCTTTCAAGAAATTCAACATCAAGCCACTTTCATTGTTCAAAATTAACAAAATTTTGCCATTAATAATGTAATGTTTTGCACTTTTAATTACACTAAACACCTCCCAGCTGTGGTTTTAAGTAATTAATTTCATATCATCATCTTTTCATGCGTTATCTTCATAAAAACACACATTTCCTGAGTGAAGCAGCATTTTGAGTGGATACAAGCTGAAATCACTGACGCTAATGATTGCTCATTAATCATATGTCTTGATAAAGTTTCTACAAGACATACTCCTAGGCTCTGAGAGAGAGAGAGAGAGAGAGAGAGAGAGATGAGGGATGGATTTTTCATTTTTACCACTTTCTAAAAAAATTGTTGGCTCAAAAAAAAAAAAAAAAGTTTGCATCATTTTTTTTTCTTTGAGTTATGACAACTTAGAGTGAAATTAAGTTCAACCAACCAACAAGATACACTGAATTAGAGGAACTTAATAATAATTTGTAGCATAAACACAAATTTTTAATTTGATTACTCAAAAAATGTAAATCTTTCCAACTACTTGATCAAGCATCAGTCTGTTCAGCGTATAAAGCTATTGTGTCTCTTCAAAAAAATTGGACTAAATCACTCAATTTATATGGATTAGTTATCTCTTTGTGAACTTTTTAAAGCATCAAAGTGGTAGTTGCATGGACTATCAATGAAAGGACAAAAAAACTCTCTTCCGAAGATGATCAAAAGTCTTACAGGTTTGGAACGACATGAGGGTGAGTAAATGATGGCATAATTTTCATTTTTGGGTGAATTAACCCTTTAAGTTGTGGTAACAGTTCCCCCAAATTACTTTTTAGAGTGAATCTGTTAAATGTCATCTTGATTGTAAATCTTATTGTTGTCAGATTTAGTTTGAGTTTGTGTCCGTGTGATTATAGCCATTCAAATTATATAATTATTCATATATCATTAATATATAAATCTATTATTTATAAATATACTGTATTTATAAATATATAATATATTTGATCCTTTTAATATTTTGCTGTTACTTGTAATTATTGTAATTATTTTGTGTTTTAATTTTATCATTTAAAATTTACCATTTAAATTTAGCTGGAAAGCCATTAAATAAACTATTAAAAAGTTTCATGGCACAACTTGACAACTTGCCCCATATAGGTCAGCATGTGTTAATTGCACTGTTTTCCTGGGCAATCTCAGTGGAAATATTCAGTAGATTTGTAGCCAAGACTTTAAGATACTGTATGTGCCTACAGAAATTAATCCTGAGAAATATTCACTGGTGTAAAAAGGGTGACAAAAAAGTGAAGCCCAGGTGAAAAAAAAAGTACACTTCTGTAATGTACTTAGTATTCTATTTTTGCGCACTAATTTTGTACTTAATATACTAAAAATTCTTCTTTAGTACTTTTTAAGATAATCTTAAGAACATCTAAGTGTACTCAACTATGCTATTTTGAGACACCATGAAATATGAACTAAAATGTGCTTTTAATATACTATCTCTGTATATAAAAAAAAATGTATTTAGATACCACTTATAGTACATTTGAACCCATAGAGTACTACAAGTAGTAACTAAATAATGTTTAGTTACCATAAAAAACTAAAGAATTTTTTAGTATATTAAGTACAAAATTAGTGCATGCAAATAGAGCACTTTAAGTACATTATAGATTTTTTTTTTTTTTTTTTTTTTTTTACCTGGGAGGCTCTCATATAGTGCTCACTATGTAGTACACCAACTTAAAGTGTGACATGGATGCATGTGTATATTAAAATGTAAGTATGCATGTAAAGACAGTAATCTTAGACTAGCAGACACACAGATGTTGGCTTTCAGTTTAAGAGAATGTCATTACTTTTTCATTACTTTGTCATTACTTTTTATAGTTTCCAAGAATGTTATTACAGAATTTCTTTGAATTGCAGTTAAACTGGTCCATTTGATTCTAATTCCAACTCAAGGAGCCCAATAATCTTGCAACATATAGATGTTGGGTTTCAGTTTGAACTGTAATAGAGTCCACACACACACACACAGAGAGAGAGAGAGAGAGAGAGAGAGAGAGAGAGAGAGAGAAAGGAAGGCCCGTCCCATCGTGTTGGGGCCGGTAAGGAAACAGGAGATAAATGTGAAGGGGTTAGATAAACTGAGCTCTGGCACATAGACCAGCTTGAAGAATAATACTCACATAACAATATACCCATCTCATAAATCTATAAAGAATGAGAAAGAGAGTGATAATATCCCAGCAATGGAAGCCCTTGAGAACATTACAGTGACCAGTCATAGAAACAGGGAATTTGAGCTAGTAAAATCTCCGTATTTACTATAGATTTAGTTCCTTGACATCCAACACTTTTTCTCTACAGAAAGAGAAATGCTGAACAAAGTCTCCCATTCATCAGGCGAGCACCTTGTTTTGACAGATACTTTCCTTCCTCCTTTCTAGTGCAGTGCAGTGTGTGCATTTGTAACTGTTTTGATACAAGTTATTTTTTTGGCTTATGACCTTTTGTTTAATGTAATTTAATATCCTATTACATATTGAAGCACTACATTTCTTTGTCATGTCATTTCAGCTGAATGTTTTGAGAATTAATTTCTCTGTTGAACATTGACATTCTGGTTCATTCTTTCAGTGCCATACCAAACAAAACAAATATGTTTTATATTACAATGAGTAGGCTAATAGCTCATAAAATTTGCAAAAAATTTGCAATACAATAGAGAAAATAATTGAATAACGAGGGGACTAATGACAGTAGAAATAACAATGAAATATTCATTCAGGATTCATGGATATATCTGTTTGATGTGACTCAGTCATTACTCCAGTCTTAAGTGTCACATGACCTTCAGAAATCATTCTAATATGCTGATTTGATGTTCAAAATAACAGCATATATTCAAAGTAGAAATCTTTTGCAACATTATAAATGTCTTTACTGTCACTTTTGATCAATATAATGCGTCCTTGAGAAATAAAAGTAATTTTCTTAAAAAAAAAAAAAAAAAAAACTTTTGCACATAATGTTTTCAGTATATAATATGTATTTAATACATAAACCTTCCTTTCATGGACCAATGTGGAACAACATTTTATTTCCCAGAATGTCTTTACTTGTTTTGAATTTCTTTAAATAGCTGTGGAATTGGTTCATTTGATTCAAGTTCCAACTCATGAAATGAAAGAAACCCAATTCAGAAATTCTGAACATAGACGCTCACACATTAATTTCTATATGAGGTAGCTACGGGCAATCAGGTGTGAGTTTGAATAAAGACAGGTGAAGATGGATACCTGCCTTTCAGCTATCAGTCTGTGGAAGATGAGAACAGTATGAAATGCATTTCCTGTGCAACACTCAGTGCTGTACTTCTCTCATCTCACTTCACTTCATTTGATCTTCAGTCCTGCTGGTGCAAAACCCATACATTACTACACCATCACACCTGTTCTGTCTATTCAGTTCAATTCCAGTTCAGTCAGTTACTTTATACCAGTCTGGATTATTTTCTAGCACTTTTATAGTGCTTCATTGTCACATTTTGGAGCTTCAGTGCACTAGTCACCATCTGTTTTTATTGTATGGAAAAGAGCAAAATGACATTCTGCAGTATATATTCTTTTGCAATATTGCTTGATATCAAACTCATTGCTTACAAATGTATTTATGTATTTACTTTGGTATCAAAGGACTCTTGCATCTGCGTATAGTGTGATGTTAAAATCCACAATCTCTCTCTTTCCATTTGTCAAGGTCATGTCTGTCTACTTTAACATGTGAACATTTGTTCTTTAATAGATTGCCGTAGCCCTCAGAGGACAAAGCACACTTTGTAAAAATCTGCCCGTTGTTTTAATGGCACATTTTACTATTAATATGTGTTGGGAGTCTTTATGAATGTATTCTCCACACCTTTTATTGGAACTAATATTACATCATTTCTTAACGGTCCTTCCCAAGGTCACCTCTAAGATGCTTTATGAGAGTAGTAAAAACATGACTTGAAGAAAACAGCGTGAAAACAGCGTGAACGTCTGGAATCTACAGTATTAGCCTTCTAGTGTTCATGTATGTAAGTGTGTATGTGTGTGTGTACAGCTGTGTGTTGCATGTCCTTGTCCAGAAATTGCTGATGTTACAGAGGACACAGTTTGGAGCTGCTAAATGTTTGTTGCTGATGTTATTGGCCATCAAGAAGAGTAAATAAAACACATGAGCATTCAGAACACTCATTACACTTGCGTCATGCAATTGACAGGCAGTATTTCTCTCTCTCCACAAAACACCGCTATGTGACTGACAATATATTTAGTGCTTTTTGCTAATGCACTGTGGTTGACCAGCTTCACCAGCCAGGTTTTGCTATAGTTAACAGCATGGCTACACTGTAAAAAATTGTTCTGTGAATTTACAGGTAATTACTGGCAAAAAAGTTGCCAATACTTTGCTGTTAATTTTAGTTATTTACCGTAATCTACATTGCAGTATGTTGCTGTAAAAATACCATGCACTCAATTAAAACTCGTCAACTAATTTACTTTGCAAAAATCGACTGCCTTAAATTGTCTGACTGCCATTTAAATTCATAAACTTATATTTATAACTATATGAGATTATTATTTGCTTAAACTTTTCATTTGAGTCCACTAAAAAAAGAAATAACCAAATTCATTAAAACTAGAAACATTAAGTCAGCTTAAATCTTTTGCAGATAACTGCTAGCTAATAACAGCACATGTGCAATTACAATTAACTAAAAGACTGTCACTGCATCAGCAACTACATAGTTACTGCCTTTAAATAAAGCAACATGCAGCATAACATCAGTGTTTCTGGATCATCACTGACTGAAGCACAGGCTCTACTCTTCTGCACAATGGTGACACACAAAACAGACAACAGAAACCCTTTAAATCCCAACAAAACTTTAAACACCAACATCTAGTGCAAAAACAAAAAAAAACACTTCAATTCAACATTTACTCTGATCAATTATAACAGATTTGCCAGTAAATTATTGTTTTTCTACAGTTTGTTGCTGTAAAATTAATTTACAGTTTATTACTGTAGAAAAGTATTTCACTATGCGTGTTTATTCATCTTACACCTTTAACCCTTTAAACGCCACAACAAAACTCCTAGTGTTTAATGACCACTTATATGTGTCCACACTACAGAGTGTTAGAGTAACACTGAAGCAGTGTTGAAATTAATGAGATAATTCAGTGATTAATTAAGTGATGATTGAGAATTAGTGACAAACACCTGCTGTTAACAAGCAGAATCACTGAAGGAAAGAAACAAGAACAGAAAGAAGAAAATCAGAAACACAAGAACTACAACTGACTTCCAGCCACAGCCTTAGATGAAATCAACTGAAGATAAAAGAAGACATTAAATCGCTCAATATCTCAGCAGAGGAGGGTTAAACAAAATATATATATATATTACCAGCTTCACTTATTACTAACCAGATTGACTTTATTTCTGTCAGACATCTACAGAAGTTCTTATTGAGAACTAACAGATGTTGTTTTATTGTTTGTTTGACGTTACCATGATGGAGGTCAGTGCTCGCTTTAGTTGTGCTCTTGACACTTGACTTGTAATGTTAGTTTCTCTTTGACTGCTGTAAATGTGTGGGGGTTTTTTAAGACACATTTGTCATGGAATGAAGAAGCTAAGAGAACAGTATGTTGTTGGTTATGTTTTGATTATGACATGATCGTTATGTAATGCTTAATTCACTGAACTTATCCAGTTTCTAATCCATTATCAGAAGTGCTTTTTCTTTTATAAATTTACTTTTATATTACACTGTGATACTACAGCAAAGGATGAAGCAGTGCTTGAGCAATCAGTTAAGAATTTTTAAACTCATCATTTACAAAAAATGTTTAATCTATGGCATCACTTAGATTCACACAGACATCAAGAATCATCATATGAATCTCAACAACAGTGACAATCAACAAAAACGATAAACAGATCAACTCTGAAAATCATAAAACACACTACTAAAAGTCAACACAATAACAACAGCAAAAATAAAGGCAAACAGTAAGAATTAATGAAAATAACCAGGCAATTCAGCTGCAAAATTTATTCATGCTGCAATGCATGCTGGGAGTCATGGATGATTTTAGCACTATGCTGGTACCCAGCATGCATTGCGGCATGAAGCTTTTGATTGTCACCATTGTTGTGATTCATATGCCAATTCTTGATGTCTGTGTGACTCTTTCAGTAGTTCAAAATGTTTTGAGCACAAACTGTATTCAAAAATCCTTCATATTTTCTGCTTGCAACAACACTGATAGATCTTATGTGTGGAATCACAGGAATATCACAATAAAAGTACAATAAAAAAAAAAATAGATTAGACCCTGATGAGATCAATACCAGGCCATAAAATGATGATTGCAAGCATTAATAATTGACAAAAATCATCTGACCACATTTTCTTGTGTTTTGAAAACACATTTACAACAGCCAAAGAAAGACTAATGTTAAATAGTCAAGGGTCAAGAGTACAACTAAAGCAAACGCTAACCTCCATCATGGTAACGTCAAACGAAACAATAAAACATCTAAACCTCTGGTAATTCTCAATAAGAACTTCTGTAGACGTCTGACAGAAATAAAGTCAGTCTAGTTAGTAATAAGTGAAGCTGATAATGCTGTTTGTGGAGTTGTTTAATCAGATCTTGAGAGATTTAATGTCTTCTTTTATCTTCAGTTGATTTAATCTTTTTCTGTTCTTGTTGTTTCCCTTGCCTTCATTGATTCTGCTTATTAATAGCAGGTGTTCATCAGTGTCTGAATTCACACACGTGTTTTCATTCACTCTCTCAAGTGGACTATATTAGTGAACTAATGTAGGTAATAGTGAATGAGGGTATAGTGTGTGATTTTGAACACAGCCTCAGAGTGTCGAATTTGAGCGCTGTTAATTCACAGTATATTCCTGTAGGCTAAATTTGGCCCTTTTTTTACAGCAATTTTTTACAGTGTATGTTCTTACACTATGTAGACCAGCACCAAACCACTCAGACTAACCAGACTGGATCAACATGGAAATTCATTATACATACAGTATATAGGGAGGGATGGAGTACTGTATAGTCTGTTCAAAAAGTTCTACCTCTTTCTTAGGTATAATTTTTACAACCATTATTTATTTTTTATTGGATGTTTTTGTCTATAATGGAATTTTTTTCGAAGACGTATGTCAGTGTTTAATCAGCTGAATTATCAACACCACAAACAGAGCTTTATTTTCATTTGTGTTAAATTAAATCTGGGATCTACCATAAATAAATAAAATTTCTTACTACCACTGCAGACATAATTTCCCTTAATTGCCTAAGAATAAAAAATACAAGAAATTGCATTTGTTTGAATTAAAAAATGAACACAATTTTGAAGAAAGCAATATGCTGTTTTTAAGCCAAATTATTTGATATTCTTTCAAGACTGTGCTCTTCAGATTGTGTTATAAAACACTTTTCTGTATGTTTTTCTTTTACAAAGTTAATTAGATTTTTTTTTTTTTTCTCCACACATCAACTTTGTCTAATGTGGTCTTTTTTTATATATAAATTATTTAATAATAGTATTTATGCATAAATAATACAGTTATGGTATGTTTCATGCACTAGGATTGAGTTCAGGTTAGTTGCAGTCATCTCAATGGGAAAAAGTGTCCAAATTAACCTGAATTCACTCCAATGTTTTTTTAGAAACATACACTTTACACATGATACATTGTATATTTTTAAATAATTTAAATTGTGACGTCAATCTTTCCAAAAAATTTTCACCTTTAACAATATTTTATTTACATTTAAGCTGTTGTATAAATAAATTACAAACTGTTACATAATGCATAACAGAGATAAAAGTCGAGAAGAACCCTTATGTCTGTGACGTCACAAAGCCATCTTGATTCTAGTATAAAAAAACGAATGCTCTTTTTTCTCTTTCTCCTCCAATTATAGGTAAAACTAGACAGGACAGATGAGATTGAGGGGAAAAAGGTCAACATGTGTTGGTTAATCAACAGTATAACAGCACAATGTGCCAGAACACTGACACCACACGGATGAAGAGTGAAAGAGAGAGAGACAGGTAATCTCTAGCATGTCTAATCATTCTGCCTGTCAGAGCCTAATTTCCCAGTAACCTCTAAAACCTTTCCTCAACTGCATTAACAGCAGCAATCGTGGAACAACCTGCTCTTATTGTGCCTAACAATGCGATAAATGAGTTCATTAAGCACCTAAATCACCATCTACAGCTTTTCTTTCTGTCATTCCTTCATTTAAGTGAGAGGTAAAATTACATAAATTAAGAATATGGAGTGTGTCTTAGGAAAGTGATACATGGAAATTCAAGGCTTATGTTTCTGAGGTAACACCCAAAATTTTATATAAACAAGATGAGTGAGTTATGTGTGACTTGCGTCTCTGGGCGAACACACACTCACACACTCTCGCACACTTTCCCCTTTGGCTGCTTTGAGACAAATGACGTTATTTGGCTAACCAGCAAGGTCAATGTACGGTGCTGTTAATATATTTATGGATTTGAATTTCTTTAAGGTCAGCAGCTTACTTTTTACTTTGAGGACATTTCTGATAGAAAGACATTTAAAACACACCTTCAATTTTAGATATGATTACTATTATAATTTTCAAACAAAAATTTTGTTTTTCTGATGTGAAACAAGCATTTTAATGGTTCTTTTAGAAGAGCTCTTCAGGACCGCATTGACTTTCACACATACACACACTGAACGGATGGGCAGCAGTGTTTTTCATGTCAGCATGGTTATACAGAGGTGTAGTAAAACATTTCCTCTTGTTTGTTGTTCTTTGAACGTTAAAACAGCGCAATCGTTCACTCACACACACATTGTACAAGAGGAAATGTGTGAAGTTTGTTCAGGGTGCCAAGAGTTTCTCAGCCAAATGCGCACATACACAATTTTTCAATTTTTGACCACTGTGGTCGCTACATTGACTTGCAGTTTGACATTTTGTCAAAAATGTAATAAAAAAAAAATTCACTTCAATATAATTTTGTGATAATTTTTTTCAGATTAATTGAAGCACAGGTATATTTCTCTAAAGGACAGTTTTTTCACTGAAAGCTAGTTTTTACGTCTTGCTGCTTGTGCTAAAGTTGTTCCTTTGAGGATTGATTTGACTTTGGAAGACAGAATATTATATTTTTAAACAGTCATTTCTTAATATGCTGGTGATATGTAAAGCTAGAATAACATTTTAAATGTATTGTCAATGTTAAAGGGATAGCTCACCCTAAAATCAAAATTAACTCATAAATTACTCACCCTGGTGTTGTTCTAATGCTGTATGCCCTTCTTTCTTTTATGGGCCATAAAATGAGAATTTTTTTTAAAAATTGTCTCTCTTGCACTTGTCCATAATGGCAGTGAATAGCGACTAGCATCAAGCTTTTTAAAAAAGATGCAAAAGTATCACAGAATGATCCCATACGACATGTGTTTTATATTATATAAGTGTTCTGGGGGTATACGATATGAAATTTAACACCTGACCTTGGCTGTTGGTCTTCTGTGCACGGTTACGCGACGTGCTCATTCGTGTGAGGTCAGGAGTTAATCTTTTTTTAAAAAGCTTGATTGCTATTCACTATATGGGCGAGTGTGAGCAGGACATTTAAAAAAAAATCTCCTTTTGTGATCCACAAAAGAAAGAAGGGCATATAGTATTAGTACAACACCAAGGTGAGTAACTTATTAATTAATTTTTTAAAGTCTAGAACTTATACTTTGATAATGTTCACCTTTATTGGTCACCGACATTGATGATATCATTAATATTTGCATATAATATTTGCATACTGAATTGTAATTTGTCTTTTTAAATTCTTCTTTTGCAACCAGTACTGACAGTTGTTTATTCTCACTCACAGCTGACAGAAAATAAGGCATGTGCTGAGTATATAGATAGCATTTAATTCACACAGAACTAAAGCCTAAAACCTAAATTTACTTAACACTTTAACACTATTTGCTGCTGCCCTGCAAGTACAGAAAATTCCTTCAGGAAATACGAGTCTAGTTCCAATAAATGCACGAATTATTAGTTTTGAAAACAGACAGAACTGAAACACACAGTCTGTTTATAGACTTTGGTATTTATTTTTAATTGGCAGCACATTTATGAGAGGCCAAATCAGTATAAAATAGGGTTTGTTGTATATGTGGTGCTTTTGGCAGTGAAATTTGTTTGCACTCTCTCAGCCTTTCTGCCTTAAATATACGATTGGCAAAAAACATAAAGTAAATTAAATCCAATAAAACATAGGCTTTAGCCTCTCTCGAATTTGGCTCTAACTCTCTCCCTTGTTGCCCAGTTACACTAATTAAACAAATAGGAATATTCATAAGTACACAAATGGACGGCAGAAACACATCTACATAACAACACCGAAATCAATAAACTGCTTCCAACTGCTAGCTAAATTATTACCATATTTAGTGAGATTTGGTGTACCAGTCGAATGAAATGCCAGCCCTCTAATGGCACAGTTTCAGTAATGATTTCAAATCCATGCAAAATCAACTGCTTAACCAGTAATTTTTGCCTTCAGGAACAGATGTAGTGCTGAATGCTAATTTTATGTGCTATACATTTTGGTCCTGATGAAAATTGGAGATAATTTTTGCCTTATGCTGTGGGTCTGAGATTTAACAAAAAACTTTTGTTAGCAGAGACACATCACAAGCTAATCAGTGTGTGTGGTTCTGGTAAACCGTATACGTTATGGGGACCAAATGTCCTTACAAATACAGCAATGCCAGAATTTTTTTGACCTTGTGGGGACATTTTTTTTTTGGTCCCCATGAGGAAAACAGCTTATAAATGTTTCTTGAAAATGTAAAAATGCAGAAAATTTTCTGTGATGGGTATGTTTAGGGTTAGAGGATAGGACATTTCATTAGCTCGGTATAAAACCATTATGTCTATGGAATGTCCTCATAATGATAGGTGTACCAACATGCGTGTGTGTGTGTGTGTGTTGGTGTGCGTGTATACCTACTTACGTTTGGTGACAAATGTGTACCAGAAGTGAGCTAAACCTGACAAAAACTCCCAAAACCTCTTTTGGGGATGTTCCATTTGTAAAACTGATTAAAAAAAAAAAGTGTTATTTATTTATTTAAATCGTAAAAATGCAGAAAGTTTTCTGTTAGGGTTAGGATGTGGCTTAAATTTATAGTATTTGTAATTAGCTGTGCATAAAACTATAGAAGTCTATGCAATGTCCCCATTTAGATAGCTATGTAAATGTTTATGTGTGAGTGTATGTTTTCAATCATTGATCCTGTACTTTCTTGAGGGGGTCACTCCTGCTCCTGGAGATTCATTTCAGCTTAATTTAACATTCAGGCTTGGATGCAATGACCAGGGGCCTATATCATTAAGCTGGTTTAGGTGGCTATCCAGGTATATTTCAGTTTGGCTTTTAGCGGTATTCATTGCCAAAGTAACTTGCACTCCACGGCTAACTCCGGGGCAGGTTATGTTCTGGGTAAGAGATCTCAAACCAAAATTGGACCAATTAGCTGTGGGCAAAGTGACACATATCTGACACAATAAAATTGGTCCCCAAGTTTCTCTTGCTCCAAATTAAAAGTCACTACATAGTAAAAGATTTTTAAGTACAAAATTGTCTAGCTATAGAGATTATTATTTATTATAATTATTTTAAATGACTTGTATATTATTTATATAATTATTATACCCTTAATCCATTTTACATGAGCAATTTTAGTTTAACAATTATGAAGTGGATGAAAACATTTAATCAAAGTTGTCCTAAAACCAAAATGCAATACCCGTTCTTGTCTTTTTGATCGACTTAAAATGTTGACTACTGTAGTTTAAATGAATATAAATATACACAGATAATATGTAATGTGAATAAGATTTGGAATTGGTAGATAAAGCTTTAAAAATGACTTCATGTCCAAGTCTCTGTATACCTAATTTAGGCCTATATATATGATCAACTATATAAACTAACTTCACAACTTTCACTTGCACTGATATACCAAGACATTTTTGTTCTTGCTGTGTAAATGCATGTACTCCATATTCTTCAATCTCTTAATGTTCTGCAGAAGAGAGAAAAGAGTCTTGCTGATTCTCTCGTGAGAAGTAAACAGTTTCTCTATGTTTCAAGGCATGTGATTGGCTGTTCGCTACTGATTTCATACTTTCATGTGCACATGCTCCATGAACTCAGGATCAAAGCCTGAGTTGACAGAGAAAATTGATGATCAGCATCATGGTACCAAAAAAGCCTGTTTGAATTGGTTTGGTTTGTCATCTTGAAACTAATCCTGTAACTCTGAGTTTGTTCAGCTGCCATCATGGTATAGGCCCCAGAACTGAGATGAAACTTATTTGCAGATATGACATGAACACAATGCATAAACAGGTAAATGATGATACTTGAGACTGAGAACATGATTTACTGTACATTAACTACTAATCTATCCACAGACCTTTTTTGTTTTGGAGTTCAGACTTAAAGGGATCATTCCCTTAAAAATGAAAATTCAGTCATTTCAGTATTCACTCACCCTGGATTTGTTCTAATGTGTAACACCTTTTTTTTTCGAACCACAAAAAAACATGTTTAAAATTTCATAAAAATGTCCTGCTCACGCTCATCCATGAATGGCCATGAACAGTGACCAACTTCAGGCTTTAAAAAAAGACACTAAAGTATCACCAACATATTCCCGTGATTGTGATGTATATTTCAAAGGTTCTGAAGGCATACAGGAAAAAAATAACAACAAAACACCTGAAATTTAATTTATTATTTAGCAAAATCCTGACCTTGGCGCTCATGAGAGTACGTGAGAGCAGGGATGGGCCACAAATCCATAAGTACAAGTTTGCAAAACTGTGGGAACGGATTGTGAAAGCATGGGCATGAATTGGAAATTTGTGGGTATGGTTTATTAATCCATGAGCGCAATTTGATAAACAATTTAAGAAAATGTGAGTATGGTTCATAAACTGTGGTAATGGATTTGCAGTTCTTGTTTTTTTTTCTTTTTCTCTCCTACAGGTGACTTTCCAGGCTCCGTAAGGTTGAGATTTTTGCTAAATAATAAATTAAATTTTGTTTTGTTTTGGATGAACTATCCCTTTAAGACCTCTCTCTTTGTGAAAGATTGTATTGTGTTTACACAAATCACAAAGTTGGCAAAGTATTATGCAAAATGTCCAAAAGGACATTAGAAACCCATCAGTGGCATGACTCCAGCTTCCCTCTGACTCAACTGGTCGAAAGCAATCCGATTCTTATTGACCCCATGCCAGCACAACATCACTGTGTGGCCTGACGAGACCGCCGAGAGCATAATGGCCGAACCAGAGACTAATTAAGCTTCATCTAAAGCCTAACCTTCCTGAATGCTTCTGGAGAGGGAAAAAACACAATTATATCGGGGGAAAAAGGACCAGGTAGAAAAAAACAAAACAAAACAAACACAGTACTGTGTTTTCAACTGATGTTTTGTAGGTAAATCAAAAAAAGTAATTGCACAAACAGATTAGAAACTGGACTCAATCAAACCATCTGTTTGTATCTGTGTGTGATTGTGTGTGTGAATAAACTTCTTGAAAGGAAATAGCTTGAATCAATTCTTTGTTTCATTTGGAACTCAATATGAAATGAAGAAAACACATTTTGCTTGTTATTCATGCTTTTTGTGCATTGAGCGTTTAATCACAGTTCACTGTTCTGCCTTGCCAGCAAAATCTATCTATCTATCTATCTATCTATCTATCTATCTATCTATCTATCTATCTATCTATCTATCTATCTCTCTATCTCTCTATCTCTCTATCTATCATCTGTCTATCTGTCTGTCTGTCTATAAATAATTGTAAAATAATGAACTGCAACAATATTTGGTTACCATTACAAAATGAACCAACAATATCACACTTATTTTAAGTCAAAACTGGCCACTTAGTTTCCAAAACACAACAATATTTACCTATATTGGCCAATCCTAGCCAAGGGATCTTTTATTATAGTTCAGGATAAAACTTTGTGTTAAGCCGACAAAGAACATCTGAGCCTGAGCATAATTAAAGTTTCAAGTGATATTCATCTAGACATTGGCTGCATATGGTAGACAAAATATCAGCAGAAATATAGTTTAGTGGTGGTTTCTGTGTATGCAGACATACAGTTACCACAGAAAAACAAGGACACAAATCCTACATGTTAGTTACACTAACATGTACTAACTAACTTCATGCCAAAGTCATTACAGAGAAACTATGGGTGCTGTTTAACATTTTGGCTAAGCACATGCTGGTGTAAATTTGATATAAATCCAATATAACCTACTTTAGATAGATCAACACTGAAGTGTGCATATGTGTCTGTGTTAAATGATCTTAAATTCAAATGCGGTTAAAGGACCAGTTCACCCAAAAATTAAAATTATGTCATGATTTATCCTCCTTCCTATGTCTATACCAGTAAGTTGTTATTTTTGGAATCTGCACACACACACACACACACATATATACATATATATATATACACTACCAGTCAAAACTTTGGACACGGTAAGATTTTTAATGTTTTTAAAAAAAGTTTTGTCTGCTCACCAAGGCTGCATTTATTTAATTAAAAATACAGTAAAAACAGTAATATTGTGAAATATCATTACAATTTAAAATAACTGTTTTCTGTTATATTTTATAAAGTAATTCATTCCTGTGATCAAAGCTGAATTTTCAGCATCATTACTCCAGTCTTCAGTGTCACATGATCCTTCAGAAATCATTCTAATAAGCTGATTTGCTGCTCAAGAAACATTTATGATTATTATCAATGTTGAAAACAGTTGTGTACTTTTTTTTCAGGATTCCTTGATGAATAGAAAGTTTAAAAGAACAGCATTTATCTGAAATACAAAGCTTTTGTAATACTACACACTACCGTTCAAAAGTTGGGGGTCAGTAAGAATGTTTATTTTATTTTTTTTTTTAAAGAAATTATAGAAATTAATACTTTCATTCAGCAAAGATGCATTCAATCGATCAAAAGTTACAGTATAAGACATTTATAATGTTACAAAAGATTATATTTCAAATAAATGCTGTTCTTTTGGACTTTCTATTCATCAAAGAATCCTGAAAAAAAAAAAAAAAAAAAATATTGTACACAAATATTTTGTACAGTTGTACACAATAAATGTTTCTTAAACAGCAGATCATCATATTTGAATGATTTCTGAAGGATCATGTGACACTGAAGACTGGAGTAATGATGCTGAAAATTCAGCTTTGATCACAGGAATAAATTACTTTATAAAATATATTCAAACAGAAAACAGCTGTTGTAAATTGTAATAATATTTCACAATATTACTGTTTTTACTTTATTTTTAATAAATAAATGCAGCCTTGGTGAGCAGATGAAACTTCTTTTAAAAACATTAAAAATCTTACTTTTGACTGGTAGTGTGTGTATATATATATATATATATATATATATATATATATTTTTTTTTTTTTTTTTTTTTTTATTTTTTTTTTTTAAATACAACAGCAGTGACTGGGCTGTCAAGTACTAAAAAGGACAAAATACACTATAAAATCAAAGTCCATGACTTAGGCTCAATATCCTGGGTCTTCTGGAGCCAAGCAACAGCTTTGGATGAAGAAAAGACCAACATTTAAGTCAGGATTCACGGACATTTCACAGATTTTTTTTTTTTTTTTTTTTTTTTTTATTCCTTGTATTTTTTCTTCTTTTTTTTTCTTTTAGTTGATTCTTGTTGAGTCATGAAAATTTTTTTGCAATTCTCCAATGTTTTATAGCTATTGTAACATCTAATTCAGACAGAAGCAGAATAAAGAACAAGGTCATCAGAGCTGGAGGTTGAACCGCCATGAGCAAAGAGTCAGCGCTCTTAACTTAAAGCTCGCAAAGAGAAACAGAAAATTGTCCTGAGGCGCTCTCTCTCTGCCCCTTCTCCTTTCTCTCTCTCTCTCTCTCTCTCTCTCTCTCTCTCTCTCTCTCACTCTTCTTTTCCTTTCGTCTGATTACACACACACTGTATGGAGAAACTGCTGAGGTGTACTGCTAAGTATGTGAGGGTACCGTTACGGAGCGTCTGCTGCTTTGACACGCAGCAGGAGAACAGCATATTTACTTTTAAATTGAGTTCAAAGGGATCAAGACAGAACCACCAGGGCTTTATCCTGAGGCTGGAAGGAATTGCTTTGATGGGTTTGAGGGAATGCTGATATGTCCTTAAATGTATGTGCGGGCACGTGTGTGGTGGCAAACACACCGGTTAAAGCAGGTTGATGTATATCCAGTGTACGTCGTGTGATGCGTGTTTGGCAACATGCGCAAATGAATGATCACTGATTTCTTTTTCATGGAAGCTTCCCAGAGAAACAGGTTTCTTTAGAGACTCATTAGGAAAGGATGAGGAGTGACCCATTGCATTTTTATTTTAATCCATGGGAGTGCCACAGCAGTCATTTCTCATTTGCCACAGTGGGTGGAAACATGTTTCACAGCTGAGACATTTGGAGCATGTTTTACTACCCTCAAAACAGCTCTGGGTTTTAAAAGACTCTTGCTGGAACAATAGCAGTGGTCAGAGGAGGAACAATACTCATTAATCAGTACAGTGTGACAGATATGTTTACATATCAGGGATTATAACTTCAAGCAGATGCATGACATGTAATTATATAATATATGTAATATATAAAAATGTAGTGTCCTTTAATATTATTTTATTGATAAATATACATGCATGCCTATTTATTCATTTATTTAAGGTTATGATTAGGCACTGTGGTAATCTATGGATTCACAGTCTGTTTTTGCTTTTGTAACGTGTATTGTTGTCATGTTGTAAAAATCGAAATTTAATTTGAGACTGTATTATGTTGCTAGGTAATTGTATTAATTATCATAACTAGGAAGACAAATTAATAGTTTTAGCAGGTATGAACATGCCGTAGAGCAAGAGAAATGATCTCTTCCTGATGCTGCTGATTGTTGGATTAATAGCGGCTTAATTGTCAAATCAATCAAAAAATTAATCAAAACATTATCCATGCTTAAGACTATGTACAGAATAATATACAAGCTGACTATAGCATACTGTGTACTATCTTTTTTTAGCGAGTGAAACAATAGGCATTATTCTATGGTAAGCATGCTATGTTACATTACCACATGGCCTAACTAAGTTTGTGACATGATCTCATTACATTGCATGTTTAAATCAATGCAAGCGGAGTCCATTTAGAATATTGGAAATAAAAAGGTTGTTCTGCATTTTTATTAAATTTTATGTAAAAAATATTGCAGCTTTTGCCAGTCAAGAAAGAGATGTTAATGGATAAATGGATGGATAGATTTATTTTTTTATTTATTTACATTTTTAAAGACATTTTGAAGTGTAGCATGCTATAGCTGTTTCATTCATTGTATGACGGATCACAGTGTAATGTCCCTTATGGGGCTCCACGAATAATAACTGCCCTGCCTTTGGCTGACGTATTCTTTCTAATCTATAAAACAGATTGTGAAATAATCAAAATTGTAATTGACCTCCACTAATGGTTTACAGCGCTTGCCTTGGAAATGACTGGGAATGTTAATAATTTAATCAATTAAGCTTATCGACCGTCAATGAATCAATTTCAACCTAAATGCATTCAGTAATTATCCCGGCAGTGGTCCAAAATACTGTCTGTACGGTCATCTGAAGACAGAGCGTGCACTGTAGTTCACACTGCACTGTCAAATCCACTACATATGCCTGCACTTTTGGCTTGTAAAATATAGCAAATTAGAATGATTAGCGCTGTCAAAATTAACGCGTTAACGCAAGCGATTTGTTTTTTAATTTTTACGCGTTAAAAATGTTTAATGCAATTAATGCAGCATCTGTTTTTTCTCGTAATAATTTGGCTAATATTAAAGACTCCAATGTTTTTAATCGCGATTAATTACAGAAAAAAACATGTGTGATTAATTAGTTAATTTTTAATCGATTAACAGCACTAATAATTTATTAAAATGATAAAAGCTCTCATATCTCATATCAGATTTTTTAAAGTCATGTCTATCAAACTGTTTAAGAAATATTTAGCTTTTTAAAATGTTGTATATACACACAACTACACAGCCACTTGCACATACAATCAGAGGATCTAAATTACAGGGTTCACAGCCGCACATAATGTCTTCATGCAATGATTTCTCACCCAAATCCCAAAGGAAGGCCAAGTTACCCACAATGCACCAGGCATAAGATGTAACTGGTAAGTACACTGCTGTGGCTTTTGGTTTAACAATTTTAATGGCCACCATTACTCAACCATCAATTGTGAAAGTAATCCCTTCTAACCCATAAAGACAAGGACTGCAGGACCTAAAATAGTCACATTCCACAGTTCTATTTATTTTTATCCCTTTATTTCTCTGTCCTATTTGCCAGCTTAATGCAGTGAATATTGTTTTATGAAATGTTTTGTCGCACATGACACAGTTCTGGTTTGTCTCAAAGGAAACACTTAATTAGAAAAGAAGACAAGGCCGTTCAACATTTTTTTTTTTCTTTTTTTCTGACTGCAGCACAAACACACACATACATACTCACTTTTAAATACTTTGGCATAGATAATTTGGCTGAAAAAAAAAATGTTTAATAATATTACTATCCACATCTTCATTTCGCTTATTCGTTTTCCTTGTCACCATTTCTGCATCTGATTTTTTTTATGATTGTGAGGTTCTGGCATTCTCTTGTAAATGGCTCACCCAGTCAAGGGATAAAAGTTAATGACCAAAACATCTTATTTCCAGAGCCCTTGGTAAGGGTGGCATGACTTTAAAAGGCACCTCGGCAAGAGAGTCACACATCCAAAATGAGAGAGTCACACATGCAGGGATTATGAAATGGAGGGATAATGAGCCCCACCATTACTGTAAAACTGAGAATGGTTGCACCTCGTAAAAACAGACAGAGCGAGAGAATGAGTGGGGATTTGATGAAAAAGAGAATTAGAGTGTGGGAGGGCAGAGGGCGGCTGGGGAAGATTAGCGCCCATTATTTACTCATCGTGTCATCTTGATGGTGAAGTCTGTCTGTTTTCTGAGTTGATGGGAATTTTGATTTCTAGAGCAATCAGGCCCTGTTTGATGGACAAATTAACCTTTTTTATACTTAGGTTAGTGCACTCCTGTATGTATTTTGCCACAATTTTGCTGTGTGAGATAAATTTAGGTATTGTAAAAGAAATTTTGGGTTGTAGTCCTGCATTGTAAATGCCTATTGGATGGCCGTCTAATGAAAAATCAATAGGAAAACAGCAGTTAAAGATGTTGGTGTCTATGTGAGAGACATTAATTTAAAAATGTCCATATAAGCTTGTCTATATGATATGCAACTAACAGTTTGTTAATATCTCATTCCATTTATGTTATGATTGTAATTACTTTGAGTTCGCTCTGACGAATGAGCATAAATTCCCTCATTCATCAGCCATGACAGACTCCAGTCTTTTCCACATTAATGCAAAGGCTTTCTTGTCTTTTTGCGGGTATCATTTCAATTTTGCATGTCAATGAGAATGTCAGAATGTGACGCGATTAATGATAAAACGCAGAATCAGTCAATCATGACCAAAGTCAGTGTGAAGATGTATATCCTACTGTCTGACATAAAAGATTGTTGATGTCTGCCTTGGCTTTTACCCAAGATCTCACTGGGGTCATATAACACAATTTGACAAGTAACAATCATAAATGATTGAAAAAAATTGCACAGAGAGCAATAAACCCTGATAAAATAATGCAGCCTAGATTTGTTTCATGGATGTTCAATACAGCTTTTTTCTTGTTCAAATAGATATTTAGATAGACATATATAGAGACGAATAGACATATAGATGGACGGTAGATGGATAGACAATTAAGTGATGGATGGATGGATGGATGGATGACTGCAGCAGATAGTGTCTCTATGTTGTAGGGGATACTTCCTTTCTGATGCTATCATTATGTGTGATGTGTGTCCTGTTGTGCTAAAGGTGCGATGAAGCTGTGGAGTGGATGTGGGTAATTGTTCATTACTGGACTCCAGCTCTGCCACTGGCCTTCACAACATTTTTTTTCAGGAGTCTGCTGAGATGGAGCGCATAGGAAAGAAAATACACTGGCAACTACAAACAGCCATATCACTAACAACCTGCACACACCGAAAGGTCTGACCTGCAGGTCTCACCATGAACGACATCCTTCACGTCCTCCTCCTTTAAGCAAAAAATATCATTAGTGGTGTTTGCAAAGGCAAGCATCACTATTACTATTGCTCATACTTGGGGTTATAGAGCTTTCAGGCTTATTTAGAAAAAGTCCACTATTGCTTTTCTAGACATTCAGACGATTTTTGCATGATGGACGATTGAACAAAAAATCTCATAGACTTGCATTAAAGGATTGGGTCATAAAGTATCTGTCCAAATGATCAAATAATTCTGTCTGGGTGCTTTTGACTTAGGTTAGCAAGCAGCCATAGGAAATACTCATAACCACTAATGCTAAAAAACTAATGCTAGCAACTGCATAGCAACACATTGATCTGATTTTTTTTTTTTTTTTATTAAAAAAATCAAGATTTATATTCTTTATTACAGCAAAGTCATCAACAAACATCTGCTCACTTCAGACAGTTGTGTAAAGTACACATCTGTTAGCAACAGGTAATTTGGCTCTGACATTTAGATGTGCTATCTCTCAAAGGCTGACATTAATCCAAAATCTGTTCATTGTGAAGAGAATGTCGCCTCTTAACGCAATTCAGTCTCAGCATGATCACCAGCAGCAAAGCTCTTATGAGAAATCCAGCATGCGAGTAGCTGTAAAGTTGCAAACGAAGACAAATGTTGTTTGTTTACTATTGGCTTTTATTCGAGCCAGCTGTTGTTTGTTGTCAGTTGTGTTGCTTGCCCAAACTAAATACTAGTTAATTGTGATCTAAATACAGTGCTACAAATGCAGAAGACATGGCTCTAAGAATAATCTTTATAATTCATAACAAAACAAAACAAAAAACTTACTGACACCAAACTTTTGAATAGTGTTGTCAAAAGTACTGGTACTTCGGTACCAAGTCAGTACTGAAATTTTGAAAATGTGACAATACCAGCATTTCTGTAGTAGGCCTGCTGGGAGTACAAGTGTCAGTTGCTTGTAATATCAGGAGATAACATGAACCCAGGTAGAAGGCGACGTTCTCGTGATCTCACGCAACGTTCCCTAATAGTTCTCTAAAGGTGACGAAAATTCCGAACTTTTACAGAACATTAGGGACGTTCCTAAAACGTCCTCTTTTGGTAATGAAAGTGCTGCAGTTCAAGGTTCCTTATATGACTTTAGGGGGACATTCCATTTTGGTTATTTTATATCAAATGACCAACAGTGGACCGTGTGGGAACGTTCTGTTAATGTCCCAAATATCCTCTTTGTAACATTCTTATGTGACCATAAAATTAACTAAATTGGAATGCCCCCCTGAAGTCATATAAGGAACCTTGAACTGCAGCACTTTCATTACCAAAAGAGGATGTTTTAGGAACTTCTTGAATGTTCAGAATTTTCATCACCTTTAGAGAACTTTTAGGCAACGTAGCGCAAGGTCACGAGAATGTCGCCTTCTACGTGGGTGTTTTATAGAAAATAATAAAGTTTGAAGTCACCGTTATGGAGGTGAGCGTTTGCTTTAGATGGACTTTTGATTCTTGACTTTTTAACATTTAATTTTCTCTGGCTGCTTTAAGTGTGTTTCCAAAACATGCTTGTTATAGCAAAAATCACAAGTGAAGTTCTGATCAGATGAATTTAATTATTTAGTGATGGTGCTTTGATCTTCAGGTTGCGTCCTGATTCTCTCCAGTGACTAAACTCTGAGTGTATTAACGGTTAGATTTTTTTCTTTTTTGAAGTCATTATACAGTTCTGAGCAGTGTCTTTTAGTCTCACGCAGACGTCATGAATCAGCGTATGAACCTCAACAATGGTGACAATAAACAAAAATCATTTTTGTGACTTTAGTAGCTTGTTTTGTGATGCTCAGAGTTAATCTGTTTATCTGAAAATTTTGTCACCATTGTTGAGGTTCATAGGCAGAATCTTGATGTCTGTGTGAGTTATAAGTTATAAGTATAATATTTTATACAATCCTGTCTGAGTAGTTTCTGCACAATGATTAAACTTTCAAAATATCAACGCAGGACAGGATTTTATGCATTACCATAGGACTATAGCATGAAAAAAAAAAAATACCACATTCAGAGATCAGTGAATAAAGCACTGTATGATGAAATCATCAACAATGAGCATTTGATCTTTTTTTTTGGTAACAAATGTGCTTTAAAAACACAGAAATACAACAACAGAAGAAAAAGTAAAGTTAAAACATCAGAGGTCAGGAGCACAACTAAAGCAAGCGCTTACCTCCGTAACGGTGACATTTATAAATTTTGATAAAACATCAACACCTCATTAAGAAGTCTTGAATGAAAGAAATAAAGTCAGAGTGGTTCGTAATAAGAGATCTGTTAGTGTTTAATGTTCTGTTTCTGTTATCTGAGTTTTGTGAGGTTACCATTGTGCTGGAGAGTAGAGCCTGTGCTTCAGTCAGTAATGACGCAGAAACACTGATGTTCTGCTGCATGTTGTATAATGATTTATTGCAAGAGATTTGCATTTTAAAGAAAGGGTTTTATAATAATCCAGGAAATACCTGTAAAGAGTTGTGTTTTTTTTTTTTTTTTTTTTTTGTAAGACATTTAAGAAAAATTAGTTTTTGTTTGAACAGCCACTTTTGTTAGTCAATTTAGCTCTAATTTTTAATTAATTTTTTTTTGACAAGGGCAGCAGGGACGTTCTGAGAACATTTCCAAATAAAATATGGTTCCCTAAATGCTCAGAGAATGTCTTGAATGTTCTGTGAAGGCCCGCTAAATAACGTCCCCCAAACCTTAAAAGAACTCCACATCGTGACCGTCTCTGAACGTACTGGGAACGTTACTAGACAACGTCCGTAACACCAGTGGGGACGTTCTGAGAATGTTCTGGGAACGTAAAATTTCTAGCAGGGAAGATATTATAATAGAGATGGTCTCTTTCCTGATCGTGTCCCTCATCCCTCTCAAAGCACAGAGCGGTAGGCTATATGACGTATCTTTGTGTGGAAATAAAAAAAACAAATGTTTTTTAAAATAATATTTAACTTATTATATTATTTACTGATATTTATTTCATAGTTTTACAGGCTGTAGTGTGTCATTTCAATGACGGAATAACCAAAATAAGCGCACATCTATTACAAAATGGATGTTTGAGCATTTGTTTTTTTATTTTTATTTTTTTTGTTTTTTATATTTCATAATTTATTTCATTGAGGTATATATACGCACACACACACACACACACACACACACACTCCAAATATTTATATGTATGATTACCATCATATTTAACATGTTTTTAAAATAGGCTAGTTAAATAAAATAGTAAAATAGTTCCAACAGATTTTCCTGTGGAAAACCATAAAATTTTAATGGTATTGGTACTGACTACTGGAATTTTGGTACCGTGACAACACTACTTTCGAATTATACACACACACACAGTTTTTGTAATAAGCAAGTTTGATTATTATATCAAGAACATGGTCTGCTTAAAATATGAATGGAGACACAAAAAGGACATTGTACTGTATTTTTGGCAGGTTCAGAATGAAGTGTTTGACGTAATGTTTCATTCTTACTGTCGTTGGACACCAGTAGAATGCAAAACAGAGAAATAAATACAATATAATTTGCCCAAAATTGAGAAATGGGGTTTCTCAAGACAGCAAAAACGTGCTGGCACAGACTTGCGGTTTACTTTGCAAGCTCTGCTCTATTCTCTGTCCTGTTATCACTGCAATCAACAGCTCTAACTCAGCCAAAGCCAGACTGAGCCCCTCCAATAACCCTGCTCTTCATTTCCATTTAGAAATATGATAATGCTCTAATAGTGCCATCTGTTTCATACTGCTGAGCTTCTGGTACAAACAATTTAAGTACTGATGAACAGTACAAGAGAAGAAAAGCAGATTGTAGCTTTTAAGTATAGATGTTAAAAGTTACCTTTAACTTCATATTATACTTTTTTTTTTAAAGGGTTAGTTTACCAAAAAATGAAATTTCTTTGATTAATTACTCACCCTCATGTCATTCCACACCCTTAAGACCTTCATTCATCTTCGGAACACAAATTAAGATGTTTTTGATGAAATCCGAGGTTATCTGATCCACACATAGACAGCAACGTCATTGCACCTTTTGACGTCCAAAAAGGTAGTTGAAAACATGGTTAAAAAAGTCAATGTGATTACAGTGGTTCAACCTTAATGTTATGAGGCAACAAGAATGCTTTATTCAACAATTTGAACTGTTGTCATACGTAGTGAACTCAGTGCAGGCTTCCTTTTTTACGTCACCAACACCAACTCAGTATTGCTGAAGCTGAAGCTGAACAAGTGAGCAGCATGACTCATGCATGTGATGCTGACGCAAGATCCGGCCAATAATGAGCCGGCATTCGTACGTAAACAAGGAAGCCTGCATTGAGTTAACTAATTCAAATTGTTGAATAAAGTCATTATTTTTGTTTTGCTTTTGCGCACAAAAAGTATACTCGTTTTTTCATAACATTAAGGTTGAACCACTGCAGTCACGTTGACTATTTTAACCATGTTTTTAACTACATTTCTGGACATCAAAAGGTACAATGATGTTGCTGCCTATGTGTGGATCAGATACCCTCAGATTTCATGAAAAATATGTTAATTTGTGTTCCGAAGATGAACGAATGTCTTACGGGTGTGGAATGACATGAGCGTGAGTACTTAATGAGAGAAATTTCATTTTTGGGTGAACTAACCCTTTAACTCACAAAATGGTACATATAACATATGTTTATTTATTGAAATATGACATACTATTTATGTTTGATGGTAAAGAAAATTGTAATGGAAGTTATAATTCATCCTTTTGTTAATGTTAGATTAAAGTGAGCTTTCCATCTGCATGTTTTCCTGCTTTTAAATCTCTGTTACTCTTTATATAATTTCTTCATCTCTCATGATCACAAACCTCTACTGGATAAAAAAAAAAAAAAAAACAACCTTTACACATTTTTTTTTACTTTGAATCCTTTGAATCACAGTTGTGCAATTATCTTTATTGTGTTTAATTGCGTTGACCAATATTTTGGCAGGATATAAACCCATTTTATGAGTAGAGTAGAATACCAGGACCACACATGTTTTTGGAGGGGGGAAAAAACAACAGAAGTTCATCCGAGGTTGGTAAATTGGAGTGTTTTTTAATGTAACATTGCATGCAAACCATATACTGTAACTTTTCCTTTCAATCTGGAATTCTCTGCTGCCACTAGGAGCTGGAAAATTGGTGCTCTATATATTAAAAAAAAAAAAAAAAAAAAAAAAAACTATTTTGAAAGTAATGTGTGTGTACCATTCCACAGTCCTTCTGAATTCTAGCTGGTTTAACATGTGAATATTCAAACAAATCGTCCAATAATGTGTATAATGTGAGAAACAGGCTCTTGTTTTTTCAAAGCTAACACATGTTTCTGTGCTCACCTCCGAAAACTGTGTATTTATTCACCAATTATGTGAATCAATCAAGTGGATCCCACACAAGACTTCAATGTCCTGGGTCTTAATACTGAATAGACAAGCACAAATAAACAGAACCTTCTTCTAGAACGCCCAGATTCCAAAGTTAAATAAAACATTTTCTTCTCTTTATATATAATGTTTGTTTGTATTTTAAATGGGTTTTAAATTGGATAAAAAAAATAAATAAAAAAAAGAATTATTTTTTATTTTATTTTATTTTAAGAATTATTTATGTGAATGAACATATCACTGCCATCAGAATAACAAGTCCTTGTGTCATTGTTCACAAACAAGATAGTCAAAATGCTTAGTCATGTTGTTAATATAACAGTGTAGTCTGTCAGTATTTTCGGCTGTAAGACTCAACAATCGGCTGTATCTTTCAACCCACCTCTGCCATATGGTCATGATTGAGAACATGGTCCTCAATTATTTCCTCAGAAACATGTCTACAATCTTGGCCTCTTCTACCTCTTACACTGTTTTGCCCAAGTACCCTTTCACCACACATCCGTACTCAGGGCCGGCTCTAGGCATGGGCAGGGGTGGGCTGAGCCCACCCAAACGTCTGCCTTGCCCACCCAATCAGAATTTGGGAAATCGTTAATCATTTTGAATCAAAATGATAACCAAAATGAAAATCATTGAATCAAAACATTCTGAGGTGGGCCGTTTGTTGAGAAGTTTGATGAAGATCTGTAGACTACCCAAACAATAATAAAAAAAAAAAAAAAAAATTGCAGTAGGCTAATTTTTCTTTTCTCAGCTGAAAGTATACAGCGAGGAGCGTTACACTCATGCGCCTCAGTGTGTGGCGGGAAAGCAGAGGCTGACAATCAAAACGGGCAGAAAAATTTGCGTGCTATGAAGGTGCTAATTACGGGGTGTTGTAGCCTAAATTAGCTACTTGTAAATATTACATTTCTATAGCTCTGATTGATTTTAAAGTGTCATGTTTGGCCGCCGGCGCATACTAAAATGGGTCATATGAGCAGTTAAAATTTATTGCATGGACGGAGCAAGAATATAATGCAAATGTTTAAAATGCATATGCATTTTTCCTTTGAAACCTTGCCCTCTTTGGCTTGCTGTTAACACTGTTAAACTAAATGTACAAGGCAACACTGAAGTAATAATGCACTGTTTACCTTTTGGCCATTCACACAGAACGCGTTTTTGCAGTTAAAATCACAAGACGCAGGTCAGTGCAGGTCTAGAGACGCCTTTTTTAAAAAGTTGAACTTATTTTAACATAAGCACCGTGTTTTTAAAACACCTTGTAATGCAAGAGACGCTACAAAATTATGAATGCGAGACGCAAGCGCAACAGTCAAAAGCCATCTTGCGCTGCGTGTTTACCAATGTGTTAAAAATAATGGAAAAGTAGCGCAATGGAATGTAAAAACGTGTTGTAAATGGCCCCATTCTGCGTAATTAAAGTTGCATTCATTACTAAAATAATATAGACTTCCATCACATTTACTTTCCAAATTGGCACTGGACAGTAGTGAAAATGGTAGTATTTTATTTGAAGTGTAAGATAAAAAATCCCATCATGGAGCATGTTATAAAATCTTTACCCTTGGTAATGTGATTAAAGATGGCTGTAAAAAAATAAATCTGCATTGTTTATTCTTTTGATATTTTATTTTTAAAAAATAGCAAAAATCTAACCTTTCAGTGAAGTAAAAGAATTTAAAAGTGAGGGGAAATCACATTATGAAATAAATGTTTTTCTCCGAAACACGTTGGGCACAGTTATTGCCACATTTTTATAAAATACTTTTTGCAAACCTCCTTCTGCCAAGATAACAGCTCTGAGTCTTCTCCTATAATGCCTGATGAGTTTGGAGAACACCTGACAATTTTTTTACTTCAATGAAAGGTTAGGTTTTTGCTAATTTTTTGAATAATATATATATATATATATATATATATATATATATATATATATATATATATATATATATATATATATATATATATAAAAATAAACAATTATTATTATTTGTTTTTTTTTACAGCCGTCTTTGATCATATATTATATACATTTTATAGTCCTTTTTATGTTTAGTATTGATTTTCATATTCGTTATTATGTGAGGCCATTTCATATTTGCTTTGATCATGTTGCTTATATGTCTGATGAAGCAGTGAAACTATTGAACAATTATATAGTTAGCCTTGAAGTTTTTCTTGTTTCTTAGCTGAATGATGTGTGTGTGTGTGTGTGTGTGTGTGTGTGTGTGTGTGTGTGTGTGTGTGTGGTGTGTGTGTGTGTGTGTGTGTGTGTGTGTGTGTGGTGTGTGTGTGTGTGTGTGCGTGTGTGTGTGTGTGTGTGTGTTAATATAGTAATTGATCTGACTGTCATGCTGGATAAAATAGACCTGTTCTGGCACTCTGTAATTGGAGTTTAAACGTCCTTCAACCCTCTGCATTTTAAAGGAACACACACACACACACATTCTGATCCAGCTGCTGCCCACCCGTAACTTACTTGCTTCTTATGATCTCAATTGTAAAAACTACACAAGTTGGAGGGACATGAAAGAAACATCCTATCACGGCTGTTAAACTCTGTCAGCACACCCGGAGGACTATGTGGCCATTTCTGATGCTTTTCCACGCATTATTTGATCATTTATATCTTGGCGACATTGTCTTCCAAGGCTGTGTACAAGCTTTTATAGGAAAATCTGGTCTCATTTGCCCAAGGGTGAACGGAAGAGGAATGTGAAGGGGAAATTATCTGGTTACAGATGGTGCAGACACACACATTTATCTCGCTAAATGAGAATAGACTTCTGATGTTTTTATGTATGATTACTACAGACTACCCTAAACTCTACTCCTAAAAGAATAAAGTAGCTTCACTATTATTTTTACTGCTTTTTGCAAATTAGCCCGTTTAAAGGGTTTCAGTGAGTTTTCAAAGAAAAAAGTAAACAAAAGTAGAAATTCGCAAATTCGTATTTGTTCACAAAGTCCCTGTAGAGAAGATACATTTTTAAGTAAGCAAATATTTTGTTAAGTACTGATATTTATAACTATGGTTTTAATTAATTTATTTGACTTAGAGTGCTTTCTTAGTTTATTTAGTATTATTATTTAGTTTGATGCTGTCTCTGGAATAATTGGATGGATGGATACAGACACCTTTCAGGAAATTATTCGAATCCAAAAATAATTTAAACTGCACTAATGTCAGCAAGTACAACAACACTAATGCATTGTTTAGTCTTAAGTAAATCTGTTTAATGAAATAATATAAAGTGGTGCTTTTATCTTTGATTCATAGATTTGTTAATTTGTGAGCTTCATTAAAGCTTTTTTTGCAAACTTTATTTTTCTCTACTTTTACTTTCTGCAGGCCTACTGTAGATTATAACCGTTTCAAACCAACAAAAAGAGTCTAAACAGATGAGAGAAATGATTATGCGTTAAACTAAGACTATATTGGCCATTTGTGAAGATGAGACCTCCTTTATTTATTTTCTGCACCTCCCTTTGATCTCGCTATCTGTCTCCTTCACACCATCTGATTCCTCTCACCTTCAACATGCTGAACACGACCACTATCATCTCCCCATCTCACGCTTTCTAATTCAGTTTAAACGCACGCGCACAAACACATCAAAAGGTGTTGATTAAACACATCTCAATTTGGAGTTCATTGCAGTCTGTTTTAATTGAAAATCGTATGCAGGTTTCAACCTGTTCATGAAAAGATGCTCTACATACAGGAAGCTATTAACACCCCCGGAATCCTTTTGGGATTTTAGGATTTTAAGCTCTGCAGCAGCATGTTAGTGCTCAGAGTCACAAATACAATGTTACGTGCTTCACTTTGGTCCTCTGTTGGAAATGATGTAGAAAAAAAGGGAAATATAATATTTATTCATTTATTTACAATACAATCTGTTAAATAGAATGATATATTTGGGTGTTTTGAATAAGGATGTTTATATACTACCTTTTAAAAGTTTGGGATCAGTAAGATTTTTATTAGCATGCATATTACTAGAATTTTGGCTGTTTGTTAGTACTTATTAAACAGATATTAATGCCTTATTCTGCATGACTTTACACACACTAACATGCTAAATATTAGTTATCAATGCAAAGCAGAAATAGAACATGAAGCACCAGTCCACAGCCTAAGCAAATGCTCCACTTTTCTCCACAATGGTAACCCAGTGAAATTTAAAATGTTCTAATAATTCCAATATAAGTGAACAATGAACACTATTAAACACTATCAAGCATCCCCCGTTTTCATCTTACTGCAAAACACATAAAATAACATCAATTTTTTTGATCCAGTGAACAAGCACCGCCCATTTTCAGTTAATGGAACAAAATTAATTCATGTAATCCCAACACAAACAGTAAACAAAAGTAAACTTCAATATTTTGTATATTTAAGTGGATTGAACACAATGAAATTAAGTTAGGATAAAATGTGTAGGAATTGTGTTGCTTTAGCTTTAATTTAGCTTTAATTAAGTAATTTTTTTTTAGAGAAGAAGTAGTTTTTTTTAACAATATACCTCAACATAACTGTAAAAATTTAAGTTTTTTTCTCTTTACACAAGTGATGGTATCAAATTTTCATGTTGCGATAATTGCTGAAGCTTTTATTACGGTATACGGTATTATCACGGTATTTAAATAAGCTGCAAAAAGAAAAGTTTGTAATAACTTTTTAACAACTTTTTTTCTTGGAACAAAAAGAACTCTGAACATATAAATACAATTTAAAGCAATACACTAACAATTATAAAGTAAACAAATGTTTTAAATATATTAAATTGCAAAGGAATTATAAAGAATATTAGGTATAACTTTACAATAAGGTATCATTAGTTTAACAATGAGCAATAGCAACATTTGTTACAGAAATTATTATTCTTTGTTAAAGTTGGTTAAAAAATACAACTGTTAGTTCATGTTAGCTCAGGTCCATTAAACAATACAGTTACAACATTTGATTTTAAATTAAAAGTGTTAATAAATGTTGAAATTAAGATTAGTATTAATTAAGTATTTTTCATTGTCATGATGAATTAACTAATGTTAAAAAATGGAGCCTTATTGTAAAGTGTGACTGAACAATAAAGAATCAGAACATATTAAAACAATATCTAGGGCATGTTGTAGCCCAAAATAAAATATAAAAATGTTTAAGTTTGAAAATAAATAGCTGTTTAAAATTTTTAATACTGTAGTAGCTGTAGCCGAAGTTTATAAGTTGCGTCCCAAATGATACACAAGTCTGATACCCCCTCCCCCTTTACACACACACACACACACACACACACAGAGCTATAAAACTGTCAATTGAAATTATGATTTTCATAATTATAAAAAATATTGCATAAATTGACTTTGTGAAAATTATGAAAAGTTCATGAGATGAAATTACATAAAAATTATGTTAAAAACGTGTGCATGATGATCTCAGATTTGGACAATTTTATTATGACAGATGGGCAGGTTTGCTGTAGTTGTTTGTGTTGCTAGTGTTTAGAGAGAAACTGCAATCTTTTAAAAGTGCTTTTAGTCCCATTGTAATATTTGTAAAAATGGAAAGTATTTTTAGTAGTTGATTGTGTGTTAATGGCACAGCAGTGCGTGTTTTAAGTAGCCCTGAATAGCTTTCATGCCAGTATTGTGACTGTATGTGAGAATGGCTCCGCTGTAGTTGTGAGTGTTGGGTGGATGTGTTTAGTCTGTAGGGCTCAGAGTTATGTGCCCTCCTGTAGAGAACCGACTAAAAGTGAATCTTTTGCTTTGTGCTTTGACCGCTATCAACTCAAATCAACCTCAGATTCTAACTCATTCCAGATCTTTCTATTATTTCTGTCTCTCTCTCTCTCTCTCTCTCTCTCGCTCCTTGGGGTACACCTAAGTCGAAATACTTTCATTAATATACTAAATTCTTCCCAAATGCCAGAAAATGCTGGTTTGAATTACTTTTGTTAATTCCCTTTTTCTCTGAAGGGGGCAGTTATAACACAGGTCATGGTTGTTTAGAGAGAATGCAAATGGGAAACCGATACAAAAAATGGGGGCCGTGAGACCACTGCAAAACAAATAAGGGTGGATTCAGATTGGCTGGCGCCAGAGGAAGTCGGGCCTCTAGGCACTTCCTAGTGGCTAGGAACCAGCACTGGCGGCCATCTTGGCTCAAAGGCTGGCAGTTTCCTCTGGCCTGCTTTCAGGAGAGAGGGGCCTGCGTGCCGCTGCACCGCAGATCGGTCACGCTGCTTCAGAGGTATCTCATGTATTACAGGGGCTTATCAAAGCCATTCATTCTGCTCTGGGGAAATGCGTATATGTGTGCGTCTCTGTTTAGAAGAGATGGAAAGAGAGATCAATCAAAATGAGACTTTATCTGACACAGAAATCCGACATGCACACATTGGATGTTTTACAGTTAGTGATATTGTGATATTAAGTTAATATAAATAATGCATTATATATTGTACCTTTTCTGGGTAAAATGTTATTAGAGTACAGCCCCAAGTCATTCAGAGCTTATAGTGTTAGTGCTGCTTCTGTCATTTTCATAAAGGACATTGTTATAAGGAAAATCGTTAGTAATTTCATCATTTGTCATTTTTATGTAGTGAATCATATATTTAAATGTAATAAGTTTTCAGAGCCTGTCCAGTCTTCAATATATGCTGTTCTATCCACTGATCTTTTAGCTGATTCGACTTTAATTCATTCTCCAGTATGATTCTTGTTCTGCACACACAGACATTTGAGCGAGTGGATATGGCATAATTTCCTGGACTGGCTAATCTTGTGCTTTAAGTAATGATTCATGGTTCAAAATAGTTATTAAATTTGGACTAGGCTTAATATATATGGGAAGATTTGCCCTAAGGGTAAAATGATTGCGGGGAAGGAGTCAGACCTCTGGAATCAGTGGGATCAAACTGCAACATTTGCGTAACCTGTCAGGATCCTTATCTTCTTGAAATATATTTAATGAATGGATAACATGTCCATGTTTTAAAAAATAAAGTTTTAGCTAACATTAATTGTAATGCCACCTGTTGTGCTCAAATTAAGGGGCCATCTGTGTGATTTCTGAAACTGCAGATGGTGTAATGGTTTCAGTGAAGTACATGTGGCAACTTTCTGGTATGATGTCAATAATCCAAGCCCTGAATATATGAGTCATAGGCTTGTTTGGACATATTTATCCAGTTCCGAGAAAAAAATAAAATTGTGTAATATCCAGGTGTGAGGCCACATAAAGGCCAAGGTGGTATTAGTCCACCCAAATTACCCAATCAAAGCTTCTGAAATGCATGCTACTGTTCAAAAGTATGAAATTAATACTTTTATTAACCAAGGATGCATTAAATTGATCAAAAGGGACAGTTACGACATACAATGTTGCACAAGATTTCCTTTGTATCTTTGTAGATCTATTTCAAATAAATTCTGAAGTCATCAAAGAATTCTGGAAAAAAAAAAGTATCAAGGTTTCCACAAAAATATCCAACAGCAAAACTGTTTTCAACATTGATAATAATAAGAAATGTTTCTTGAGCACAAAATCAGCATATTAGAATGATTTCTGAAGGATCATATAACACTGAAGATTGGAAAATTCAGCATTGCCATCTTAAAACTTTAACAGTTATTTTAAATTGTAATATTTAGCAATATTACTGATTTTACTTGATCATATACAGTGAATGCATCATTGGTGAGCATAAGAGACTTCTGTCAAAAACATTTAAAACATTTACTGACCTCAAACTTTTGAAAAGTAGTTTAATAATTCATGCAGTGCATACAGTAGAATCACATTCCTTTTACTGCATTTAGTTTCAGAAATGTATTTTCATTTTAAATTACATATTTAATGAACTTGTATGATTATAGAGAATTTAATGGAGTTGTGACATGCTGCCTACCCTATTGTTCAGGTATAGTGGTTTGTCCAGTGAAGCCAGCAAGTCTCGACCACTGTTTCTTCAGCAACAGTGAAATTTTATTGAATATTTGTCTCTCAATAATATGTAAGTCATGTCATTTACTCACTTATGTTGCACCAAACTGTTTCTTCTGCAGTACATATTGTACTAACTAGGCCTATTTATTCTACCTATATCACTGTACCATGATTTCCACAAAAATATTAAGCAGCATGACTGTTTTCAACATTGATAATAATAAGAAATGTTTCTTGAGCAGCAAATCAACATATTAGAATGATTTCTGAAGGATCACGTGACACTGAAGACTGGAGTAATGATGCTGATAATTCAGCTTTGTCATCACAGAAATAAATAGATTTTAAAATATATTTACCGGGGAAGTTGTGGCCTAATGGTTAGAGAGTCTGACTTGTAACCCGAAGGTTGTGGGTTTGAGTCTCAGTACTGACAGGAAATGTAAGTGGGGGAGTGAATGAACAGTACTCTCTTCCACTCTCATTACCCACAGCAATGAAAGTCAGTGGGGTCTAAAACAACATTGGATCCCATTGACTGTCTTTATATGGATAAAAAAAAAAAAAATAAATAAAAAAAAACATTAAAGCATACTTTAACTTTCTTGTAATCTGCTTTATCATACACAGTCTGACGTTCTGCTGGTCTCAGCATTATTTGCTCTTTTGTCTTTTAATCTTCTCAAAACCCCCACTGACAGGAAAACACACAATCTCTGGTTCTTTCTAATTCCCTGCTGGCTTTCATGTACACACACACACACACACACACGCACACGCACACACACATGCACTCACTTCTTTCTAATTAATAAACAATTTGTCTGAGAGAAAACACTCATATGGGAAACAATTAATCCACAGAAATAGCTGTCAAGCACAAAACTATTTTCAAACGATTTTCTCACCTACTTCAGAGACAGAGACGAGAGTGTTGCGTCTCCACGGTACATTCAGTGAATTCGTTATACATCATTAACAAACCTCTTCATTCTGACTTAACGGCGGGACAGGTGCTTATCAGAGACAGTTTGGCTCTGCATCTATGCGAGCGTGTCAGTTGCGTTCGCCTTCATTTTATTAGCATCATCTCGGGTGATGACGGGGCGCCATATGCTCAAAGTTGTAATCGAGTGATTCATTTCAAAACTTCTCCACGTCTGCTTACTTCCTCCTTTCTCTTTCTAGTTCCCCCTACTTTCTTAGCAATATCAGTCCTATGGGGGCGGATGAGAACGGTTATTCACGGAGCAGAACACCGTTAAATTGGTTTGTAAATAATGCAATAAGCGAGATTGCCCTCTTTCCTCCTAAAAATGATAGCGAGGGAGAGAATAAGAGAGATTAGAGGAGAACCCTCCTTTCAGGTGTGGGCAGCACCTGTATTCATTTGGAGATTTTGCAGAGGTAGATGGGTGATTTATCCGTAATCTACTGCATCGACGACCTTTAGGAGCGAACGAGAGAGAGTTATTGAAGGAGCGGTGGGAGGAATGGGCTAATAGATGGACAGATTGAAAGGGAGAGAGTGGGAAGAGAGAGAGGGAGGACAGATGTTTTTTACGATGCTTATCTGTGCATTCCTGTGGTGAGTTGATGGGAACGGGGCTGTATCAGAGATTGCATCACGGCTCACACATACAAACTGAACATCACACACAACCTGATTATATACAGTGGCATAATGTACAACATATCTAACCAAGCATCTGCAAACAAACGATAGTAGGACTTTTTTCAAAACTAACTTATCTAAACTATAGTTTTGCAGTGAATTTGAATTTTCAGCTGGTGTCCTAGCCGAGTAAACAAAGATGTAGTGAATATGATCCACTATGGACATACTAACGTTTGAGGACTTCAAATAAATAACTAGGCCTATTTATTCTACCTATATTTATTTGAACTATTTATGTATAAATAACAGTATATATTTTTTGTTAATTTAAACAAAAAACCTTTTTTTTTGTGATTTTTTTTTTCTCTTAAAGGGTATTTGTACCATTGTCCTGTCAAATAAATGTTGACCCACTGTTTTGACTATTTTTATTCAGCATGAATACTTTAATGTAAAAAAAAAAAAAAAAAAGCAAAGACTTTTAATATTTATTATATGCTGTTATATTTCATCACAAGGATACTGAAAAAATCACTGTACCATGATTTCCACAAAAATATGAAGCAGCATGACTGTTTTCAACATTGATAATAATAAGAAATGTTTCTTGAGCAGCAAATCAGCATATTGATTTCTAAAATATATGACACTGAAAACTGTAATCACTGCTGAAAATTCAGCTTTGTCATCACAGAAAATAAATTAGATAAAATATATTTAAACAGAAAACAGTTATTTTAAATTATAATAATATTTTACAATATTACTGTTTTTGCTTTGATAAAATGCAGCCTTGATAAGCATAAGAGGCTCTTTAAAAAACATTAAACATCTTACTGACCTCAAACTTTTGAACGGCAGTGTCCAAAATGCAAATTTCTGAAACATTTTGGACATTTACCAGATTTTGAAGACATTGAAAATGCTGTTCTGTAATTTCTAAAGTTTGTTTTCTTTACAAAACCCTCAGTGGATAATCATTAATATGGCAGAAGTAAAATGGTAAATTTAATAGTGAAATAATTTGATATATAATCAGATAATCTCAAGAGTAAAATGTCTTTTTTATAGTGCAAGTGCAGAATAAAATAAAAAAGCCAAGAAGCACAGAGCTTTAAAGACTCAGTCCATCCAACTTGATTTATATGATTATTAGCAGTGTAATCACATTAAACATTACTTAGGTAGCTCAGTGCGAATAACAAAACCAAATTTGTATTTAAACCTTTATTAAATGTGCTCAGAATCCACCCCTGATCACCTCCAAATGTATTTTTAGTGATTTGATCACTGTGCATCTTGGGTGAATTTATACTTTTGTGTTCATATGTTCATTCCAGGAGTAAATGGGGATCAAGAGATCTGATTTTGGGCTTTACTCATTTCTGACGCAATTTTGACAAGGCGTTTTGGTTGTGAAATGCCCTATACCTCACGTCTCATCTCCTCTGGAATGTTTTCAGTTCTTCTCTGTTTGCTCAGACATATTCTCCAGGTTTAATTATGAGCTACTCCCTCCTTCTGTTTGACCTGGGTGGCAGGCAGTAAGTGGAAGTTTCAGGGTCAAACAGATTAACATTTTATTAAACGATAGCAAGGAAAGCTATTTATTTCATTTCACCCCTCTGCCCCGCTTGAACTGTTTTTTAAGATAATTTGTTTATATGACGCAACCTTGGTTTGCTTTGTTCAGCATTCTCGCACTTGTGTCCTTGACATCTTCTGACAGAGGTGGAGGGAGGGCAGGGTTGGGAGTGCAGTTCTCCAGGGGAAGCTCCTCCAGGTGGCCCTGTTCTCACGCGCACCCTCGCTGGGGCTGGTGCTTAATCAAGCCCCAGGTTTTGATCCCAGAGGGCCTGACTTGCCTGCTCTACACCATCTGTACAGAAGAGTAGCTAATAAAGTGTCTGTCCTCCCATCTTCAGTGCACTATAGTCCCCTCAGTACTCAGACAGGATGGTTAATAGTCTCTTTCTCACATAAACAACAATTTATACCATTTTTGTTTCTGCTGAACAAAAACATTGGAACTGTTGATATGTGTTTGTGCTGTCTGGTGATATAGAAAATAAGTGTTCAAGTGATATAAGAATGATGCCTTGGCAAAGCCCTAGATAGCATGTTAAGGCATAAATGCTTTTGTCTGCAGGTTTACATGATTTTAAAGGGACCATATCATGAAAAACCTGATTTTGTTTTCTTTTTTTTAAATAAAAGAGTATGATATACTTCAATATTTGCATATCGATTCCTATTTATCAACTCAGATGGGAATATTTTGACTCATTTCACATATGAGAAGATTAGCAAATCACAACTAATTAAATTAAATGAAAGAAATTATTAAAGAATTAATTAAATTAGAATAGCCCATGTCCCCTTTAATCATTTTAAAGCCTTAGGAAATGTTTAGTGTTTACATTTTGGTCTTTTTCTCACACAAATCAATTGTATAACTCCAGAAGACTTAATATAGCTTACTATTAACGATACATTTATGGGTTGTTGTTGTTGTTTTTTTTTTTGTTTGTTTGTTTGTTTTTTAAGTCTGAGAGTGGTGAATGAACTTTTGTTGAATGGAAAAGGTCTGTGTATAGATTCTTTGAAATTACTCTTTTTGTATTCCATAGAAAGTCTCACATTTACTTTCTTCCATACTTTAACTTATGCCTTTTGCGGCAAACTTTTCATCACTTTTTCCCCATAATCCCTCTGTTTCACTGACTTTCCATTTATAGTCTCGTCTTTAATGAAAAATCAGTAGGGGAGCGCAAAATAAATGGACACATGAGCAGAGAGCGAGGGATGAGGTATGAAGAAAAAAGAAGAATGGATAGTGGCAGCTGGCAAGTGATACGTCTAAAGCCCAGGATTTAACAGTGAGTGGAAAAGAGGAATTCTATTGGACCAACCTGTGGATTGAGTGTCAGTTAATGCCATTCCTTAATGCCTGTCAACAGAGGGAGAGAGAGAAAGAGAAATGAATGAGAAACAGTGCATGAGGTGATGAGATTTTGTGGTATGGCGAAATTGAAAATGTGTGGGAGAGCGCAAGAGAGGGAGGATGAGGGAAGGACGGATGGATAAAGGAGGAGTTGAGTAATGAGGGCTGTTGTTTGTCAAAGGGTTTTTTTTTTTCATTACCTTGTTTCTCAGTGCAGCAAATGCAAGCCACCCACCCCGACTGACCTTTGACCTTTGAAAGGGATTAGCAACGCAAACTCAGAACTGACCACGTCACACACACGGTAGAGTAAGAAATTAGATACTCTTTTTTCTGAAGGATTAGCCTATTTTCAAGTTTGCATTATTGAGTCTGAAAACATAATGTGTGTACGTGCGTGCTTGTGTGTGGGTGTGAATGCTCAGACAGACCTATCTGTCAGCTCACTGGAGTTTGTTTGTCTCATTCTCAGAGAGGAAACTCTTGGTCTTGACTAAATAAACAAAAGGAAACTCTCACACAGCCTCTTACACAAGGGAAACAGTGTATTTGCCTTCTTAGAGAGGTGCTTTAATGGCAAAAACATCAGAGATGGAGACACACACTAGTCTGTGTGTGGTGTAGATCGCTTTTACACACATCACGTTCACAACCACACCTCTCATATACCATACGCTTACTGACTAGAAACACCAGTCTCCTGCATCCACACACATGACCTCCACAACCCAGACTGAAACATAAAAGTCAACAGCTCTGTTCCAAAGGCAACTGCCTTCTAAGACAGCATACTAACTAGAATAGAACCTCATAAGTGGCTGATTTGGAAAATTCTACTTAGGAATGACATTATTCTGTATTTAATACAGATGAGGAACAACTCAACATTAGGGATTTTTTTGTTGTTGTTAAATAGTAATTAACTAATTTTATGAGATGATATTTTATTTTATTTTATTTTTTAAATTTCCTTTCATTTAATTTAATTAAATTTTTTAATTTTTTTATTTTTGGCAGATGGTTTTTGCTCGACATCTTGAATGAATTTTTTCCACTTACCTCATCACAATGATGCGATGATGCCTTAAAATACTGCCTTGTCAGCTGACGGGGTTTCGGAACAGAGCAAATGTTTTTGCACTCATGCGTTTTGCAGTGAAGAAAAAAAACTGCTCCCTCTTCTTTCCCCTCGGACATCCCATAACACTACTACTACGTTGCCTGAGGCCACATTGTGGCGTCAGTCACGGGTGGGTCAGTGTGGTCTAAGCCAGCTGAAATTGACTCTGTCTTTCAAATCTGTAAACACATTTCACAGAAGTCACCTATAGCCCGAGGAAACGACTGATGCCTCTTAACACAGACTCACAATCTGGTTGGCTACACAAGAAATGTGAGTTGGTAGTAAAGGAAAATTGTGATTGATTAAAATATTATCTCTGTATTTAGTCTGTTTTTGTTTTATTAGCAAGCTGAAAATTTTAATTGAAAAATTAAATTCTAGAATTTGTTATAACATTTCTTTGTTTTATTTATTTAGTTTTAAATACTAAAACTTTTATGTTTATTTCCAGGTTTACCTGACGTTTTTATGTGGTCTCAGACTATATATTAATGGCATCATCTCCTGCTTTGTGGCATATCAGGGTGTTATTTTTGTTTGTTTGTTTGTTTGTTTTTGGCCAATGAAATGTGGTTTAGCATGAGAATGGCCCTCTTCCTAGTATCTTCTGCCACCTAGTACACTGTCAGGAAAAAAAAAAATTGTACAAAAGATGTAACTAGGAGGGTCCCCTTTAAAAATCTTCAAATATGTACAATTTAAGTACTAAAATGTACACTTTTGGTACCAGTATGTACTTTTAAGGTACTAATATGCGCTCTTTAGGTGCAAAGGTGTACCTTTTGAAAGTGTACCTTAAGGGTATCTTTTTTTGTTGTTGTTGTTGTTTAGCATTACCATGTAGTAAATCAAGGTTTGCTTGACTGCAATATAAACTAACTAACTTTTTTTTTTTTTAAGCCAAATTCCTTCAATATTTCCTGCCCCGACTTCCTGTTTCAGTTGGAAAAATGTCAACATAGGTCAGGTCAAACCATTTCATGGGTTTATGAAATGTTAAAATGTGAATTTAACAGCTTGGCGAGTCTCATATTCGGCAGGGCTTCTTTTAAAATGTGTTATTTGACCCAAGAGTCAGAGTTTCATTTCAACCAAAACCCATGGCACAAAGGAAGAGCATCAGCTTTTCTGCCTCATCCCCTGAAAGCAGCCACTCTGAAACTATCAGAGTGAGTTTCTAGCCAACAGTAAACAAGCACAAATAAAGGGCTGAGATTGAGTCTTGAGAGGGCTTTTTGTTATCTGTAGTGTTGTGGAGCGGCACTGGCAGTCCTCCCGGTGACTACCCAATAGCACTTTCCTTTTCTTATTTTTCATACCATTTTTGGAGAGGACAACGGGCAAAGTGTATAGCTTGATCCACAGCAGACCATCCATACCATAAATGTCATCTTTGTGTTTGTAAGTGTGTGTGTGTATCTGGAGTTGTCCAAACTCACGTCCCTTTCCTCTTATTGTGTTATTACAGGCTGCTGACGCAGAACCAGCTGTATTTATTTTCTTTGGCGGATTGAGTTGAAAGAGGCGTGACCGAGACTGATCTCTGGTCAGTCTGGAATCACCATCTCCATCTTCACTACAAACGTGACATTTCATTATGCAAGATGTGGAAAATCAGTGTGCGAGGAGGAAAAACGTTTCACAATCACCGTCAAATGAACATGATGAGAATAAATACAGAGCGGCTGAAGGAAGCTGGTATAATGCTCACATAGGATTATGGTGGGTAATTTCCTGTAGAAAAACATGTCACTGTCATTACAAAAAAGGAGGAAAAAAGTCATAAACAGCAAATGTGATTGTGAGAATCGGATATGAGCTCTCAGCGAAGCTCATTTGTCTGGTGCTGTTATGATGGCCTGATATGAAGCGCAGTGTTGTTCGGTTATTTAGAAAGATCAAGAGCAAACGGAAGCATTTCTTCCTTTTATCACGTGGAGAGGCTTTTAGTAGCTTGCCCGCATTTCCGTTCTCCTTCTCTCGCTCTTTCCTTTTCTTTCTGACTCTCCATGCCCCCGCTTCCCTCTCTCCCACGGTAGCGTTCGCCCGGGTAATCATGGGTAATCTTCACCATCCCTGCCCTTTTTATCTCCTGTCATTTTCTCTGATAGTGACTTTCCTCCTTCCTTTCAACCTCCTGCATGCAGTCGGGATTGAGGCATGATAGAAATGAAATGAAATGAAATGATGAAGAAATGAAATGAAATAGGATTGGCAAACAAGCCATGGGCCAGAGTCACGCCATGTGCATTGATGCCCCATGTGCGTTTATTTCCATCCATTTCCATGAGTCCTGAATTTATCAAAGCAACCCACTCAGATTCGATGATGGCTTATGTACTTATGCATTATGGTTTGCATACTTTGCAATATCATTGATGATGGATGGGTAGATGACGGATGGAATGATGGGTTGTTAAACTAAGAAGACCTTTATGATCTTTTTGTATTTGGTCCCATCCATCTTTTAAACCAAGATTAGGCCTAAATTGCTCTGTGAAAATAACCCTTCTACATATCTTCAGAAACATCAGAATGAAAATTACGTTTATGATGAGAACTCTGCTTACCCACACAGTCAGTAGGGCTAGGAATGTTATTTCCCCTCAAATATAGACACCGGTATTTAACCCTCCTACACTGAGCCGTGTTGCTTGTAATTATGCTGCTTGTCAGTGAGAGGTTGTCCATTTCCTGTGCCCCACTGATTGGGGAATAGAAGGATGGATACGTGTGGCCGCCGCTAGACCTTTATTACCATTCGATTCCAGCAGGAGGAAGGACGTTTCTGCGAAATGACAAACACCACCTACCTAACCTGTGTGTTTGTTCAACACATTGAAAGTTTGAGTAAAGCTAGTCTTTGTAGAAATTATTTGTTCTGTAGACTTTACATTGAAAAGGACAAGTCAAATTGACACAGTTCCAAGATATATTTGCTTAGCATGATAGAATACTTAAGTGAGGGGAAAGAAATGATAAGGGTTGGTCTTTATTATATTTTAGCACCCTAAGATATACACACAGCTCATTTTAAGGAGGGATGGTACAGGGAGGGATGATAGGTACTTTTTCTTTCAAAGGAAGGCTTCATTACTCAGTGAAATTAATATTTCGTAAGACAGTCAGCAAATACTTATGGATTCTTGCTTATAATGTTACACATTAATTTCACTTTGTGAGATATAAAGTCAATCAAAATAAATAAAGTCTCAATTGTGTAATTTAGGGGCATAATTATGAAAAATAGTTGCAATTACAACAAATAATTAGAATTCAAGTCTGGAGTTTGTTTGTCTCATTCTCAGAGAGGAAACTCTTGGTCTTGTAATTGTGAGGTATAAAGTTGCAACTGAGAGATACACGTCTGTGTCTTTACATTTCTGTAAATTTACTCTTCTTTACAGGTTGTGAACCAAAACTGCTTTCATTGATTTGAATTTGATAATTGTTTGAATTATTATTATTATTATTGTCATACCTACACTACATTAAATCTACAGTAAAAGTATACATTTCTTTCTTTTTGAAAGAAATTCATACTTTTATTCAGCAAAGACAAAAATTTATCAAAAGTGACAATGAAGAATATTTAAAAATTTTATTTCTATTTCTAATAAATGCTGTTCTTTCCATTCATCAAAGAATCCTGGAAAATATGTATCAGTTTCCACCAAAATATTTAGCAGCACAACTGTTTTTAACAATGATAAAAATAAGAAGTGTTTCTTGAGCCAAATCATCATATTAGAATGATTTCTGAAGGATCATGTGACGCTGAAGACTGGAGTAATGAGTAAATTACATTTTAAAATATATCACAATAGAAGACAGTCATATTAAATTGTAATAATATTTCACAGTATTATTGTTTTTACTGTATTTTTAATTAAATAAATGCAGCCTTGTAAGCAAAAGACTTCTTTTAAAAATATAAAAAAAAATCTTACCTCAAACTTTTGAACATTTATTTAAAATAATCCTGCACCTAAATTGCAGTAAAAACAAAACAGACTGTGATTGCTTTGCCAGTTATTTGATTAATGTTGCTTTATGTGCTGGTGACACAGACCTTTCTTGTCTAAGCATTTCTTGGTATTTCTTGGGCCAGAATAAGCTACAAATTGGACCATGCACATAGTCAAAAGTCTGGCTGCGTGAGACTAACTGCCATCTGACCCTTCATCCTGAGTCTCAGCGAGGCTCCTGTGTTCATTGCTCGTGGAGGATTTGCTTCCCAGTGGCTGGTAAACAGGCAATCGATCAGAGCAGCTTGCATACAAACAAACCTGAATGCGGGCTCACACCTCGCTATAGGGAAGGGAGAAAGATTGATCGTAATTGGTGGGTGGGAAGAGTTTATGTACGAGAGTGAAACGTATGCAACTGAGAGTGAGAGAGGAAATTTGGAGATAATGCGGAGGTGACTGAAGGGTCACGTCCAATTCCTAGCACAACTCCCTGCTTCTGTGATTGCGTGCTTGTGCATTTATAGGAGCACAAGTTTGATGCCATGTTTTTTGATAATGATGTGTGTTAGTGATGGGAAGATTTGTTTTTGTGAATCAGTTCTTTCAAACTGTTTAAATGAACTGCTTTAAAATATCTAAACTGTTCCAATTATGCCATAGGTAGACTCATTTTGTTATTTTTATTCTCTTTCCAGTTATCTTTTTTTAATAAGGCTGTTTGTTTGTATTTTCATGCGTAGCCTGCCAGTTCAGTTTGTTGCATCATGTTCATTATTATTCAGTTAATTTAAACCCCAAATATTATATATAATTTTGGTCATGTCCAAAACAGACTGTCCTCTGTTTAATAAACTACTGAGTCATTGTTTGAGGATCACTCTGACAAATTCAGTCTGATTTGTGAACAAGTAATTCAGAGTAGTTTTGTGAACCAGTTCAACTGATTTTTTGAAAAGATCTTTTTCAGTAAAATAATACATTCATGAATCAGATTGCTTGTGTGTGCGCACGCAGCCTTTATCCTTCACAGAAAATGTTTACCTCAACATTTCTCAGTTTCTCAGCTGGCATGGTTCTCTCAACAGATTTACGATCAATAATTATGTGTTTGTGAACATCACACAATATCTCTCAAATACATCAAAGTGAGTGAGAATATGTGGTTTCCCTTTCTACTCTTTCTTTCTGTCTCACTCTCTTTTTCTCTCTCTTTTCTTCTTCCATGACTCATTTTAGCCAGGATCGATTTTCCTGCAGGCTATAATCAGGGCAGGCCTTTCATGTCAGCTCTTTGTGACATTAGGGGAAGGTGCCTGGACCGCTTGAAGGACCCCATGTGTTTTCAGAACAGGGTTGGCCCTACAGTGATTGTGCGTTCATTACCCTCAGGGTGCGGCCTGAATGTGTCTGTGCCACATTTTGGGCTAAAAGACCCCTAATTTAGGAGTGTACTTTTGCAAAGTGTTATGATCAAGCATCATACATCAATATATACTGATTCTAAACGTTTGACCGGTAGTATATATGTATATATATATATATATATATATATATATATATATATATATATATATATATATATATATATATATATATATATACATATATAATACCGGTCAAACGTTTAGAATCAGTAAGATTTTTAATGTTTTTAAAATAAGTTTTGTCTGCTCACTGCATTTGTTTAATTACAAATACAGTAAAAACAGTAATATTGTGAAATATTATTACAATTTAAAATAACTGTTTTCTGTTTGAATATATTTTATGAAGTAATTTATTCCTTTGATCAAAGCTGAATTTTCAGCATCATTACTCCAGTCTTCAGTGTCACATGATCCTTCAGAAATCATTCTAATACTGATCTGCTGCTCAAGAAACATTTATTGTGTACAATTGTACAAAATATTTGTGTACAATATATTTTTTCAGGATTCTGTGATGAATAGAAAGTTCAAAATAACAGCATTTATTTGAAATATAATCTTTTGTAACATCATAAATGTCTTTACTGTCACTTTTGATCAATTTAATGCATCCTTGCTGAATAAAAGTATTAATTTCTTAATTTTTTTTTTTTTTCAAAAAAAATAAAAATAAAAATTCTTACTGACCCCAAACTTTTGAACAGTAGTGTATAATGTTACAAAAGCTTTGTATTTCAGATAAATGTTGTTTTTTTGAACTTTATATTCATCAAGGAATCCTGAAAAAAGGTACACAACTGTTTTCATCATTGATAATAATCATAAATGTTTCTTGAGCAGCAGATCATCATATTAGAATGATTTCTGAAGGAGCATGTGACACTGAAGACTGGAGTAATGATGCTTAAAATTCAGCTTTGCCATCACAGGAATAAATTTCTTTATAAAATATATTCAAACAGAAAACAGTTATTGTAAATTGTAATAATATTTCTCAATATTACTGTTTTTACTGTATTTTTAATTAAATAAATGCAGCCTTGGTGAGCAGACGAAACTTCTTTTAAAAACATTAAAAATATTACCGTTTCCAAACTTTTGACTGGTAGTGTATATATATATATATATATATATATATATATATATGTTTTATTATGAATTATTCTCATTTTGTTGATATTTTAATTGTGATTAATTTTCATTAATTTCTAAATGTTCTAAATGTATATCTTTATGATCTAAATCTAATTATAATATAAAGTAAAAAAACATTAAATAAATAGATATTTATCTAAAATATTAAATAAATCGATTACATATTATTGCTGTGGTACTAAAGCTTTTTGAGTGTTGAGGTGACGTTTCTTCAACACTCATTCATATGTATTACTGCTAACAGAAGCAAAAACAAGTTTTATAAATCAGATAACAGATAACTTTTTTAAGATCAGCTGTCAAGAGCGACAAGCCAGTAGACTAATTCCAAGACTTCTGATTGGCCTTTGCATTCATGAGCGCATCAGAGATTTCTGTGATTGGTTATAATGCTCAACTGCTTGACTCAACAGAACTAGACATAAATACAATGATGTAATGGACACTCTTTACAATTAGTTATGATTTCTCAATACCTTTGAGAACATCTCAGTAAGTTGTTTATAGTTTAAGTTTGAGTGCTAATGTGTGTTCTTAGTTTCAGATTCACTGCTTCTGTGGCACATAGCAAAGGAAATATGTTTTGTTTTTGTCTGACTGCTGGTTTAAACAGATTGCTGTAGACAAACATCACTAATGTGCTTATTGCTTTTTCAAGTTTACAAATGTTTCCTAGTATTTGTTTAAATCCTTCTTTTCCTGCTCTGTCCCCGTCACCCCATGCCACACGCTTTCCATCTCCCCATGCTTCCCCGAACCCTCACGGGAATAATCCCAGCGGTTCAGAGGTCAGTCTGGCAGAAAGTCCCCTGGCTAGTTCATATTTCGCGTTCCTAAAGCACATAATATCTCTCATTACACTTTTCAGTGCGAAGGTCATTTAGGCCCAGGCTTAAATTGAGAAGTGACAACCTACATAAGAACCCAAAGGGGGAAAAGACCCCACTTAGCCCAGGATCAGAGCCATTCCTTGGGTTAGCGGGCTGACCCGTGTGCCCCGTCTGGACTAGCTGTAATTATATTAGCACAGGCGCTAGGAGCGTTAGCTTAAGCTCAGATGGTCTCCCAGACTTTGGCTTTTCAACACCAGCTGATATGAGGGGCCCTGTATTTCAGGTTATTATGGAAAGCCCCTATCATCAAATCTATTTGTAGGACAAGGTCGCGCCACATCACAACGAGATGAAGGGATTAAGATTGCAGTCTCTTTCACGCTCTTGCACATTTTTTCTCAGCTGCTCTTCAAAAGCGGTTTTGTGATGGGGATAGGGGATGATTGGCAGCTGTTGCCCACCCTGGATGGGGCAGACAAAATGTGTGGTCAGTTCTCATACATGGTAATTGGCCATAACACACAGTCTTGGCCCTTAGACCCTTACAAAAAGTACTGTGGTGGTACCTTGGTTTGATGTTTGATATAGCAAATGCTATTTGGCCAATGACAGATAAAGAAACGTATAAAAGATAAAGAAGAGGAAAAATCTAATTAAAATAAAAAGAACGTAGAAATCTAAAGTCATTATTTTCAGTTTTTTAATATATTTTTTTCAACATAGTTTTTTATTTATTTATTTATTTTTTTTACAAATATTATGAATTATTAATTCACAAATATCAGTTTTGCAAGGTTTTTGTAAGCTGCACCATGTTTTACCTCCTGTTAAAAACATAAAAACATGCTGGTATATTCAGGTTTTTGTGTATATGAATCGCATTACGTTTTATTGCATTTATGTTTTATGTTCTTGTTTGTATTAGTGTTATTTATTAATATTTTGAATTATCTGTTATTTTATTATATTTTCAGTTTTCATTTTAATTTTAGTTCAAATTTTGTTACATCTTTTGATATTTTTTTTTTTCTGTTTAGCTTTAACTTATTTTTAAATGTAGTTTCAGTAATTTTAGTATACAGCAAAATCTGGTCAGAGTACATTTGATCCCTCTCTAAATAGTGTTAAAATAACACTGAAGCAGAGGTAAAGTTAATGAGATAATTAAGCAATCAATGATGATTGAGCAATAATGATAAACACCTGCTGTTAACAACCAGAATCACTGAAGAAAAGAGAAACACAAGAACTACAACTGAACTACAACATCTACAGAATTGACAATTAACAGAGGTTTATTGTTCAAGAAAAGAAAAGAAAAGAAAAGAAACGAAACGAAACGAAACGAAACGAAACGATGCCACCATGATGAAGATCAGCGTTTGCTTAAGTTGGGCTCTTGACCCTTGACTTCCTATGTTAGATTTTTTTCTGCAACAATGCATAGGTTGTTGTTGTAAAGCAGTGAGGTCAGTGCCTTACAGTGAGCAGGTATTAGCTGCTTTTATATGATGTCGTAGTCATTGTGAGATTTCTGGGTTATATCAAAAGCAATTGCTCATATGTTTTATCATTTAAAAAAAGCGTTGCAGCAAATAGACATATTGAACCATTTTAAAACTGTGTAGTGCATTTTTTTTTTTTGAACTGCTGCATTACCTAGATACACACAGAGATATTAAGAATCAGCATATGAATCTCAACAGTAGTGATAAAAAAAATAAAAAACGCTTCATGCTGCAATGCATGCTGGGTATCACCATAGGACAAAACTCCCATCATGCACTGCAGTATGAATAATTATTGTCACCACTGTTGAGGATTGTATGCTATATTTTCATGTATAAGCCTGAACGGTAACAGTCCCTCATTTTTAGCATTAAAGAGTTATGATTGCATTTGTTTAATGGATTTTTTTTTTTTTTTTTTTTTTGTGTTGTAATAGCTGAATCCCAGTCAGGAAATCAAAGAGAACTCTTTGTGGTATTCATTTGAAATGGCTTTCAAAAATTTCAAGCTGATCTGCTTCTTCAGTCTTTTGATTCACCAACGTACAAGTGTTTCTTGTGAAACACTATTGCAATTGCTCAAATGCAACAAATTTTAAAGACATAAAAGGGTCAAGAGCCCAACTAAAACAAACCCTGACCACCATGATGGTGGCATAATTTGTTGACCAATAAAACACCAACATCTAAACCTCTGTTAATTCTCAATAAGAACTTATTTAGATGTGTGACAGAAATAAAGTCACTCTGGTTAGTAATAGGTGAATCAGATCTATTAATCAGATCTTGAGAGATTTAATGTCTTTCATCTTCAGTTGATTTCATCTAAGGCTGTGGCTGAAGTCAGCTTCTTGTGTTTCTCTTTTCTTTAGTGATTGTTAACAGCAGGTGTTCATCATTAATGTTCAATCATCACTTAATTAATTGCTTAATTATCTCTTTAACTTTAACTCCGCTTTAGTGTTATTTGAACACTATTTAGAGAGGGACCAAATGTACTCTGAGCAGAGTTGATTTAACTCTGGGGATTTTACTGTGTACTTAAACTTTGATTACAGTTAGTTGCCAAGTTTACATTTTTCATTTAATATTTTATTTCAGCTTTATTTCAGTTAACAAAAATGACTTTTTAGTTTTACTTAACAATAACAACACTGATTAGACAGGACAAAAAAAAAAAAAAGAAAAAAATATACCATCATACTGAATAATTTGGATAGTCTCTATCCATTGTATATTCATGTTGATCAAAAAATACTTTAAAGAATACAGTGGTACTTTCATGATCACCATGTCTAATACCATGTTCAAAAAGCCACAGTAGCAATGGATTTTAGCTAGTGTAGACTGGAACAGAAATCACTGAGGTTATATGTGAAATGTATACATTCAGATTAACTCAGTGATATGTTATAGTGCTCTTTTGCTTGTTTAGTCATGTGGTTGTGTTTGGTTAAATGACCAGAGGCATGCTCTGTGACCTCTGGGTACCTCTAGACCCAACTGATTTGACCTTTGACCTCTGCTATTCTCTAAAAATGTTTCACATCATAATGGACCAATCAGTGACAGACCCCCAAGGAGGTCTATAATACTTGGAGAAATGCTATCCGGTAACATTCTTATTTATCTCAATGGCACTTGGTCAGCTGGTGGAGGACCCCTGAAATCAGTTTTGCTCATGGATGCTCAGGTCTAGACAAGATTATTTTTGAACAGCTTAATATTTAAAAAAAAATAATAAATAAATAAATAAATAAAATATTTTCACCGTGGCTTTTAACTAGTATTCTATGTATTATGTTTCCGTCACTTATTTTTTATGTGATATACTTGATGTTTGTTTTTTGTCCCAAACACTAGAAAATTATGAAGCTCATTTCATGCTTTCATCTTGCTTTTTAACAAATGTAGTTGAGGACGGTGCCAACAATGCCAAAATCATTAATTGAAATCCAAGGGAACACATTTAACAGTAAACTGAGAGCAATGTAAGTCTCTTTGGATAAAACACCTGCCAAATGCATCAGATGAATGACTGAAGCTATGTGTAAGTTTTTTAATGTATTACTCGCTTTTTTTATTGCCAATGTGTGAACAGCTTGTAATGAAATTTAAAAACAAGACCTCCCCGACTTCCTAGGTTGTCTACGAAAGCCTGTAGACTTATTTTAATGTGAAGAACTCGGGATGTATTTGGCAGGAAATTCAAAAGGATGTGATGTACACTCCCGAGAGCCTGTCTTCCGTTCAATGACTCATGAAATGAATGCTTACAATGATGCCGAAAGAGCCATTCTGTACTGTAATCCCAATGTGCCATGCTAAGAAAAGAGATTAATTCAAACTAGTCTCACATAGCCAGATCTATATAGTCTGTAGGCTCAAATATACTTTATAAGTATAATTTTAATTACCTCATCTGTTGACATGATGCTGGTTAATTGCAGTCCTCGTGCAAACATATCCATAATATCTATGATCAGATGCTTTCTTAACTACTGTTTTCTCATCACTGTTATTTATGTGTTTATTTTGTTATTGAGAGGAATCAACCGATCATCAGTCTAACCACAGTCTCTACTCTTCAGCACAATGGTAACCCCAAAAGCTCACACATACCAGAAAACCTTTTAAATTCCAAAATAATACAACTTTAAACACTAACAGATCTCCCCTATATCAATATTGAGCAAAACACATGAAATAGCACTTAATTTTAACATTTACTCTCCTTTAACAATCAGAAGCAAAGCATGCTGGGAACTAGAAATCTGTTGTAACTACTGATTGTAACTCATTCCATGAATGTGTGTATATATGTGTGTACAATACATTCACATTTATATGGGAACATGTATGTGCAATATATGTACATAATAAAGAATAAAACTTTATGAATGTAATGCTATTTTTGTCTTGATTTATAAATATTTTATATGTATCAATATATTGCAATACATGGTCAATGCATATATTGCAGTATATTGAAAAATATAAGCACTAGTTTCCCATATATGAAAATGTATTATGTAATATATCGCATTATATTTTGCAGTATATTCCCATATATATTCCCGTGACCTCTTAAATCCTCCAGATAGCCTTTTTTGTGTTTCTTTATTTGCCTTGTGTAACTTTCTTTGTGTGTCCAGACAATTCTGTCTGTTTTTCTCTTACATAGATCCATAAATTGCTTCGTTTTAATCTGCTGTCAATCTTCCTGATGTTCCATTTCTGCTTGTGTTTCTTCTCACTCTCTCTCGCTCTCTTTTTGTCCATTCCTCTCCCTCTGTTTTAACTGCATTTTGAGGACATAACTGCAGGCCGTGGATCAGAAATATCTCCAGTGAATATAACATGGCGTGGCTTGAGAGTTTAATCACGCTCTACTATCTGTACGTGTCAGTTGGTGGCGTGCTACATTAGCATGTTCCCAGAGGATGTGATCGAAATGGAGCTTGTGTGCCAGCTAATTACACAGCTTCTGCAAATTACAGCGACCTTCGTCAACCCCACGTTAGCAGTACTATAGCGAGGAATGTTTGTTTCATATATTTAACTGCTGTATCTACACATGATAAGATGAGAACTATCTACATTAAATACTCAGAGCAGGACAAAGTGCTTCAAATGCTTGTGTGTGTGTGTGTGTGTGTGTGTGTGTGTGATTGTATATATATATATATATATATATATATATATATATATATATTGTATATACACACATATTATATTATATTATATTATATTATATTATATTACATTTATTCTATTATATTGTTAATAAATAATATTATTTTTTCACAGACTGCATATAAATATGTTTGGCTTTGATTAGAAGAAATGGTTCTCTCTCTCTCTCTCTCTCTCTCTCTCTCTCTCTCTCACTCACACACACACACATATGTGGGTTCCCATGCTTTATGGGGACTTTCCATAAACAAAATTATTTTTATACTGTACAAACTGTATATTCTATCCTCTCACCCTAACCCATACCCCTTTTACTATACTATACTTATGTATTACTATACTTATGGGGACATTTGGTCCACATAACTTTAGGGTCACAAACACACACACACTCATTCAATGGATATTAATGACACGAGCAAAAGCAAAGTTAATGTGTTATTGGTGATGCACGGCTTATCTGATGCCGTAAAAGCTTCGACAGTGTTCACACATGCACTTATGTACAATTATTCTGCTAACATGCTGCATTGGTTTAATAAATTAGCTGCTCTTGGTAGCAGCAGCAGGGCTATTTTGGGTAGCACTTTAACATATTTATGGGCATAATAATAGTAAAGCCATTACAGGTGGATGCTGGATGAATGTGGTTTGCTAGCAGTTTTTATTAAGTCAAACAGACTAGATTTTTGTGTGCCTAAATCTCAGCCAATCACAGTAGCCTACTTGTGGGGAGAAAATTATCTCCAAAATTATTACAGCTAGCAAGACTCTTGTTGTGTTTTAAATCACATACTGTATAGTAGGTACTACATTTGGTTTGAAACGTACTTCGCAACTGTTAAAAAAAGTATTTTCTACACAGTATGTAGATAGCAAAGTTGTGCTGGCCCAGATCCGGCTTGCATCTGCCCCTGGTGGTATGATGATCTGGGTATGATGACTGCACCTGTTTGCCAGATCTGAGCCACAAGCAGGCCATAGCAATGCCACATGTCAGCCAAGAGCAAAGAAATAAACCAGAACTGGACCTTAATTGAGCCACAAAATCTTTATATATTATTTATAGAATCATCTTAGCATTAACAAGCCTGCTAACAAGCAGAATCACTGAAGGAAAGAAGAGAACAGAAAATAGAGACAAACAGAAACACAAGACTACAACTGACTTCAGCCAAAGCCTTAGATGAAATCGACTGAAGATAAAAGAAGACATCTCTCCAGATCTCAGCAGAGGAGGATTAAACAACTCCACAAACAGCATTACAGCTTCACACATTGCTAAACAGATTGGCTTTATTTCTGTCATTCATCCACAGAAGTTCTTATTGAGAATTAACAGAAGTTTAACGCTCATGTTTGTTTCATTTGAAGTCACTATAATGGTGATTGGTGTTTCCATTAAGGCTATTAACTCTTATAATATGTTTGTATTTTCTAGCTGCTGTGACAGTGTGTTTGTCAAACATATTTGCAGTAGCAAAGAAAGCTGAAAATGTGGTTAGATGATTATTTTTAGCTATTAATGGGTTTGGGTTTTATAGTCATCATAAAATAGCCTGAATCACTGATGTCACTTGAATGTAATAATTGTGTTGTGCCATTAATATATTTGAATTACAAACCCTGTTTCACTACAACATGAGATCACACTGTACTGCATAAATCAGCTAGAAAATTAAATTAAAAAAAAAAAAAAGACACATTGACAAACACAGATATGAGCAATCAGCATATGAATCTCAACAATGGTGACAACAAAATATTCAGGCAATCAGATCAACTCTGAACATCACAAAAAGCTAATAAAAGACAGAACAAAAACCACAGCAAAAAATAAAAGCAAATAGTTAGAATTAAAGAAAATAATAGGACAATTCAGCTGCATCATTTATACATGCTGTGATGCATGCTGGGAGTTTCGTACTATTGTTCCCAGCATGCATTGCGGCATGACACTTTTGATTGTCACCTTTGTTGAGATTCATGTGCTGATTCTTAATGTCTTCGTGTGTCAGCCAGTGAGAGAACCAGGATTTTTTCATAAGGGGGGTGATTAGGCAGGGACCAGCAACCAGCTTGTCCAGAATGTCATGGATAAGACATGCAGATAACTACATACTGTAATTCAAAGATTATTCAATCGGCATTGAATTTTATATAATCAATGAGCTTTTCACCATTCCTGAGTTTGTCTGTTTCAAAAACTTGCAACCTAAAAAATAAATAGTCAAATGTTTAACTTTCTATATTAGACAAAAATAAATTAACTCAGTACAAAGGAAATTAGTTAGAGATTAGTTCAGAGATGTGACGCATATATAACAAATACAATCATGCACAGATTTAAAGTGCCCCTATTATGCATTTTCAAATATTACCTTTCATGCAGTGTGTAGCTGTCTGTGAATGTAAATGATCTGTAAATAAATAAAGTTATTGTCTTTGTCTCTCTCTCTCAAAAAAAAAAAAAAAAAAAATCAACTCTGAACAGCCTAAACTATTCGTCAGGAATTCCAGTCTCACTTCCGTGATGGCCACACGTCACTAGGTAGCATAATGCCTGCTTATGTTCTATGTTGTCCGCCGACGAGCATCCTGACCCACCCACAAACCCTATAGCATTTCCGTATGGTTAACATCATGTCGAGAAGACGACCTGTCCTACACTGTGAAAGTAAATGTGTTTTATTTTCACTTCCGAGTGATAAGGCTGCAAAGAATCAATGGTTAGGTTATGTTTTGTTATAAGATTTCAATGATGGTTAGTTCTGTTCTGCTTCTAGATTTCAATGACGGTCAGTTTTGTTCCTTTATGAGATTTTAATGACGGTTGGTTTTATTCGGTTATGAGATTTCAGTGACAGCCGGTTTTGCCTCGGTTACAAGATTTCAATGACAGTCGTTTTTCATTTTCAGTCAGTTTTGTTCAGTTACGACATCTAAATACGATATGTTTTGTTCTTTTACAAGATTGTTATAACAGTTGGTTTTGTTCCATTCCGAGATTCAACGATGGTCAGTTTTGTTCCGTTACAAGATTTCAATGACAGTCTGTTTTATTCGGTTATGAGATTTCAATGACGGTCGGTTTTGCTGGGTTATGAGATTTCAATGACAGTTGGTTTTAAGCGTCAGTCAGTTTTGTTCTGTTATGAGAATTCAAAGATGGTCAGTTTTGTTCTTTTACAAAATCTCAATGACGGTTGGTTTTCAGTGTCAGTCGGTTTTGTTCTATTATGAGATTTCAAAGACGGTCGGTTTTGTTCCTTTGTTCTTTCACGAAATTTCAAAGGCAGTTAAGAGATTTTAATGATGGTCGCTTTTGCTGGGTTATGAGATTTCAATGATGGTCAGTTTTGTTCCGTTTTGTTCCTTTATGAGATTTAAATAATGGCCTTTTTTTTTTTCCATTACGAAATTTCAGTGCTTCTTGGTTTTGTTTCCTAATGAGATTTTAATGACAGTTGTCTTTGTTTCTTAACAAGATTTTAATGACAGTTGGTTTTGTTCTGTTACGAGATTTCATTGATGGTCGGTTTTGTTTGGTTACGAGATCTCAATGACAGTTGGTTTTCAGTGTCAGACAGTTTTGTTCAGTTATAAGATTCCAATGACGTCTGTTTTATTCAGTTATGAGATTTCAGTGACGGCCAGGTTTGCTCGGTCACAAGATCTCAACAACTCAGGTTTGTTTCTTTGCAAGATTTCACTTGGTTTTTATTGTCAGTCAGTTTTGATCTTTTATAAGATTTTAAAGACAGTCTGTTTTGTTCTGTTACGAGATTTCAATGACAGTCAGTTTTGTTCAGTCTTGAGATCTCAATGACAGTTGGTTTTCAGTGGTCATGAGATGGTCACGAGATCTCAATGACGGTTGGTTTTCAATGTTAGTCGGTTTTGTTCTGTTATGAGATTTCAAAGACAGTCAGTTTTGTTACTTTGTTCTTTCATGAGATTTCAAAGACAGACGGTTTTGTATAATTGCGAGATTTCAATGATGGTTTTATTCGGTTTTGAGATTTCAATGACATCTATTTTATTCAGTTATGTGATTTCAGTGTCAGTCGGTTTTGTTCTGTTATGAGATTTCTATGATGGTCGGTTTTGTTCCATTACGAGATTTCAATAACGTCTGTTTTATTCAATTATGAGATTTCAGTGATGTCCGGTTGTGTCCGGTAATGAGATCTCAATGCTGGTCAGTATTCTTCCTTTACAAGATTTCAGTTTTGTTTGGTTATGAGATCTCAACGACAGTTTGTTTTCAGTGGTCACGAGATGGTCACAAGATTTCAGTGATGGTTGGTTTTCAGTGTCAGTCAGTTTTGTTCTATTATGAGATTTCAAAGGCAGTTGGTTTTGATTTGTTAAGAGATTTTAATGACGGTCGGTTTTATTCGGTTATGAGATTTCAGTGACGGCTGGTTTTGCCTCGGTTACAAGATTTCAATGACAGTCGTTTTACATTTTCAGTCAGTTTTGTTCAGTTATGACATCTTAATACGGTATGTTTAGTTCTTTTACAAGATTTTTATGACAGTTGGTTTTGTTCCATTCCGAGATTCAATGATGGTCAGTTTTGTTCCGTTACAAGATTTCAATGACAGCCGGTTTTATTTGGTTATGAGATTTCAATGATGGTCGGTTTTGCTGGGTTGTGAGAATTTAGTGACGGTTGGTTTTCAGTGTCAGTTAGTTTTGTTCTGTTATGAGAATTCAAAGATTGTCGGTTTTGTTCCTTTGTTTGTTTCAGACAGTCGGTTTTGTTCTCTTACAAGATTTCATTGATGGTTGGTTTTGTTCCGTTGTGAGATTTCAATGATGGTCAGTTTCATTTGGTTATGAGATTTCAGTGATGTCCGGTTGTGTTCAGTAATGAGATTTTAGTGATGTCCAGTTGTGTTCGGTAATGAGATCTCAATGATGGTCAGTTTTCTTCCTTTACAAGATTTCAATGACGGTCGGTTTTGCTGAGTTGTGAGATTTCATTAATGGTCAGTTTTCTTCTGTTACGAGATTTCAAAGACAGTCCGTTTTATTTCTTCGTGAGATTTCAATGACTGTCTGTTTTGTTCCATTACAACATTTCAATGATGGTTGGCTTTGTTTCATTACAAAATGTCAAGGTCAGTCGGTTTCATTTCGAGATTTCAGTGACGGTCGGCTTTGTTCCTGTTCACGAGATCTCAATGATGGTTGGTTTTAATTGGTTTTGGAATTTCCATGACATCTGTTTTATTCAGTTATGAGATTTCAGTGACAGCCGGTTTTGTTCTGTTATGAGAATTCAAAGACGGTCGGTTTTGTTTCTTTGTTCTTTTACGAGATTTCAGAGACAGTCGGTTTTGTTCTGTTACAAGATTTCATTGACAGTCGGTTTTGTTCCGTTACGAGATTTCAATGACGTCTGTTTTATTCGGTTATGAGATTTCAGTGACGGCTCGTTTTGTTCAGTTACAAGATCTCAATGATGGTCAGGTTTGTTTCTTTATGAGATTTCAGTTGGTTTTCATTGTCAGCCAGTTTTGATCTTTTATGAGATTTTATTGACAGTTGGTTTTGTTCAGTCACAAGAGCTCAATGACGGTTGGTTTTCAATGTTAGTCGGTTTTGTTCTATTATGAGGTTTCAAAGACGGTTGGTTTTCAGTGGTCACAAGATGGTCACGAGATCTCAATGACGGTTGGTTTTATTCGGTTTCGAGATTTCCATGACATCTGTTTTACTCAGTTATGAGATTTCAGTGATGGCTGGTTTTGTTCCTTTGTTCTTTTACGAGATTTCAGAGAAAATCGGTTTTGTTCTGTTACAAGATTTCATTGACAGTCGGATTTGTTCCATTACGGGATTTCAATGACGTCAGTTTTATTTGGTTATGAGATTTCAGTGACAGCTGGTTTGATTCAGTTACAAGATCTCAATGACAGTTAGTTTTCAGTGGTCACAAGATCTCAATGATGGTCAGGGTTTTCAATGTTAGCCAGTTTTGTTCTTTCATGAGATTTCAAAAACGGTCGATTTTGTATCGTTACAAGTTTCCAGTGATGGTTGGTTTTATTCGGTTTTGAGATTTCAGTGTCAGTCGTTTTTTTTCTGTCATGAGATCTCAATGATGGTTGGTTTTCAGTGGTCACAAAATGGTTACAAGATCTCAATGACGGTTGGTTTTATTCGGTTTCGAGATTTCCATGACATCTGTTTTATTCAGTTATGAAATTTCAGTGACGGCCGGTTTTGTTCTGTTATGAGAATTCAAAGATGGTCAGTTTTGTTCCTTTGTTCTTTTATGAGATTTCAGAGACAGTCGGATTTGTTCTGTTCCAAGATTTCATTGACAGTTGGTTTTGTTGTGTTATGATACTCCAATGATATCTGTTTTATTCGGTTATGGGATTTCAGTGATGGCTGGTTTACAAGATCTCAATGACGGTCAGGGTTGTTTCTTTACGAGATTTCAGTTGGTTTTCATTGTTAGCCAGTTTTGATCTTTTATGAGATTTTATTGACAGTTGGTTTTGTTTAGTCACGAGATCTCAATGACAGTTAGTTTTCAGTGGTCACGAGATCTCAATGAAGGTTGGTTTTCAATGTTAGTCGGTTTTGTTCTGTTATGAGATTTCAAAGATGGACGGTTTTGTTACTTTGTTCCTTCATGAGATTTCAAAGACAGTCAATTTTGTATCGTTACGAGATTTCAATGATGGTCGGTTTTACTCGGTTTTGAGATTTCAATGACACCTGTTTTATTCGGTTATGAGATTTCAGTGTCAGTCTGTTTTGTTCTGTTATGAGATATCAAAGATGGACGGTTTTGTATCGTTACAAGATTTCTATGATGGTCTGTTTTGTTCCGTTACGAGACTTCGATGACGTCTGTTTTATTCGATTATGAGATTTCAGTGATGTCCGGTTGTGTTCGGTAATGAGATCTCAATGAAGGTCAGTTTTCTTCCTTTACAAGATTTCAATGACGGTCGGTTTTGCTGAGTTATGATATTCCAATGACGTCTGTTTTATTCGGTTGTAAGATTTCAGTGACGGCTGGTTTTGTTCGGTTACAAGATCTCAATGACAGTCAGGTTTGTTTCTTCATGAGATTTCAGTTGGTTTCTATGATCAGCCAGTTTTGATCTTTTATTAGATTTATTGATAGTTGGTTTTGTTCAGTCACAAGATCTCAGTGACAGTTAGTTTTCAGTGGTCATGAGATCTCAATGACGGTTGGTTTTCAATGTTAGTCAGTTTTGTTCTGTTATGAGTTTTTAAAGATGGTCAGTATTGTTACTTTGTTCTTTCATGAGATTTTAAAGACGGTCGATTTTGTATCGTTACGAGTTTTCAATGATGGTCGGTTTTATTCGGTTTCGAGATTTCCATGACATCTGTTTTATTCAGTTATGAGATTTCAGTGATGGCCGGTTTTGTTCTGTTATGAGAATTCAAAGACAGTCGGTTTTGTTTCTTTGTTCTTTTACGAGATTTCAGAGACAGTCGGTTTTGTTCTGTTACAAGATTTCATTGACAGTCGGTTTTATTCCGTTACGAGATTCTAATGATGTCTGTTTTATTCTGTTATGAGATTTCAGTGACAGTTGGTTTTGTTCTGTTATAAGATTTCATTGATGGTCGGTTTTGTTTGGTTACGAGATCTCAATGACGGTTGGTTTTCAGTGTCAGTCAGTTTTGTTCCGTTACAAGATTTCACTGACAGTCTGTTTTATTCGGTTATGAGATTTCAGTGATGTCCGGTTGTGTTCGGTAATGAGATCTCAATGATGGTCAGTTTTCTTCCTTTACAAGATTTTAATGACGGTCGGTTTTGCTGAGTTATGAGATTCCAATGACGTCTGTTTTATTCTGTTATGAGATTTCAGTGACAGCTGGTTTTGTTCGGTTACAAGATCTCAACGACGGTCATGTTTGTTTCTTTACGAGATTTCAATTGGTTTTCATTGTCAGCCAGTTTTGATGTTTTACGAGATTTTAATGACAGTTTGTTTTGTTCTGTTATGAGATTTCAATGATGGTCAGTTTTGCTCAGTCACAAGATCTCAATGACGGTTGGTTTTCAGTGTCAGTCGGTTTTGTTCTATTATGAGACTTCAAAGACAGTCGGCTTTGTTCCTTTGTTCTTTCACGAAATTACAAAGGCAGTCAGTTTTGATTTGTTAAGAGATTATAATGACGGTGGGTTTTATTTGGTTATGAGATTTCAGTGACGACCGTTTTTGTCTCAGTTACAAGATCTCAAAGACGGTCAGTTTTGATTTTTTTACGAGATTTTAGTTGGTTTTCATTGTCAGTCAGTTTTGATCTTTTTAAATTTTTAAAGATAGTTGGTTTTATTCTGTTACGAGATTTAAATGATGGTTGGTTTTGTTCAGTCACGAGATCTCAATGACGGTTGGTTTTCAGTGCTCAAGAGATCTCAAAGAGGGTTGGTTTTTTCATTGTCAGCCAGTTTTGATCTTTTACGAAATTTTAATTACAGTTGGTTTTGTTCTGTTATGAGATTTCAATGACGGTCGGTTTTATTCGGTTTCGAGATTTCAGTGACATCTCTTTTATCGGTTATGAGATTTCAGTGACAGCCATTTTTTTCGGTTTCGAGATTTCAATGACATTGTTTTTATTCTGTTATGAGATTTTAGTGTCAGTCGGTTTTGTTTCATTACGAGATATCTATGATGGTTGGTTTTGTTCCGTTACAAGATTTCAATGACGTCTGTTTTATATGGTTATGAGATAATGACAGTTCTTTTTTTTTTCGGTTACAAGATTTTAATGATGATCAGTTTTGCTCCATTATGATATTTTAACGACAGCTGGTTTTGTTACGTTACGAGATTTCTGTGATGGTTGGTTTTGACCACTGGCTTATATGTTCAATAAATTTTTAAATATGCAGTACTAAATCTTATCACATGAATTAAATCTTTCAAGATCTCAACAGAGGAGGATTAAACAACTCCACAAACAGCATTACCAGCTTCACGTTTGACTAAACAGATTGACTTAATTTCAGTCACCATTATGGTGGTGAGTATTTGCTTTAGTTGTGCAGTTTGACTCTTTGACTTTTTAATGTTAGTTGTACTTTGTCTGCTGTGACTGTATTTTTTTGTGGAAAACAAAGCTGATGATGTTGTCTACTTGATAAAGATGCAATCATGTATAGCTGGTTGATATCATCTAGAATTCATTCAAGTTATGTAATTATTATTTATAACAAGACTGTAATTCTATATTGTACTTTAAGCATTTTGAACTGCAACACCTGTTAGACTCACTCAGACACCAAAATATAAATCTCAAAAATAGTGACATGCTTCTTGCCACAATGCATACTATAACAGACCATTATTAAGTTAAATTAACTGCATTACATCTACATGATCAAAAAAAAAAAACACTCTGTGTAAGATTAGACCACTAGATGATGATAACCATCATCAAGTTGTCAACATCATCTGACCACATTTTCCCTTGCTATTTTTGCCACAGCTAACACAATTTCATCAGCAAGAGAAAAACTAACACTAAGGGTATAACAACGATGTACTAAAACGGAAACACTTTTTCTTTGTACAGATGACAGCGTTATCAAAACTATCCCCATTCACATGGATCCACGCAAAAGACTAAAAACGCTGTATTATGCATGCCAGACAAGTAGTTGGCAATGTCACTTCAGACTATGCGCCTGTGCATATACACATTCTTTTACAGAGCACTCGCGCCAAATGCGCATCCCTATCCACCTTAATTTTACAGTTTACTGCACATTGATATTCTTCTCGTTGTTTCCCTATAGCGGCTAATAAATTGGAAGTCCCGCACATTTACAGAAAACACTTTATTTCCGCATTGAAAAACAAGGTGGATAGTCTAAACATCTAATACGCATTTTCAAAAACTTCCACTTTAAAACCTGTTTTCAAAAGCTTGCATTTAGTTGAAAAAGGTGTCATTTAAACAGCCACTTAATCAAGAGTCAAACTGCACAACTAAAGCAAATACTGATTACACTGATGGTGACTTCAAACTAAACATTTTCAACAGAACATCATCATCTAAATCTCTGTTAATTCTCAATAAGAACTTCTGTAGATATCTGACAGAAATAAAGTCAATCTGGTTAGTAATTAATGTCTTCTTTTATCTTCACTTGATTTCATGTAAGGCTGTCGCTGAAGTTGTAATGTCTTCAATCGTTAGTTCCATTAATGGTAAATGTTTGGCACCCTGTACTGTCATGATTTGGATTTGGACTGGATTTTTTTTTTTTTCTTTTTTTTTTCAACATCTGCATGCCTAACGTTGGACCTTGATATCAAATAAACGTTGAGTTAGGACGTCAACCCGATTTTCATTTTCAACCAAAATCCAATGTCCGATGTTGAAGTCTACATCCTGTGCCTGCTGGGTAAAGGTGGAGATGGAGTGATGCTGGAAGAATATTTCACTGTTGTGGCGTAAGCAGTTATGATTGACAGGTGATGAACATGCACATCCCAACTTCTGTTTACAGCTAAATTTGTTAAAATGTTGTCAAAATCATGTTTTGATTTACAGATCTCTAGAGAAATAAAGTCAGTGGTTAGTAATAAGTTAAGCTGGTAATGCTGTTTGTGGAGTTGTCTAATCAGATCTTGAGAGACTGAATGTCTTCTTTTATCTTTAGTTGATTTCATCTAAGGTTGTGGCTGAAGTCAGTTGTAGCTGTTTCTGTTTGTCTCTTTTTTTCTGTTCTCTTCTTTCCTTCAGTGATTCTGCTTGTTAGCAGGCTTGTTAATACTCAGATGATTCTATGAATAATATATAAAGATTTTGTGGCTCAGATAAGGTCCAGTTCTGGTTTATTTCATTGCTCTTGGCTGACATATGGCATTGCTATGGCCTGTTTGTGGCTCAGATATGGCAAACAGGAGTGGTCCGCTCAAGTGCCAACATTCCACACCACATGTGGCCCAGATCATCATACCATGCATGGCAGATGTGGGCCAGATCTAGGCCGGCACAAATTTTATATCTGGGTATGAAATTCAGATGTACTAAATCCGCCATGTTGTCACTGTCATGTGACCTACAATGTCAGTTGTGTCGCTTCACTTCCATTCACAAATCCTCTCCCTATTACAAAATTGCAACACAAACAAACAAAAAAATCCATTAAACAAATACCATCATAACTCTTTAATACTAAAAATGAGGAGCTATTACCGTTCAGGCTTATATATGAAAATATAGCATACAATCCTCAACAGTGGTGACAATAATTATTCATACTGCAGTGCATGATAGGAGTTTTGTCCTATGGTGATACCCGGCATGCATTGCAGCATCAAGGGTTTTTTTTTTATTTTATTTTTTTATCACCATTGTTGAGATTCATATGCTGATTCGTAATGTCTGTGTGTGTCTAGGTAATGCAGTAGCTCAAAAAAAAAAAAAAAAAAAAAAAAATGTATGCACTACATGGTTTTAAATTGGTTCAATATGTCTATTTGCTGCAATGCTTTTTTTAAATGATAACAGTTGCTTTGGATGCAATACAGAAATATCACAATGACTATAACATCATATAAAAGCATATAAATACCTGTTCACTGTAAGGCACTGACCTCACTGCTTTACAACAACAACCTATGCATTGTTGCAGAGAAAAATCTAACATAGAAAGTCAAGGGTCAAGAGCCCAACTTAAGCAAATGCTGATTTTCATCATGGTGGCGTAGTTTTTCTTTTCTTTTCTTTTCTTTTCTTTTCTTTTCTTTTCTTTTCTTTTCTTTTCTTGACCAATAAACCTTTGTTAATTGTCATTTCTGTAGATGTCTGAATATAAAGTCAATCTGGTTAGTAATATGTGAAGCTGGTAATGCTGTTTCTGGAGTTGTTCAATCAGATCTACAGAGATTTAATGATTTTTATCTTCAGCTGATTTCATCTAAGGCTGTGACTGAACTCAGTTGTAGTTCTTGTGTTTCTCTTTTCTTCAGTGATTCTGCTTGTTAACAGCAGGCGTTTATCATTATTGCTCAATCATCACTTAATTAATTGCTTAATTATCTCATTAACTTTAACTCTGCTTCAGTGTTATTTTAACACTATTTAGAGAGGGACCAAATGTACTCTGACTAGAGTTGATTTAACATTTCTTATTGTTATCAATGTTGAAAACAGTTGTGCTTGCTTAATATTTAAGGATTCTTAGATGAATAGAAAGTTTAAATGAACAGCATTTATTTGAAATACAAATAATTTGTATACATTATATTACAGCATAACTGGTAAGTAAAAATATTAATATTAAATATTAATATTTAATATAAATATTAAATATTAACCCATAGTAAACATAAAACGTGCATTTAAATCCACGTACATAAAATTAATGCACTTAACGCGCAATCAAATCTATAAATTAAATGTTTTTTATGCAACATAATCTGTTCCGCTCTCCTATTGTTAAATAATTTTCCTACCAGCAAATAAAAACTCATAAATTATCTGATATTTTGTGACAGAGGGGATTTTGCTGTGTAGTATCTGCTAGCAAGGTGCTGTCTAATATCTGTTTTAAATTGTATCTGAGATTTGTACTCTACAAGTAGTATTTCAAGGGTGCCCATGGTGTACTTTGTCTGGTAGATTCTCAAAGTGTGGATGCACTTTGCATGCTTTTCATTCTAATATTGCCCACAGCTCCTTGTGCTACAGTAGAGGAGTATCCGGAGATCTCCCAGCAGCAAAGTTGCTAGATAAGTTTTTTTTTTTTGTTTGTTTGTTTTTTTGAGGATAGGGGACATTAACAGTAGGCTGGTTTCAAGATGCAAATTTATGATTGTGGAATAATTTCATACTACATACTCAAAAATAAAGATATACTTTTTAGTGTATTTACTGATTGTATTGTTTCCCACCTGTAAATTCTGGTGTACTTACTATATAAATGCCCATTTTGATAAAAGAACAATGTGTAAAGTGACCAACTACACATTTTTTTTTTTTTAATTAATTCCAACATTGATAACAGACCAGCTGCATCAATTTGGTAGCTCAAATAATTGCATATTGGTCTTTGAGGAAAGTATATAAAGAAATTAGTGCAATAATTGAACATTGAACCTCTTTAACTTGCATTGTATGGGCAAGAATAGTTTGGTAGCACTTTATTTTACAGTCCTTTTCCCCATGTACTTATGATTGTAATTGTAATAACTGGGTAATAACTAGGTACTCACCCTGAACCTACCCCTAGCCTTAAACCTAACCTTAACCCACGTACTTACCTTATATTACCCAGTACTTTCTTGGGTAAGTATACTGTAAGTACATGTAAGTGCACGTACTGTAAAATAAAGTGCAACCAAATAGTTTTAAAGCATTCTTCAAAATACCTTCTTAAGTAAGTGGTGAAAATGTTTATTTTTGAGTGATAGATTCCTTCAAATGTATGTCATTCTGAAGAATCACATCATTCAGCGTTGTTTCTCATTTCACATGCAAAAAGGGAAGCAGTGAAAAATAAACTGTTTACATCTAAGGCCCAGGGAAAAGGCAGAATATTGTCAAGGAAAAAAAAGAAAATTTGTTTTTGGGAACAAAATGTTTTATCTAACATTCTAAGTGGATCTCAAAAATTATTGTATATTAAACAATGTATGATAGGGTTTGACCCCCTATAAAGCCTATAGCAATCAAATGATTTCAGTCTCTTTGCCGTGTAAATGTGACGAGCCATTTTTCATGCAACTCACATGTTCCCTGATTCCTATTCCTCTGATAGGAATACTTCTCAAACATCTGATGACCCAGTAGCACTGATATAAACATGCTGGAATCAGATTAGACACACAGTGAAACATCAGTACTGTTGCTTTCTGCTCGTCACAGAATAAAATGCTCTACTTGGAGCATCACAAATCTCATGATTTATTCACAACATTCTGTGGGCCATCTGACTCGTTGGCACGGGTGGACACACACACACACACACAAAGAGAGAGAGAGAGAAACAGAGAGATGGTGTCTCTACACATGAAGTGCATATCTTGCTGTTGCCGTTGTTATGTAACATTCAAGTAAAATATGCAGTTGTATTAAAATGTCACTTCGAAGTTCAGAGACACATGTCCATGTTCTCCCCATGTCCTTCACATGATTAAATACACTGGCAATGGAACTTTTTGATGCTGACATCAATAGAAGTGCTAACTAACACTCTTGAGTGTGTGTATTTGAATAACTGACATCAAACCCCATTGTGGTTGAAATTTGGCCATTTCTAAGGGTTGTTTACACAAACAGATGGTCTGGATCTCCTTGATTGACACACCATCTGCAAAAAAGTTACCATGGAAACCAACCATAATCTCCAGTAATTTACCTCACCTTCTTCTTAGCCAATTGTCTTCTTAGCCATGTTACCCTCAGCATCTTCTCATCTCTCAGGTTTATATATGTGTAAGTTGCCGTGGCTTGCAACTGTAAACAGCCTATAGTTAGTTTAACAAACTTATTTTGCACAAGAATCACTTTTATGCTTATTGTTGTTGTTATTATTATTATTATTTTTAATAAATGCATTTTTTATGTGACATTGCTGTGTTTTATCACTATTTATTGTGTTGCAGGTTTTTCGATCATTTAAACGCATGCAGTGGATGGAGCCTTATGCAGAAATAAATGGAGTCTAAAATCGGTTCCCTAATGTTTTTATGTACGTTAAGTTTGATTTAACACAAAATTGCCTTAAAATGCAAAAAGCCTTTCCTCAAAAAGTTTTCCTCTTCCCACCTGTTGGGAGAGACAGAGATTCATCCACTCAGACTACAGCAGTTCTGTTGAGACTCCAATTACACTTGTCAGTTGTGTAAGTGTATATGTGTATGGATGGCTGCTTCTAACACATGCTGCCTTTATGACTTATACAGAAACACTTTGTGTGATTAAGGATCCCTGTTCTTCTCTCTCTGGCTGCCTGTCTTTCTCTCTGTGTGCGTCTGCTAGTGAGAAAGGCCACAGTGTCTCCCAGAGCCTCGGGCTACTTTGATAGACAGATGGACAGTCCGTGAAAGACAGACTTCCCTTTCAGCCAATGAGAAAACAGGACCCCTGCTGTCGGCATGGTGACAGTTGCCATGAGTGATTGCATCCGGACCTACAGTTGATGGTTTGGGGGATCGACCTGTGTCTGTTTAGAGGTGAAGGGTGGAGAGGGCAGTACTGGCTTCGATCCCTTTAACGTTTCCATCAGGCCACATTTGCCGTTGTGTTCTCGGGTCCATATGGCTCAAAGATGGCCGTCAGGCCCCTGACAACCCCATGCTGAGGGTCTACAAGAATTTAACCCAAAACTCTGGGTTTATATTTAGACAGAAACAAAAAGGATGAGAGTTTGGTGGTCTTTAGCCCCTGGCTCACTGGCACAGTGTTTCAGAGTTCTGTGTTAGTCAGAAATCAACAGGCTAAATCTGTGAAATTACGTTTTATGAACAAACTGAATTAAACTAAAATTACTTGGATGGTTAAATAGGTTTTCAAATCTTGTAAATGCAATATGAAATGGCATGTCTGTTGTTTATCTTGTAACATATTCACTTACTGTATATTGTTCATCTCTCAAGTCAGTAGAAATGTGGGTCGGTTTTGAGGAGGATTCACAGATCCCTGACTGAGCACCAGCTCCAGTTACGTTTAGGTAGAAATAATCTGTGCTTGATAATGTTGAACACGTTTGCTGTTTCTCCCTCACAGCCCTCAGTCGCTCCATAAATCACACACATCTGGTCCCTTCAGCCTGTATCCTCAAGAAGACAACAGTGTGTGAGAGAAACTCTCCATCTTGTATTTAATATCAATATAGTTAACACACAATGATAATATAGATTGCACCAATGCTAAATTGTGATGGTACCTTCCTCATTTTAAATTCCCACGTTGTCATACAATATCTGAAAAAATTAGTTCCTCAGGGGCTAAACAGCTTGTCCCTGAGACAGTACTTTCTAAATGTATTAATATGCACCCTTTAAGGATAGATAAGGTAACTTTCAGGGTTCTGTTTTTTGGTACATTCCCCAAAGAGAGCAAATCAAATTTCTCTCTTTTTTGATGGTGGTTCTTCTGTCTTAAAGTCACAAAATATCAGATCATTTATGAGTTTTTATTTGCTGGTAGGAAAATTATTTCACAATAGGAGAGCAGAACAGATTATGTTGCATAAAAAAACATTTAAATTATAGATTTGATTATGTGTTAAGTGCATTCATTTTATGTACGTGGATTTAGATGCACGTTTTATGTTTACTATGGGTTACACTTTATAATTTATTAGCTATAATTATTATTATAAAAACTATAATGTAAAAATGTAAGATCAGATTTAAAATTGAAATGCTATAAAATATATCTGGGTCTAAAATTAATATTTTTACTTACCAGTTATGCATTACATTGATCGAATGTGATAGTAAAGACATTTATAATGTTACAAATTATTTTTATTTCAAATAAATCCTGTTTATTTAAACTTCTATTCATCAAAGAATCCTTAAATATTAAGCAGCACAACTGTTTTCAACATTGACAACAATAAGAAATGTTTCTTGAAGACTGAAGACTGGAGTAATTGCTGCTGAAAATTCTTTTTAAAATATATTAAAGTAGACAATAGTTATATTATATTTCACAACATTTCTGTTTATACAGTTTTTTTACTTTTTTTTTTTTTTTTTGATCAAATAAATGAATCCTTGGGTGGGCATAAAATACTTCTTTTAAAAACAGACTTCTTAAATACATATTAGTTTTTACATGGTTTTACATAGTTGTCCATAGTTTTTATGCCAACTTTTCACTGTTTACAGTCTTTACACTTATATCCTCTTTTTTTTTTAGTCCTATATGTCACATGATGGAGCACATGAAACTAACTTGAGCGACCGACTCAATAATCTCAATAATCAGGCAGTAAAAATCTCCCTAAACTCAGTTAGGCCTCCTCTAATGTTGGGAAACTAGCGCAGTTGACATATGGTCTCTTCATAAAACAGCCGATCGATGCTGATTACAGTCCACATTTGCGGTCTCATCTCTGCAGTCTATGAATCCTTTGTGTTTCTTTGCATGTTTTCTCAAATTATAGTGAAGGAGCTGGTTTCATCAATAGCGGTAGGACACAATGAGGCTATTATCTCATGTGTTTCGCGTCTTGTGCGCTAACCTGTAATATCTGTGCTATGAACACGGCTATTAACTTCAGATGAAACCCCATGGGACATTCCAGTGTATGTGTGTGTGTTTGCACCGATGATTGATGATGCTGTTTTGAAGAAGTGAAAATGGACGTCGTTCCCCTCAGAAGCATACCAGAGAGGATAAAGAGCGCCATTGTGGGGCCTAATCCACTCTGCAGGGCTTTTCACTGTGTGTGTGTGTGTGTGCATGTGTGGTGGTAGTTTAGAGTATCTGCCAGTCATTTTTTGCCGTTATGTCAGTCAGGTTTGTGTGAGCGAGCTGCTAAAAGCTTCTCTAGGCTCCCAGCGGTACACGTCTGTATAGAGTCCGTCTCCATCCAGCCGCCGAGGAGACAAACTCCAGCAGGGCCGATGACTGACGAAGAAGCAGCTTCTTTCTCTCCTTCTTCCTCTCCGTCTTTCTCCCCCTCTCGTGTTCAACAACTGTCTTCTCTTTCGTTCTCTGGGTATTCGGTTCATCTATTCATCACTCGTTTCTATATCCAGGGCTTTTCCATTCTCAGGACTTATCCATTTGTATCTCTCTCTTTGAATGGAGGGTAACGTGAGGAGGTGAAAGTGGCCCTCCAAACCGATGCATTGTGGGGGATCTATTGTGCTCTGAGCAGGAGGGAGTGAGAGAAATGGAACGAGGGATTGAGAAAGAGAAAAACAGAGCGAGAGAGCTAAGGTGACTCGCTGGCCTGGCACGCTCGATAAAACGGGTCAGCTCACCTTACCGCCGCTGAATGAGACCTGTGTGTGTGTGTGTGTGGTAGATTATCAGGACAGAGAAAATAAGGATAGATAGCTGTCAAGAAAAAGAAACTCAAACAAGTGATTAATGAAAATAAAGAAATTAAATGAGTCTACTATAGCTAAAAACACTAGCTCTGTTCCAAAACCTAGATTGCCTCATGGTCTTCTAAGGGCAGCATCCTAACCGTCATAAAACTGCATAAATGACAGATTTGGAAGATTCTACATAGGCAGCAAGTCAGGCTGTTTAGGCAGCGAAGGGAGACTTAAACACAGTTATTTTCAATAGAGTTTGATGTTAGCATGTTGCTATGCTAACTGTGTGATACACTAATAAGCACAAAATACATAGCACAGATAAATATTGGGTAAAATAATGCATTTTATTTAGATCAAACTGTTTTTAATTGACATTTGTCAATAATGAATGACATTATAAGCAACATTTCTCTCAGAACAACCTTTGCGTGTGGGTTCAATATGATGTCTTAAAATACTGCTTTATTCATAGATTTTGGAACAGAGCAAATGTCTTTTTGAAGTATCCAGGGATTCCCAGAATAACATTTTATTCCTCAGATGTTGCTCTTTCATAATGCATGAGATTTAATGGAGTTCTCAGATATATAAAGGGATAATTTATCCAAAAATGAAAATTATGTCACGTTGTTCCAAACTTGTATGATCTACTTTCTTTTGTGGAACAAAAATTAGATATTTTGAGTGTTGTTTGTTTGTTTGTTTGGTAACCATCATTATTCAAAATATCTGATTTTATTTTACACAAGAAAAAAAAAAAAAGTCATGCAGATTTAACATGAGGGTGAGTAAATGATGATGGAATTTTCCTTTTTGGCTGAACAATCCCTTTAAGTGTCTTTTAACAAGACCTCATTAATAAAGTAGTCACAAATTAGTCAGTTGTTGATATACAAAATGAAATGAAATGCTATGAAATGAATTTAGAAAACATCGCTCAGACAATTTGGTCAAGTCAGGTCACCTTTATTTAAATAGCACTTTATACAAAACACATTTTTACAATAATAATAGGAAAATAATGATTCAATGATGTAAACAAAAATTGGTCTATAAAGACAATATTGTCATTATTCAGCTAAAGTCAGTTTAGTGTTGATTTAGTTTGGTTTGATAACTGTGTAAAGTTCATCAATTATGGAATGAATTCAATTCATCTATAAAGCAGCTCTGGAGAAAATAGTGATGTCATCATCCACCCCAGTTCAGATCTCGTCCAATAGTGTCAGTGCAGTCAAATCATTAATGTATATTAAGTGTCCCCTGAATATTAAGTGTCCCCAACTAAGCAAGCCAGAGGTAACAGTGGCAAGGAACCCAAACTCCATCAGGTGACACTGACAGAAATGGAGAAAAAACACCATGGGAGAAACCAGGCTCAGTCAGGGCGCCAGTTCTCCTCTGGCCAAAATATAAGATCAAACTGAGATCTCTGACTTTTGATTGCACTCTTTGGTATCTTTCCACATCTGAACACATTTTGAAATGTTGCAATCTCTTCTAAAACTCTAGAGAAGACATATGTGAGATTATTATGTTGATTTTCTGAGGAGAAACATCAGAGAAGAACTATATTCTTTCAATGATCTCAGTTTCAACCTGTTGAACAACTTTAATTGAGATTAAAGAGATATAATTTGGGATTAATTGTTTTCATAATACTGTAAACTATTGCAATGTACAGGTGCATCTAATCAATTTATTCAAATAAATAATCTCATTCTTTTATATGGCATGTTATAAACACTGACTGAAAAGACTCAATAGGATATGATATCACATTTGTTTTATGAGTAATTAAGAATGTTCTAATAATCATAATATAAATAAAATAAATAAGATTATTATTTATAAGTTTCAAGTGCAAAATACTGCTGTTAAAATATATTTCCGGCCACCTCATTTTGAGCTCAAAATCGACTGAAATTTTTGTGCCTGTTCTGTCACTCTTTCCAAATGCCACAGACAGCCTCAAATGACATGTAACCGCACAATCACACACACACACACACAAACACACACACACACACACAGGCGAAAAGTTTTCCCTCCAGTTGTCCGACCTGCCGTCTCCGCTGTCATTTCTAAAAGTCAATCGCTCCATTTCAGCATTCCAAATGTGCCTTTCATGAATATTGCACGCGGAAGTCAATTAAGAGTGAATTATTAATTTGCTAAGTGTCAATATTTAGTAAACAATGATACTGTTGCTGCCGCGAGGAGCTCCCAGAGCAACTCTCTGTCTCTAAATGACTGTTAGTGCTCAGAAATTAGACAGAGAGCACACACACACTGACACACACACACACACACTCACACACACTCAGCGGCGTCTCTTGAGGGGATTAAGCAGGTGGTATACGCTCACAGCAGGAGCACAGCGAGATGTTTCTAAAGGCGAGTGATGTAGACAAGGGTAAGCGGAGTCTAGACTCACTCCAAGAGAATTATAAACATGGAAGAGGGAGTTTTGTGCCCTTTTTTTTTAGGTTTTATGAAAGGCCCGTTCTATCTGCCAGCTCACCTCTTGTGTCGACTTCAACACATGATTTTCTTCATCTGAACAGTAACAGAAATGTGAGTTATTCAGGACTGTTGTGTGTACTCTGTATATGTGAATAAAAATATCATTAGCAATGGCGCTGATGTACACATACGCATAATACACATACACATAAAAAGTCCCATGTTATCATGTTTTTTCATATCATTCAACTTTTTTTTTTTTTTTTTCTCAAGTAATATTTTCAACTCAAATTAATATCAGGGTTGTTATCATTAACTAAAACAAATAAATAATAAAAACATTTTGGTAAGTGAAATAAAGCTGGAATAAAATAAAATATAAACATAAGATGAAACTAGTATAAGCACTGAAATACTAACTGGAAATAAATAACTAAAGTGAAAACTGAAAAATAATAATAATAATAATAATAAATAAACCTAGGCTAATAAAATTGCTAAAAATTAAACTAAAATTAAAATGAAAAGTGAAAATGTAAAAATAAAAGCTAAAAACTATAATCTGCACCAGAGATCAACATTTTAGAATTTAACTTCCATTTAAATTTAGCTGCCATATTGAGCATTACTATTTCTCCCATTATTTTTTATATGAGTGGTCCATCTCCTCCCCCTTATACTGTCTTGTACTTTGACATACTCAGTACTCAAAAAATGATTACTCCTCATCTTTTAGACCTCTCTCTCTCTGTCTCTCTCTTGTGTTCGAGGTGCATGACAGGCCATAATCATAGATGTCACACCCACACGCAGAAAAGGCTAAAGATTATGCGTCTCTTTTGGGAATATTATAATGCTGGTAATAACACAGACAATGATGATGATAATTTTACAATGTCAGTCACTTTTTTTTTTTGAGAAAGGACTGGATGAATATTTGGAGCTTGTGTTCTACGAAAGTTCTGAAAGAGTTGGAAAAGGAAGTGCAATTTGTATGGCAAGTATAAGCTTTAAAGTTTATGCTTTTTTAAAGCGGTAGACAGCCAGAGGCGCAAGAGAGAAGGAGAGGGAGAAAGGTTTGTGCATCTCTTCTCTATGGATCTTGCTGTGAGGTCCCTCTGAGATGTCTTGATGATACTTAATGGTGATTGGAGCCAGAGATAAAACGCACACGCACACACACACACACACACACACACACACACAGGGCTCCTGATGTCTGGAGCCAAGAGCTTCACGTCACAGTTCACCAGCACTATAATTTAACCTATTTCAATGTGTGTTTTTAGTGGCTATGACATATTGAGAGCGCTTTGAGTTAGACATGCCGTCTGAGCTGCCAATCATCCTGCTCTGAGCCAATCATCATCAAGTAAAGTGTTTTTGGCCAGAGGCTTAGTTTCTATCCACAAAATTTCACCTGTTTCGCACAATTAGATCGCAGGTATGGGAATGTTAAACACGCATTGGCCAATCACGGCTCCAGAAACGGGCCTATACATTTACAATGATGCGATAAAAATGTCTAGTCTTTCCATTTAGCAAAAAAAAATAGCCATTATCGGCGCTGGAGAAATGGATAGTAGCAACTGTGAGGTAAAAAAAAAAAAAAAAAAAAGAGGAAATAAAGGCTGTTTATATCAGCCGTCTGCAATCGAGTCAGCCTTTTCAGGAAGTTTTCCAGGTGGTTTGAAAGACTAGATGAACTAAGCAGAGCTCTTACCTGAACGATAGCATTCGAAAGAAGCACTTTCACTCACAGGTTTCAGCTTGCGGTGTGTGGAGATTTGACTGAGAGATATGCAGAGAACAAATCTGCCTTTTAGTGGGATGGAGGGGAAGGGGATTTCAAGACATGCTTGGATAAGAAAAGGTTGTGATATGCGACAGAGAGTTTTTGGCTCCATGAGCTGTGCGCTCTTGATGGTTGTAAAGTAAGTTTGATTTACAAGCCCGATACACAAATATGTACTTTGCCAAACACACATGTTTGTTTCACTATATTAGTGAGGACATTGATTAGACTTCCACTGATTTTACTTCAGGTTAATGATCTTTTCCCACAGTCACTTTTCATTCTATAACATAATTCAAATGCTGAATGCTATTGCATAGTTCATTCCCTCATAGGAAATGCTATATACTTTTCTGGTATTCAAATACTTTCTTTTTTACTGTTTCAGATTGTTTTTCTTTTCAAAGATATGTTGTCAGATGTAATGTAATGTAATGTTGTCAGATGTAATGTTGTGATTCATGTCTTAGCTAACAGTTTAGCTAAAATGTATTAGTTAATTTCTGGCAAATGTAACCATATTTTGATATATTCTGTTACAGTGATATCAAATGACTCTGAATGTGATTTGAGATTTTGGTCATACCACATAGCGCGCAGTTTTATCACCTCATTAATATAAAACAATTACAATAAAAATGTACGGCCCCTTGAGGCTGAAGGGATCCTGCTTTTTGGCTCCAAAATTGAGTAGTCCTGCCTTAGCATATTATTTTTATTTCTTGCTGCTTTACTTAATGATATTTGCACAGACCCCAGTGTTTCGACAATCATCTCTCTTTCTCTCATTCTCTACCCACCATCCCTCCCTCTTAAGGCCAATTAGTCAACTTAAAATGTCTTCGTTTCTCATTTTAGTGTGCAGTGATCAGGATAATAAGAATTAATAAGCCATTCACATTGCGCTCAATAGAAAACGTACGCCTCTCATCCTGCGAGAGCTGGCTGCCGAGATCCGCACCAGAGATCAACACAATGCTTGTCTCGTTAAAGGGGTCAAGAGTGTACACACATACACAGGCTAATTTGTCCACAATTTACATAGTCATTATACAGCTGATATCTCCCAGTTGATTATGTTGCTTACTATTCTGTTTATTCACATTTTCTGTCTTCATGGCTTCTGGGAATTAGACGACATGTTGACTGTTTTGAAAGGCTTTGTCTTCCATTCTGATAGACCTTGAAATTTGTTCAGTGCTTTTATTAATAACTGGAGAAGGCCATATTGGAAAGATTTAAGAAAGAACAGCTTTTGTTTTGGCATATTCTCTGATTCTGAGGCAAGGAATTGAGTATGAAATGACATTCATCTTGTCACATTTACTGTCATGTTGGACAAGTTATTTAGTTAACATAGTTATTTATAGAAAATAGTTCATTTAAATTATAATTATATCTCACAGCATTACTGTTTTACTGTATTTTTGATCAAATAAATGCATTTTTGGTGAGCATAAGAGACTTCTTTCAAAAACATCTTACTGACCCCATGAGGCATCGGTAAACCAAGTCGACGATGGCAGTGGGATGAGCCAGGGAGGAGCCAGGAGCAGGAGGAGCCAGGCAGGGACCCAGTCTCCAGCCAGGACGATGGCCCAACGTGGAGTCAAGGGAAAGAAGAAGCCATGGTGGAGATTTAGCTGTCGACACCAGGGGGATGACCAACAGAGACGAAGCCAATGGAGGTGGAGCCCTATGGCTGATGGAGAGCAGAGGGGGCCGGGTGACACTGATGGTCCTAGAAGCTGAGGTAGAGCCGTAGTGAAAAGAGTCTGAGGAGGAGCCAGAGAGCCTGAGGTGGAGCCGGTGGGACTGAGGGCCGAGGTGGAACCAGAGGGAAGGTGGAGCCAGGCAGAGTCAAAGGGGTGGAGAGACAGAGCGCAGCGGACTAGTCGTAAGTCCGTGGTGCAGGCAGGGTGAAGTTTGACCAAGGCAGAGCCGGAGGAACAAGGGAGCGCAGTGGAGCTGTAAGGACAATGGTTTCTGCTGGAGCCGAGGAAGGGAGGAGTCCAGGCAGAGCCAATAGGTCGTCAGGCTAAGGTGGAGTGACGGGATCCGTACAGTGGAGAGGTGTCAGAGGAGGAGCCAAGGGGCTGAGGGGAACCAGCGAAAATGGGGCAGAGGAACTGGCAGTAATTGAAAGAGGAGCTGGGAGAGGGAGGCTGGGTGGAAACTTTGGAGACACGGGAGGCTTTGAGCTTGGCGGAACCAGCGGGGGCACAGGAGACTTTGAGCTGGGCAGAGCCAGTGGAGTCACAGTAGACTTGAAGCTGGAGGGGACCAGAGCGGACAGGAGAAACAGGGAAATATCCTCTTCCAATTTAAAACAATGCAGAGGCCAGCAGCAACTCACCCTCAGTAGTGGGAGTGTTGGCGGGGTCTTCCTCCATTTCCTCAAACTCCACTAGTACTCCCACGGCGGACAATGTTGCCGGCTCAGACACACTTGGTCAGACTCACAGTGGGGCTCTGGGGCGATGGCTGGCTCTGTTCTGTTGTCTGGCTCCGGCTTGTGCATTGTGGCAGGCTTAAGCCCTCTGTCTGCGGTGGGCTCTGGCGTCGTATCCATGCAGTGGGGCGATCACTGGCTGGGCTCTGGTTCTGGAGCGGTCCTGGTGACATCCTCCTCAGTGGGGCAGATGGTGAATGGGGACCCGCAGTTCACCAGCATCCACTCCACAAATGTGGCGAAATCCCCCTGAGGAGAATGGCCCAGGTCTTTAAGTGTCTAATTGCAGAAATGTACATGTAAAAATTAGATGAAAATTAAATGCAAAAGGCTTGTTAAATGAATCAAAACACAGAAAATAAATCTGATGGAGGTTTTAAAAAGCACATGAACTAAATTTTCAATATCACCCTAAAGTCAGGATGCTGAGCCTTGACAGTGAACTTTCATGTTCACTGATGGTCGTGCTGCACTACATTACAGCTGAAGTGCATCTCTTTCCTCTAGAGCTTTTGATGAAACATCCTCTTCATTTCTCTTCTCTATTTTGCTCGAGTGTGAAAGTTGTGAGCTCGCCTCTTGTCTGATAAAAATAACATTCACACAAGCCTGAAGAATCTCGACCATCTGTTGCTGTAATCTCAGTCTTTCTTTCACATTTCTTCCCTTCTTTGTTTCTCTTTCTCTCTTTTCTCCTCATCTCTCTTTCTGACTGACAGCAATTCACAATAGAACACATTTTCAGTTAAATTGTGTTAATTGGAGCTAATTAGTTTTTATGCTTAACAGTTTTTTTATATAAAATGAATAGTTCTAGTCTTAGTTGCTGATTGGTTAATACACTGTTCAAGTGATGCTAGAATGAAACAAAAATCACACACGCAAATGCGTTGTACTGAATATCAGCTCACCATGAGACTGTAGTGTGATACTGCTTCTATACAACAGTTAAGTAAATAAGAAGTAATTTACATTTCAGATCAAATTTAGACTAACTAGTGTATATAGTTTGCACCATTCACATACTCTAATCTGAAATGTCAAAAACACAGTCAAGTGGAGTCAAGTGGAGTGATAAAAATCAGCATTCAAAATCAACATTAATACTAAGCATTAGTATGTAGCACACATAAATGTTTGTATGTTTGCGAAATGTACATTATTTACATATTTACAGCATCTAAAAATTAAACCTTTTATATATAAATATGTACAAAATGTTTACACAGAAACACACACACACACACACACACACACAATACATACATATATATATATATATATATATATATATATATATATATATTACACTTTTACATGTTTTATGTTAAATTATTATGGTTAGTTTTAGGATAATGGGGATGGGTTAGGAAGTCTATATCTAATGTACTGTATATAATAGTAACATGTAACTTTACAGGGCTTTTCCTCCAAGGAGGTAAGGCAATAAATCACTATTTTTTCTAAAGTGACACTGTCCAACAACAACACTAGCAGGTAAAGCTACAGCAGGAGTCTGCATCTCTTGTGCCTCCCCTGAGCCCACTGACTTTACACGGACTAGCTAAAGCATGCAGTGAGTTTTGTGGGGGGTAATTGAGAACAAATGGGAAAAGTCACGTGAGAGGAGGCAGATCGCCTCAATCGCGCTATGATTGGATATGATCGGTTTGGTTAGAAATGACTGGTTTGTGCGATAAACCCCGCCTCTTGTTTTTGTGTGCGTTCTCATGAATCGGTCTGAATGATGAAAATGATGGTGTTAATGTGAAGACTAATTACAAAGTAAGAAAACAACTGTCATTTAGATATCATCTCTTTGTCACGTCAAAATCAAACTTCAGGTGGCCTGAAAACATGATGAATGTGTTTTTTTTTTTTAGTTTTTTAGTGAGCAGTCAGCGTGGTGAAATTAAAGGTACATTTCATGTCTTATTTTGGAATAAATGTAAAATGCTTAAAAACACTAACTTGAAAGTTACTTGGTTTTAATAAATTATACAGTGTAAAAATACAAAATAAAATTGCATTTGGTCTCTCTTTTTATGTAATGTTTATTTAACCAGAAAAATGAGACAACATTTAATGTAAGAGGGACGTCAATTTACATTTGATATATTAAAAAAAGTGTTTAAAAAATGTGAGGACTTTGCCTTCTCATTCTGATGTGTATAATGTAATGTTCTAATGCTGTGTATATGCAAATATTTTTATATTTTCGATGCTATGCCAATATATCCATTTTGTATGCAAATCAGGGTATTAGGCTTCACAAACAGTGAAACATCACAGTGCTGTGCTGTGTGTGTTGTACCTAATGCCCTTTAGCCCATTATTATAAACACAATATTCATCACAACAGTTTGACATATAGCTCTTACGAATGATTATTCCTGTGAATGCCATGTTACGTATAAGTCAAAGTGCCATTAAACACAGAAAGCACTGGCATGTAGTCAGTTGTACTTAACAAGAGAGCTCTCTAATGAAGCCCTCTCAAAAACACAACTAGTCTAAAAATATACCAGAGCTGAGGTTTATTTCCTGATGTCTTTTCCGAGTTTTTTTTTTTTTTTTTTTTTTTTCTGTTCTCCATAGTATATTTAGCAGACACTATTGTCCACAGCCATTTACAGAAAGCTCTCTAAGCATAGCTGTACTATGAGTGGCCAGTATGATAGCTTCACCTCTTCCAAGCGTGCACACATGCTGTCGTGTAGGGCGCTGGGAGGAATGCATCTGTCAGCATTAACAGGATCACAGACAGCCTGGAGGAGGATGTAGGAGAAAAGAGAGTGTTTATTTCCTCTATGTTGCCATGCACACAAGCTCCATGACGACGGGAGTGGGCGGCTCGCTAGATGCTGGCCGCAAGACTCTCAGACTGCAGCATCTTCTCTTCTGACATCTACCCTGATCTCTCGTTTTCTGCTCTTCTCTCTCTCTCTCTCTCTCTTATCTCTTCTGTGCCGGCAGTTCTCTTTCTAGCTTCCTTCTTCTCATCTCTAAAAACTGTATTTGTGTGTGTGTGTGTGTGTGTGTGTGTGTGTGTGTGCACATTGAAGGGATGGTTCACCCAAGAATTAAGATTCTATCATAATTTACTCATCCTCATGTTGTTCTAAATCATGTAGTTTTTATAATATTTTGTAGTAGCTTTTATATTTTCCATTTCCATTTTACTTTTAAAGTTTTAGTCGTTGTTTTTGTCATGTTTAGCAGTTTTTTTTTTTTTTTTTTTTTGTAATGTCTACATAGTATTTATTAATTTTTATTTCAGTTTTATTTAAACTAAAATAAAATGTAATTTGTTTATTAAATTAATTTTATTAATGAATATTTCTGTAACACTAGTTAACATGAACTAATAATGAACTGCACTTCTACAGCATTTATTAATCTTTGTTAATGTTAATTTCAACATTTACTAATACATTATTATCAAAAATTATATATGATAACATTAGTTAATGCACTGTAAAGTAACATGAACAAACAATGAATGACTGTATTTTCATTAACTAACATTAGATTAATAAATACTGTAACAAATGTATTGCTCATTGTTAGTTCATGTTAGTTAATACATGAACTAATGTTAACAAATGAGACCTTATTGTAAAGTGTTAACAATGTTTCAGTTAATGGGTAAGTTAACTATAATAATAGGAATTTCTGGTTACACTTTATTTTAAGGTGTCTTTGTTACACTGTAATTATATATTTAAGTACTGAGTAATATTAAGTAACTGCATGTACTTACAAAGGGTTAGGATTAGGGTTTGGTTTGGTTTAGGGTTAGTTGCGTGTAATTATGCATAATTTATTACTAAATTATACAGTTATTACTACAGTAACTACATGTAACATATGTAACAATGACATTGTAAAATAAAGTGTTACCGAATTTCTTTCTCAAAGCTCATTGTTTCTTGCAAGTCATGTGACTAAACATCATGATGTTTGAGCTTTGTGTTGCCATATTTGATGTAGTCTCTGGCTGCGTCCGAAATCGCATAATCTCTTGAGTAGGTACTTATTTTGAATAAGTAATTACTTCTCGGCCGCTAAAAAAGTATGTTCTATATAGTATGAGCGTGAATGTAATCTGGACATATACATTCACCATGCTTTCATCATGTGACCTACCAACGTCAGTTGAGGCGCTTCACTGCCATTCACAAATCCTCTCCCGTGGCCTCATGGGATAGTAAAGTGTCCATCGTATGCGCACTTCAGAATCTCGCCGGAAGAAGTAGGTCATCAGGGGACTTTTTGTCTATATAAGTACTGTGATTTTGGACATACTTCTTTTATTACATACTGTTTTTCACCTACTATATAGTAAGGAAGTATGCGATTTCGGATGCAGCCTCTGTATGTGTATTGCTCAATGTTTTGATCTGATTTAAGAGCAAGGCTTGAAGGCTTGATGTTTTTATCATTCAAGTTTGTGTGTCGCTTCAGAGTCAGAATATACCACTTGAGTCCTGTAGCTTGACTTTAGCTTTTATGTCCTTGAGACAATTTTCAAAAATATCTTCTTTTGTTCCACAGAAGAAAGAAAGTCATACAAGTTTGGAGTGACACAAGGGTGAGTAAATATGACAGACAGACAAAAACAGGAACTGTCTCTTTTAAGATGTTAGGAAACCGCAAAAGACATATTCTCTAAAAGACATAAATATAAATAACCAGTTGGTTAATATAATTTTTCATTCTCACCCACAGTTGCCAAGGTGATTTAGTTGTGACTGCGCGCCACAAGCCCAAAGCCAAAAATTATCAGTGTCTGATGAATGACGCAGGGCTGCAGGTCAGGACCGTGGCAGGAGCTCAGTTTTGGGAGAGGATTGCAAAGATCTGCGGGCCGCTGATATGGGAAAACCCCTGTGTAAACACACACACTTCTAACCCAATCAGCTACACTTTTAAATCTGTCTGAATGCCACCTGTGTTGCTAAGAGCAAGTTTCTGATTTGATGTGGGTGTGCAGAGACAAACCCTGATAATAACATTAGCGCAAAGTCACATCTGTCGTGTGGCATTTAACATCCCCCCTCGTTGAATTAGACCCAGCGATCCTGAGCAGATTCACTACTGTGCATCAACTTTAAGTCAATCACGCCATTACAAGAGATTCGAAATGCTCCCTGAAGCACAAAAATGCCGTCGCAACGTGTGACAGATGTGTTTTTTTTGCCCAGAATAATTGAAGTAGAACTGAAATCAAGTCTCAATCAAATATTCATTACCGTTACTCACTACTGCTCGGAGACATGTTTTAAACGCACACCCGGGACCCGCCAGTGACAATCAAACTAAGCCAAAGTGTCAAACTCCATTAGGCAATGTGCCACTGGCAAACGAAAACTCTCACATTATGAATATAAATAGCAGAATTAATAAATAATAGCCAAGTTATATCAGTATGTAATTAATCATGCTAAAATATACTTCTCTGAAACTTTAACTATGAAAGCTCCAATAACTCTACTAAAGGTTAACCATTTGAGTTGGTATTCATTATCGACTTTTTTTTAAGGTCAAAAAGTAGAACATGCAAAGTATAATTGGAAACACAAGTTTAATGCTATTTTTTAATACAATATTCTTAAAATGGCCAGAATGGTAGTCTTACAACAAAATTGCAACATATTTTCAAATTATGGTCTCTAATGATCATGTACCGATGATGATAATGATGGTGATTACTTATCATAATTAATAAGCACTGATCTTCATCATCATCATAATTATCATCTTTTTTTAATGGATGGAGTTCTCCAGCTCACACTGAGCTTTTTACATACTTTTTATGTAAAAATAACCCACTGCGTGAGTAATAACTTAAAGAATGTGTTTCAAATTAACACATTTTAATAATCAAAATACACTTCATTTGATTGAATCATTCCAGCACTTCGTCTTGATTAGGGTTTTCGAGATAAATGAGATGAAAACATGTAAAGAACAAAATCTACATATTATAACTGACAACTTGGACATAAATTTAGACATTTTATATAAAACATGCAGATAGCTCACAAAAAAAATCTCAAAATTAGCTGTTAAATATTCACCCAGCACCATTTTTTTTTTTTTTGACAGAATTAGAGCAGAAAGTTTTTGCATGTTGTTAACTAATGTGACATCTTACTCTGCTCAACATATGTGTTATGTGTGTGTCTTATTTAGCTAACCTGTGGAACAGATGTTCTCAAGTCATTTGCATAATGTAAGAACATGCATGCTTCTTTTTAATCAGTCTATTGCTTTAGCTAATTTATAGCAGACTCTTGACATCAGTATTTTGGATGAAAATAACCTCATAAGAACTGAGCATACATCATTTAACCAACGATATTAGTCTTATTCAGAATTTTGGCACAGAATTGAAATGCTAGTAATATGAATTTTTCTTCATCTTAAGTTCACACATCAAGGCAGTCACGGAGGTGAGGAAAGATGCAGGCTGTAAGTTACTCTGTCCTCCCTATTGATTTCACTTCTTTTTTCATTTGTCCTCACATAAGCCATTATTACTTTTATAGCCTATTTTATGGCCCACCGAAGACTGCTGACCACACCGAGAACCATCAGACTTCTCACATCTTTCTCTGTCTCTCACGATGAATTGATTTAGGCCCGTCTGACTAATGAAATATTAAATGCGGGCGTCCGTGTCACTGAGAAATATGCTTTATCCATCTTTTAAACAAACAAAAATACTCTATTTCTCCTTTTCTCTTTCAGCCAACCACTATTTACTGTAGTTCCTCAACACCAAGCAGCTTCTAAAATGAAGCTCTGTGCCACATTTGAAGAGCATTAATGAGCTGGAGATCTCTGTATCGTGTGTTATTAATAGAGCTGCAGCAGGGATCGTCCCGTCCACTCTCACTCACTCAGACGCTCTCCATCAGATGAACCGAGTGTCGGTGTTCTGAAACATTCATAAATGCGCAATGCCGGAGGCCGCCTCAGCAGAAAGTGATGACAAGCCACGGCGAGAAGTGATGACATGTTACATGTGCCTGCTAGCGACGGCCGCGCAGCCATCAGCTGATAGCATACTACCCAGAGAGGCTTTGAGAGGGAGATTCATGTGTCTCATTTATACGATTAGCCCTTATAATGTGCCCTTTTCTCAAGTTACCTGCTGCTTTACACAAACAAGTTATGAAAAAAGGATTTTTCTTTCCTCTTTCAATAGTCAGTGACAGGAGGTGGCTTTAGGAAATGTTGATCATAAAGCTCAGGAATCAAACTAATATTTTATCTATTTTGCAGTCTAAATATGGTTCATAATCCTGATTTGTGTTATTTTGTTATTTTTAAGCAATAAATATACTAGGGTAACAAGTTTAAATGGTTGAGCTTGAAGAATGCAGTCAACATTGCAATTAAAAAACTGATAAGGAGATTTTTTTACTTAATTTACTTATGTAATGTGATTACTTGCATCGCTACGCTTATGCTGTATGCTGAAAGGGTCCAAATGATGTTACTACTTTGGAATCACAATTTTAAGACATTATGACAAATCACTGCTTGAATGGGGGGATAGAGACACTGAGACAAAAATTAGTTTATTAATCTAATAGTTTTCTAAATCATTTCTATAATGCTTTAAAAAAACGTAAAAAGATCAAGCTGTTAGTACTTGAGCTTTTTACATGGAATTAATTTGCCATATTCAAAGGTGTTAAAGCAGGATTTCACAGGTCTCAATATTCTTTTTTTGTCTCTAACTCTGAGTTTATTTCTCTCTCTCTCCTTCTCTTTGTCTCTTTCTATGCGTAAAAAATCTAATTTCAAATCCTCTTTGTTATACCGGCGCTCCATACAAGCTGTCTTGATTAAACCCTCTGTAAAGGAATGTTCTGCTTTCTCCATAACAGCACATTTGTTGCGTAATGTTGATTAACACAGAAAATAATTTCAACTCGTGTGTATGCATTTTTGTGATTTATGAGGACACAAATTTGTATAATGACATGGGTATTACACTGGTATTATGACGTAAACATGAAATATGAGGACATTCCATGAGTCCTCATATTTAAAATAGCTTTAAAAACATACAAAACAATGTTTTATGTAAAAATGCAGAATGTTTTCTGTGATGGGTAGGTTTAGGGGTAGGGGTAGTGTATGGGGATAGAATGTACAGTTTGTACAGTATAAAAACCATTATGCCTATGGAATGTTCTCACTAAGATATCAAAACTAACCTGTGTGTGTGTGTGTGTGTGCGTGTGCGTGTGTGTGTGTGTGTGTGTGTGTGTGTGTGTGTGTGTGTGTGATGATAGGTCATCATGTAGTCTGTATATCAAAGCAGAAAGACTGATCCATGTACAGGCGATTATTATTTTCTGTGCTATTCACCATTATACCACAAATGCTAAAGATAATTTTTGATTTATATAGAACATGAAACATTCCTTTAATTAGACTGGGGTTTCTATGGTGCTTACTTGATGAGAAAGTCTTTGATTTTACATACATGCATACACATCATACCCAAGTTACAATTGATAATTTTCTCATCATATAATTATGCACAGCAGCACAAGGAAAGGCTGATTTGGGTCAATGTCCTGTGCAAATCCTGAACCTGTCTGATCTGAAACGTTGTCATGGGAACACAGGGAGCTGTGATCACAGTTTCTTGCTGAAAACTCCATAGAGAGAGAGAGAGAGAGATTGTCTCACAAATGTCCCATTCACATGAAGGGCATGTTTAACCTTTAATGTTTTTCTTGTCTGAGATTCCTTACAAGCCATATGATGTAAATAAATTAATTTGGGGTGGAATTTCTCTCATATCTCATTACATAAATAGTGCTGCCCATGTATAAATGTATGAAAAGTAGGTTATATCAAAATTGGTGAACTTCTTGTTTGTTTGTTATAGCTCACCCAAAACTGAAGTTTGTCATGTCATTCTAAACCTGTGGCCAGTTGCATAAACTGCTTAGACTAGTATTAAAAGTTAGTCATCAAACTTTTTTCTTTAAGACTGGTCATAACTGCCTTTTAAAGGCAGTTACATAAAATGGTAGATCGGTCTAATTTGAATTGGAGAAGACGGATAACCCAACTGCATGTTGGTCAAACTAGTTCTTAAGACACAGTCTTAACATATACAGTATAGTAGCTAAGTTTATGCAACTGGACCCTGTATTTCTTTCTTCCTTGCGACAAAAACATGGCAGGTGTAAATACTGGGAAACATGAATGAGATTCAAGTTACATGAGTGTAAATAAATAATGACATGAAGTGGTGAGTGAGTAAATGGTGACAGAAATAATGTATCTGCACTAGAAATCAGAGCAGTTAGTCACAAAAAAGCTTGTTTGAGTAAATATTTTTGGAGTAATTTGATTTAGAGAATAATAATTATGAGTTTAGCAGCCACGCCTCCCCCCACGCCACACGGGAATCATGGGAAAAGAATGTCGAGGGCTTTCTGTTCCCAACGCTGATCATATCAAGGCACAGGAAATGGCATTCTGGGTAAAAGCCAATGCCAGGGGGACAGAGGGGGACAGTGTGTTTGTGTGTGTGGTACTGTGAGTCAGTGGCACCAGACAGTGATGTTGTTTTGGGACAGATACCGCCGAACAAGAGGTGATTTGACGAGGTGACGTCTCGAGAGAGATTAATGGATAGGGCAGCAACACAAAATGCCTTGGACCCGTCTGTGTGTGTTTGGCTAGCCTTGAGTCATTTTCCACACAGGACCTGAACGCCTTTCCTTCAGATTTTTTTTGTTCTTGGAAGGCACTTTCACACAATAAAGATCCCAACATTTTTCATATATAGAGTTAAGGACCATATGTGTGTGAGCTGGGGACTGTTACTTGCAACACGACTTTACGTTAAGCTGCTTTAATTTTCACCTCATCACACACAAGCTAAATTTACAGATGGCAGGAGCAGAGCGCAGCTGTATTCCTTTGTTTCTGATCTCTTCAATCTAACTTTATTTGCTGCTCAATTTGTGGCACTAGATTCATATTCTGCTTTCAATTTATTATACACACCTGCCCCCGCTCCTCACCAGCCACACTTTGATTTTTATGGATATACTTTAACATACAGTAACAACTGCTGTTGTATATACATTGTATAAAATACAGCACATGGAATTTATAAGATAATTATTCTGTATTCAGTCCAAGCAGGTCTAATACCTGGAGAAGAGATCTGTTAGCCCTTAGCAATGGCAGTTACTTGTCTGGCTCAGGACTATCCTAAAGCATGTGCTTTGAAATCTGCCAGCTTTGATCATGGGACCACAGATCTTTTGAGCCAATTACCTGGGGCTGGTCTTCTGTACATAAGTTTAATTTTGCATATATATATACTTTATGTCATAATGTGTGTGTGTGTGTGTGTGTGTATATATATATATATAATATGCATATCCTTATTATATATGTATTCAATATACTATTAATTTTATTTCATGATTATTTACGTATTCAATTTCATGATGCAAAATAAGTGTGAAACATTGATAGCAATAAACCCGCTGATTGGCACATGGTACCAGATTGCGCACAGTCCCATATTTAGCTTATTTTGAATGGTTGTCGATTAAAAAAAATTGGCTTATTAGGTCCAGATGATGCTAGCCAGCCAAACCATGGATGAAATCAGCAGTATCCATCTGTGTCAAAGGTTGTATGTTAAACTGAGATGCACAATCATCTCACCGTCTTACGATGATGCACACTGGTGTAATCCTAGGGTGACATTTTCTGCTGCTTACATAGAGTCTGGTTCATATCTTACAGCTTTGGCATTCTGTCCAAAACTAAAATCAATAGGAACCCTGTAGAGCCCATAGACAGAGAGAGAGATCAGAGAGAAGGAAACATATTCACATTAAACACACACTCAAGATGGACATTAAATCTTCAGACCGATGCAGATAAAAGACAATTGTCAGAAACACATCACATTTAAGGGCAAAGTGAGATAAAGACTTTGAATCTTGAGGAGATGAATGGATACGATAGACAGAAATGAGCCCTGTTGTGTCAGAAATCACAGCAGGCCTCGTCCTCTAGAAAGTGAGAGCTAGTTTAGCAGTACAACACGCTAATTAACATACACGCACATGCTTTGATATTGTACTGTGGCTTCCCAGTTTAACGGTGTAAATAGTTATAATTGGCAGTTTATCCTGCAAAGCACAATGGGAATGTGCTGTTTTTGTCTCTTTTTCTTGTAGAAGCGTAGTACATTTAATGAGGTGCTGCTGTGAATTTGTTTAGAGTAGGCTAGTTCTGTGTTTAGCTCAAAAAATCTTCCCTGTGACATTACGATATTAATATCACTGATTACCATATTCATTTACCATGGTATTAATATAGTACTCCTACAGTGTCACAAACTTTACATTTTTCAGTAGCATGAATAGTATCAGCTGCTTTACAAACAGTGTAGTATTAGCATGTGCATAGCTAAACTGTACACAACAAATATCTGCAACTCTCATGGCAAATCATATACATTCATTCAGACAATTCTTGTAAATGAACAGATTGAAAGCAGATTCCTAAATGGCATTTTAACTATTTTTAATAGTGGAGTACCTTGTTTATTTCATCACTATGTCGTTGACTCCATTAAATTATTATAGTTTTTAGTATTTATCTGTTTGAGTTTGATGCTGTCACCTTAATTGAGATTGTTTGTTCGTTGAAAAAAATCACCTCGTTCAGGCGGTCTTGGAGCGATTGTTTTGGTGCGGGTTCGAGCGCGATTGCCGTGTTCATATATGCCTAAACGAATTGAACCAAGGGAGAAAACGCACCTGGTTCTGAAACCAACGCTCAGGTGTGAAAGCACCCTAAAAGTAAATATTAGTGCCTTTTTCACTTTTGTACCTTAGTGTACTACCTCAGTGATAAGCACCATACCTTTTTTTCTGACAGTATAGACTCCAAAAGTGATGACATTGAACAGTAAATTAATCAAAGCTAATCAGTAATCTGGCAATCACTTCCTGTGACATTAGTGAGCTTGAACTTCAGGCCTCCACAGTCCAGGATCACTTGATGTTTTTTGACATAACACACAGTTACACACAAAACCGCTTGTGTTGGATGGCCGAGATGTGCTTCTACACAGAGCGATGCTCTGTATGCTCACGAGTTATACAAATATACTCATGTTTCAACACATCTGTACATACAGCACACAGATAAATATGTCCAACATAAAGACATAGACGCAGTCTGAAAATAAACGTGAGAGGATGAGGAGGAGTGAGTATATAGAGAGAGAGAGACAGATGAGCTGATGGGGCAGATCTCAGAGAACTGTGTGAGCTGTTTATTATTGCAGGCTTCTAAAACAATCCCATCCTGCCAGGAATACACCCCGCCGGAATTTAGGCAGCGTCTGGATCGCTGGACAGCGCTCATACATACAAACATGCACTCAGAAAAAGACACGATTGAATATGAAGAAAGGCAATTTCTTGTCCATGTGTGCCTGTGCTTTTAACACCGAAATATAGTGTCCAAACATGACTGTGTCCTCAATATGAATAGGATTTTTTCCATTGTCCAGCATGTCAAAATTTCCTCAACCAGGTCCACATCTTGACAACAAACAATTTTTGCTTCAGTTTTACACTAGTATTTTCAGTCCTGTCAACATTCCTTTGGGTCTATATTAGTGTGCCTGTATAAAAGTTTCAGCTTTATAAAACCTCTAGGACTTTAACCAAAATGGGACCTTAAATTGCAGTGTTGCATTTGCCAAAAGTATGCTGTACAGATCTGAGGCTGTAAATCTCTAGCGGGCCAGTGTGGTTTATACACTCATTTTGTTTGCTTTTAATATCAGGTACAGAATTTAAGCATAAGGGAACAGTTTTTTCTGTTTGAACATATTGACCCTGTTTTTTTTTTTTTTGTTTTTTTTTGTTTTGTTTTGTTTTTTTTAAACAGCAGAATATTGATTTAGCTAAAATTAGGTTGTGGAGAAGAATGGTCATTTAAAAGCAGATATTCTTTACATTCATTCAGTTTTGTAATCTTTTTTTTTTCTTCTGTTCAGCACAGTCCACTTCACTGTAGATTCAGAGTAAAATTTTCTGAATGTTAAAGGTTTAGTTAACCCAAAAATGAAAATTCTGTCATTAATTACTCACCCTCATGTCATTTCACACCCGTAAGACCTTCGTTCATCTTCGGAACACAAATTAGGATATTTTTGATAAAATCCGATGGCTTATTGAGGCCTCTATTGCCAGCAAGACAATTAACACTTTCAATGCCCCGAAAGTTACTAAAGACGTATTTAAAACAGTTCATGTGACTACAGTGGTTCAACCTTAATGTTATGAAGCAAAAAAACAAAATAATGGCTTTATTTAACAATATCTAATAATGGGTGATTTCAAAACACCACTTCATGAAGCTTCGAAGCTTTATGAATCTTTTGTTTCGAATCAGTGGTTTGGAGCGTGTTTTAAACTGCCCAAGTCACGCCCCCCCAGTGGTGAACCATTGAAATTATGAAACACTTATGACGTAACAAAGCCTCGTTTACTGAAATCACATGACATTGGCAGTTTGATAGTGCTCCGAAGCACTGATTCGAAACAAAAGATTCAAAGCAGTGTTTTGAATTTGCCCATCACTAGATATTGTTGAATAAAGTCGTTATTTTGTTTTTTGCCGCTTCATAACAGTAAGGTTGAACCACTGTAGTCACATGAACTGTTTTAAATATGTCTTTATTAACTTTCTGGGCATTAAAAGTGTTAATTATCTTGCTGGCAATGAAGGCCTCACTGAGCCATCAGATTTTATCAAACATATCTTAATTTGTGTTCTGAAGATGAATGAAGGTCTTAAGGGTGTGGAACGACATGAGGGTGAGTAATAAATGAAAGAATTTTCATTTTTGGGTGAACTGACCCTTTAATGCAATAGCAAACACGAATGAACAATTCTTTGACAGCATTTATTAATCTAGGATTGGTTTATTTATTTAACCTTACTGTAAACTGTTACTGGATGCAGTTTGAGTTGTTGCCCTAAAACATGTTTTTTGCAATTGAGTTTTGAGCTGAATTCCTGCTTTTGCCTTTGACTTTGCCAAAGTGTTCATTTCCAGTACTGTAAACTCTATAGTTTGCCTTTTATTTATTAATTCTTTTCCATCTATTTTTTGGGTTTGTGGAAGAGCTTAGCGCAGTGAAATGTGTTATTGGCAGTCAGTATTAATGGATGTGGATTAAAGGGCTCTAATTCTCATAACCCTGCTCCTAATGGATTGGAGCGGTGGGTTCGGCCATTAAACTCTCTGACGAGACTTTTACTGCCGCTCTCAAACTCTCAACCCCTGAGTTCCCTCATCGGCAAGGTTATACCTGTATTATCCCTGCCAACACTCACTGGTGAGAACGTTCTGCCAAACACACACTTGATGTCCCAAGGGCTCCACATTGACTTAAAGGTGCACTAAGTCATATTTGTTTGTTTTTCTGGCTCATACAATTAACAGTGATCTTGAACTACAGCATTGGTTACTGATACTGAAATACCCTATTGGTCATATCTTAAATCCATATGTCATGGGTTACATATACAACATTTTTATATCTTCTCCTGTTTTGTTGGAAGCCAAGTGCCAGTGTTATATCTCAGTTGCCTCTAACTATTACGAACAAATAGTAAACCTGGCTACATCTTTTCAAGTCGCTTGTACGTAATATTGTGTTCTTTTATTATTGTTCTGGGTAAATCTTGTTTAGTGTATGGATAAGAGTTTTATATACTTTTTCATATTTATCTTTCTTAGTAAGCCTTTTGCTGTCATGTAGCTCTGAATGAATTTGATTTTGTTGCAGAGCCTATGCTAGAAAGAGAGAAGAATGAGTTTTCAATTTCTTCTTTTTCTGGTTTGTATTACTACAGTGTTATTTTTAAGATAAATTATTTTTGTTTGTGAAAAATATCTTTGAAAAAAAGTATGGTATGTTGGACATAACAGCAAGATACCTTACAATATATAGTGAAAAACTGTAAATAGTTTGCATTTTATGTAATATTACTGTGTAAAAACAAAGAATACATTTAAAAACTATTAATTACCATATAATTTACAGTCAAAAACAGTAAAAGGATATTTATAGACATTCCTGCGTGACATATCACATATGATTATATTTATTTTAATAGTTTTGTTTGGTCTTATGTTGCTTTTTTTTTTTTACCATAACCAGATATTTTTTTACAAGGTGCTATTCATGTTTTTTTCTATAAAATACATAAAATATTTCATGAGAATTACCATTGTGAATAATGGGGAATTACAAATAAATTCATAGACCCCCAAAAATAAAACAAGCAGACACATTAGAGCTATGAGAATTTGGGGGAAATGTGTGTTTTAATGGTTGTTTGATTTGAGGGTGAAATGTGACCTGGACATGTTTTAGTGAGATTCACCCCACACAGATCAAACTGAAGCCTGTTTCCTTTGCATCCTTCCTTTGAAGAGGCTCATTTTTGGCCAGACGCTGGGACCAGGTCAAAGGTATACACAGCAGTCATGCAAAAACACAGTGAGAAAAAAAGACACAACATCAAACCAATTCAGAAAGGTCCAGCAGCACAACACCAGCTCTGAGCATTCTTATCCTGTGAGCTCAACCTGGGCCTGCTGTCAGACAGAAAGAAAATCTAAAGAATATGAGAGAGCTTTCCTTTCCTTTTAGCTAGAGCGATGATTTTGACAAACAGACCTTGGAATAGGCGTCTGAAGCCCCGGGTCAAATATGTTCGTTGTGTGTAAAGTCTAGTGGTGCCTCTGAAGACTTTAGTGGGTAATTCCTCCACTCAGAATTGTCAAAATATTCTCCTCCTTTTCATTCTGTCTTCGTTTTCCTACTCTGTCTTCAGTTCAGTCAGGCTACAGACGTGCTTTAGCTCATTTATTTCACTGAGCTGCACTTCAATCATTTTGTACTTTGGTACTGTATGCATGGTATAAATTTCACTGTACCATGGTATCACCACAGTACTTTTTAAGTTTTAGTATTTAAGTTCAATTCAGTGTATTTACAGTGAATAATTCATTGGACCTGTGTGTTTTTCAAAGTAAATTACAGTCAGTGAGAGCAGCAGTACAACAAACAAATCATTTTGAACCTTCTCTCTCTGACCTTTCAAGATCAGATCTGATAAATATGTACCGTTATTTACATTTTCATCCACACAGCAATCTGTGAGTAAACATCATCTCTGGCTGCTTTGTAATCAGACTCTCCATCTCCATTTTTGACGGGCTTTGTGTATAATTTATACACTTCACCCTGCTGAATGTTTTTTTTTCTCTCATTCGTGTCTTTTCACTCTTTCACCTCTCTTTCTTTTTTTGTCATGTCTGTAGGGTTTTTGTGCATTCAAATGCAAGCTATTCCAGCTCTCGTCTAATTTCAATTTTGACGGACGGGTTCATTTCTGCACATCAATCATGTGAGCGACTCCCTCTGTCTGACCAAACACGTCACTGTTAAATGAACAGCCTGATATCATCTGCTCTCTCCCTCGCTTTCTCTTTTTCTTTCAGTCTGTCAAAGACTTTGGCTGCATAGCTTCAGTCTGGGCTGGAGAACGGAATTGATCAGGAATGGGGGAACTGTCAGGGTGTTACCGCAGGGAAGAGCTCTGACGGTGAGTTAGCGCTTTCCCCAGGGCTGGCCGTCTGGATGGTGCTACATATCAAGGGCAACAAAGGAAAAACAGAAACCTCAAAGAAGAGAGAGAGAAACAGAGGAAAAGATGGGAACACTTACACCGTTAGTTAAAGGGAAAGTTCACCCAAAAATGGCAATGTATTCAGTTGAGAAATTATTAATCAATTAAAGAATCCTGTGATGGCAAAAGTGAATTGACCCTTCGCCGGGAGTTTGATTGACAAGTGATCTAACCAATCATAACGCTGAATCCGCCATTTCGTCCGACAAAGCAGTCAGGAGTTAGAAGATTAACCTCGGTGGACTTGAACTTGAAAAATGGTGTGTACTGACGTCTTTCTGCGTTTGAAACAACATTCCTTCTCATGTTCATTCATGTTTATTTGATGCTATAAATTAACTAGTAGGAAGAGATGATCAGTTCACGAGCTGCAAAACGGTTTTTATTGTTCGAATTTCTTAAATTACACAATTTGAAAGCTGGGGCTTTGTTTAATATCATAAGTAACCTGCTCTGTCTTGTCTGTCGACGTGTTGTCTGTGTCCTCTTTGCTCCGCAATGTATTTTTTACTTTGTGTTGCGTGACAGCGTCATGGCTTGTCGGACAAAGCAACAGTAACTAAGGGGGGCGGGTCAGTTTTCAGCATCATTACTCCAGTCTTCAGTGTCACATGATCCTTCAGAGTTCAGTCTAATATGCTGATTTGCTGCTCAAGAAACATTTATATTGTTACCAACGTGAAAACACTTGTGTTGCTTAATATTTTGTTGAAACCGTAATACATTTAATTATTTTTTGTTTAATTTATTTACCAATTTTCTTAATTTCTTTATTCATTTAAACTGGCATATAGAGGTATTGGTATTTACATGGGCATTTTCAATCACGTATAACTGATTTAGATGTGTTGATGTGTTTGTGTAAGTATGTAAGTGTTTTCTATCTCCATGACAGCACTTTACAGCCACACAGCCACAAAAATGAGGCGTATGAGCGATTCTTCTGTTTGTCACTTAAATAGTGTGAAATCTTCTTTTGTTGCTCTCCTTCTGTTCATTTCAGCACAGATGTCAAATGTCACGAGCAAAGCTAGCGGCAGCCTTTTCAACAATGTGAACTTTAAACAAAATAACTGAGTCATTCTTTGAGGTTTTCCTATGAAAGTCCCATTTTTGGTCTTGTGATTTTCCACAATAAAAAAAGACATGTGCTCCATGGCCTGCACAGTAAGAATTTTGTTCTTCTGTGTTTACAGTGTAAAATCTTGCCAAGAACCAAGAATTTTTTATTTGAAAAGCAGGTAATTTGGTGCCAGTTTTGTGAAAAGTGAGATTTGCAAAAAAGTGAATCAGCCTTTAAAGCTATTTTATACCATTTTTTGGGCAGTTTACCGTGAATTGAGTCACTTCAAGCATTCCTAGTAAGCACAAGAGTATGTCCTGATGTAGAAAGGGAGGCTGTATTTATTGTTTCTGGAATTAGGCCCTTTTCTGCTCGCTGTTCATCCATTAGCATTGTTTGCGTTTGTCATAAATCTGTTTACAAGTCCAGTGGCCACTTTAGGAGAATTAGCTTGACTTTATTAGCCAGCAGGACAAGTAAGTGCAATATGGTTTTATTCAGAATGGGAGAGAGAAAGAGAAAGGAGAGGAAGCGCAGAAAGGCTTTTAGGGAGACGGATCAGAATTTTAGTGGGTCTTGAACGCACAAAGCGAGCCAATGGCTTTGGCAAGCTTTCGGTGTGCCGCCATCTCTATTTACATGCTCTCGTCAAAGGGCACTCTGAAAAATGAGTTTGCAGGATGGAGGTTTTTATTTGCATGGGCCAGCAATATTCTGCCTTTTCTCCTCCTTTTCCACCCTATTCTTTCCTCTCTCCTGAGAAAACTTGCTTATTTATAAGGCGGCAGCAGCAGCAAACAAACTCTTAAAATGAAGGCTGGAAACTTGAGGTCGCTGCTGACTGACGGGTAATTTTTGGAGGGATGGAGGGGGCTGATGTTTATGGGTGGGGTTGTTTGTGGCTTTGTGGAAGCTGCAACCATTTCCACTCCTGCTCTCCTATCACTTTCCTTCCCTCATTCCTGGAGACTGATAAAGATTGATTGATGACATGAGAGAGATGTTGAAGCCTGTGTGTGTGCTGAACGGCACATTAAGATGAAGACAATTTCAAGAGCACATCATTGTGTTATTTCCTGTGTGAGCACCTCTTTCTTTCTTATTGTCCTCAGTTTTCTCCATGGTAACTCAGTTGAGATCTCCCATTAATGGTGTCCCAGATTAAGGCAGGTAAATTCATTATCACACACAAAGGACTTCTCCAACACCTCGCCTATTATAAGCGATTGTTCTTTGGACACTCGGGAAGCATAATTATGAAATATCCAGGGAAATGTTGATAGACTTCTCCTCAAGATATTATCTGTGATGTCCACTCGCTGAAGCTTCCACTAATTAATGAAGAAAGGCTTTTGTTGAAGCTGATGTTAAAGAGTGTGAAGGCAGCAGACTAGCACAGTCTACCATAGGCCTACACTTTACTTGGACTGTACAATATTTTATTACACCAGCATGGTCTAGACACCTGAATTGGCTCTTTAAAATGCCAATAGTGCATTCGATTACAAAGTTTGTCAAGATAAATTCCCAATTTGATGAATTACAGTTCAGTTACAATCGGGGGGCCCAAACTGTACAAATAGATTACAGTTTCTTTCTTTTGCACCGATGATATATCATGTGCTTCAGTTGGGGGTCGGCAGAAGGACAAATGTAGCATTGGCTATTCACTAAATAATACATCCTTGCTTGTGTGTTCTGCATTGAGGAATTGTGGGTTTGAGTAGCTCATGCTCATAGGCGAAGATCTACAACTCCAGACGCTTTCACAGCATGTGGGTGATACCAACGGCAGCAGACATGTTTAAATGAGTGAGGTGTTTGCTTCTTCATATCCTTTTCTTCTTTTTTCCCTCAGTCACTTGGGCTTTCTCTAGGCAGGCTCTGGATTTATACAAGTTGACAATAGGCGGCTTTGCAGGGCTGGTTTTATTGATTTTCATTACCGACCTCTCCAGTGCCACATGAGATCAGCCCTAATGACATCAGCTTTCATCAACACTGCACTAAAGAGCGTGTGATGTGTGTGTGTGTGTGTGGTTCATTGTTTATCTTGGGCAAACTAGTAGCATATTTCTCTTTTTTTTTTCTTTTTTTTTCAAAATATTAAAGGGAAAGTTCATGCAAATGTAAACATTTTCTCAATGACTATCTTTTTTTTCAGTGGAACTCAAAAAGTGAATGGAGCTGAATATCCAAGGAGCTCTTTTTCATACAATAAAAGTGAATGGGTATTAAAAAAATAAAAAAATACTGACTAGTCCATGCCACTCATGCACTATATTCAAAGTAATCTGAAGACACACGCTGAAGTTGTTTTTCATTAAAAATTGCATTGAAAGTCTTTGTTTATACAGTCTCCATTCACTGTCATTGCATGAAAAATAACTGTTTACGAATTCTTTAATACATATCATCTTTTGTGTTCTTTTACAGAAATAAAGTTTTAAATAGGTTTGGAATGACTAGAGGATGAATAAAATTTTAGCTATTCTTTCTTTTCTTTTTATTCTTTTTAAACTAATTAGGTAATCTATTATTGTTCATAATATTTGTTACGTGATCCTCAGTTTATGAGCGCATATAAAAGATGAACAGGACAAAAGTGCAGGAACAGATGCACGATTAATCCTAACAGTAAAAATCTCACCTGGCTCGTCTGTGTGAACTCTTCTCTATCATATGACTGTTGGAATGAACAGATGAACTTACATAAAGGAAAAGATAAAAAGACACTCAAGAGCAGAAGGAATGGGAATCATAAATATATCTGTCCAGCCGATTTCAGCTTGACTCCACTGCTATATATTTTCACCCTCTCAGAGTAGAATGGCTTTAAAATAATATTTGAAGTTGATGTGATCTGTATCACTTTACAACAAGAGTTTCCAGAAGGAATGGTGCTGGTATAAGAGAAACGATAAAAGTTTATAGACGTGGATCTCTTTTTCATGAGGAACGGATACGAATGAGACCTGTGGGAAATAGTAAAAAGACCTGGTGTGGCTGATCCAAGAGCTGCTGTAATAAAATAAGACATCATATTGATATAATATAGCCAGTTTGGTTTGGTGTGTCAGAGGGGAGATGGAGAAGTAGAAAGTCTGGTGTTCACTAGAAGTGTGAAAGATTAAGATGACATTGTATTGGTTTCTGTTTTTTTTTTTTTTTTGTTGTTTTTTTTTTTTGCTATTTGGGGTAAATAATTAAATATGAAATAAAATGAATATGAATTATTATTTTTTCCTGAATGCCTTCCTATATGCAGAATTTTGTGGAAGTCTGTGAGAATAATGTTTTAAATGTTCGATCAAAATTCCTCCCAAGATCAGAAAATCTAAAACATGGATATTATAGATGCAAGAGACAAATTGTGACCCTGGACCACAAAACCAGTCATAAGGGTCAATTTTTTGAGACTGAGATTTATACATCATCTGAAAGCTGAATAATCATTTACATTTTAAAATGTGTTCAAATAGAAAACATTTTAAATAAACTGTAATAATATTTCACATTTTTGATCAAATAAATGCAGCCTTGGGGAGCAGAAGACTTCTTTCAAAAAAATTTAACATTAAAACAACTCCAAACTGTTGAATGGTAGTGTAAAAAATCTATAGCTCAAATTAGTCAGAAGTGCTGTGCTTTTATATTTTAAATATTTAAGTTATCTTTTTCTGACCACAGCACTAATCCATCTCATAAATCATTCAATTCAGCCACATAAATAACTGTATAGTCACATAAATTAACAGCAAGTCAATAACTTTATAAAAGACAAAGTTTTACTTAACAGTAAAGAAAAGAACAACCTAAACCAAAAAGTTTTACTCTTTGGATCCCTGCAGTAGGTCTAAGATTATAAGTCCAAGACTTTAAGTTTGAGAAATAATCAGAGTATTGAGACCCCAACCAGCCTAAGCCCCTCCAAATCTGGTGTCAGCATATTTGGCGTGGATCATCTGTGAAAGAACGGTTCAAACACTTGCTAGGCTTTGGTGAAAACAGTGGGCTGTGTTTCTTTCACACACTATCTCTGTCTTCCTGTCCATCACTTCATGGCCAAAATGTAATCAAAGCTCGGAGCGCACGACTAATGCTTTCTTAATGAGTGCTAAACAAACTGCTGGCCCCCTCTCGCTGTCTGTCTCTCACTATTCGTCTTTCTATCTCTCTCTCTCTCTCAGGAGAAGTGTCATTATCTCTTTGATTAAGGAGGAAATTGTGCTTATATAAATGTGATTGAGAATCCAGTTCGTTCATTTAAAGGACAAAATCTTTACCCCACCTAAAACGGACCCTAAGTGAAACATTCTCATCACACACCAAATCAATGCATGGTGCTTAACAACACAACCTCACAAAATTATCTTCATGTCAGTAATCAGCCTTTGGAGATGAAATATGTTTGTTTGTTTTTTTCTTGACCATGATGAATGATAACTGAGAGCTATTTTGTATATCTACCAGCAGGTCTCTCCACTAGCTTTGTGGCTTTGATTTGATCTGTGTTTGTTTGGCTTCTGTGTACACAAAGGGCCTTTTTTGGTTTGCGCTTATTTATGTTAGTAAACCTCTGTTTGCTCAGGTTCACCCAGCTGTGTTAAATGTATGTCCACCGTATGTGCATGGTGGTTTAGTGGTTTTCATGGTCATGACATAGACTAAATAAAGGACTGAAAGAGACAGAGCGAGAGAGAATGACTGCGCCTTTGTGGAAATCTGTCCTGTGCTTTCTCAGTGAAGCTAAACACTACAATACTGAGTATGATTGGTCTTCTGTCTTGTTTTTATTTGCATACTGAATTGTGATCATTTACATAGATTCAAAGCCTAAATTCTAAACTAACCTTGATCTGTTTTTTCTTCTTCTTCTTCTCTCTCTCTCTCTCTCTCTCTCTTCATTCTCCTCCATCTGCGATAAGAAATAGTTCAGGAAATTTGCATGCTTTATAAAAACCAGGCCAGTATTTGTATTCACTGTCTTCTGGAAGTTTGAACAGGAAAAGTCAAGTGTCTTGAACAGCAATGGTTTAGTCAATATGCACATTTCCTAAACGGCCCCTGTGACTTTTGTTTCATTAGAGGTGCAGAAAATATTGACCGTAAAGTAGACATATCGACACAGGCGACGTTCTCGATGCCTGGTGGGGAATTTCAGTGTTTGTAAGTCTAGTGAGCGCTAGTGATTTATAAAGACTAATGTTACAGGAATAGTTCACCCAGAAATTATAATTCTGTCATCATTTATCATTCTCATGTCATTCCAAACCTGTGTGACTTTCTTTCTTGGTCCCTGGTCCCCATCCACTTTCATAGTATAAAAAAAGAGCAGCAGGTTTGGAACGACATGAGACAAAGTTTCCATTTTTGGGTGAACTATGCATTTAACCCTAACCTATCCTTCTTTCTCTCTCTCTTTCTTCCTGGATCATAAATAAATAGATAGAATGAGAAGCAGACGTGCTGCCTGGTGTACTCTAGATGACACCTCCTTCAGCAGAGCCCTACTGTGACGGCCTATTACAAGGCCAGACAGACTTTGTTTTCTTAAGCACGGCAGTGCCCTTCGTAACTCGTGATAAGCTTGCAAAATGAGGGATTGGAGAAGAGAATGAAAGAAAGGAGTGAAAAGAAAGACCACTGAGCAACTGAAATAAATGTGTTTCTGTGACATCATCTCAAGAGTAAATGTATATAAATTAAGAAGGGAATTCTTTTAGACATCAGTGAGCATATTCTCCATTACAATACAATCTAAAAGAATGTTTTATTGAAAGGTACTTTTTTTTATTACCCCATTATAAATTATCCCATTGGCCAAAGTCAAATTGTTGTTTGAACATGTGAATATATTGAATAAGTAATTGAAAGGTAGTCTGATGAAAGATGGCAAGAAACATAGAAGTTTTTTTATCTGATGTAATTTGAGAGAATGAAATCAAAGAAATTGAAGCGCTCTAATGTGACCGTCTAACGATGGAACTGTTTGTGTTTACATAAGCATACAGTTCCCATCCTCTGATCTTTCCAGTCACGAAACTCTCTCCAAGCCTGTTAAATGAGATGCTGGGTATATTCTAATAACTTACCTTAGTGGAAAATGTACAATTATAAGTTTACTTATCTAGACTTTTTTGTTTTTTTCTCCATTAGAACTGATAATATGTGAACTACAACTCATATTGAGTCTCCAAAATAAGTAGTGTTTTACTTAGAGACTCACTAATTGTGGCATGTGTGATATTAAGGGCAATAGTGGAATTAAAGATTTGCAGTTATTTATAGTGCTAAAGTACTTTCTCCTATCCCAGTTGTAAACAGAAAGTGTAAACATATAGTGTGGCTCTGTGGTGCTATCAAAATATTTTTGACACAGGAATACTGGCTCAGCCATTAGTGTGGGTTTAGGGATGGGACTATCTGATTGTACAGCCAATGACAAACAGGGGGAGTGTTTGGGAAACCTGTTTGAAAACAATCATTTTATTTTTCCATTTGGTGATGCAGCGGTGCAGAAAATAAACTTCCAATATGAGATATCACTTATGATTTTCTTTCCTAGCTGCAATTAAAGTCGGCATGAAATGAAAATTCACCCTATCTTGTAAATGCATATGTGAGCCGTGCTGGTAAAATGAGTCACAATGAGCAAATTTTCAAAAATGACTTATTGTTATTTTATCTCTATTAAAAAAAACTCCAAATTGATGTATAATTTGTTGGAATCAGCGAACAAATGACTGAGCTACAATTGTTTGAAGTCGATAGAGTCAGCACAGTCAATTTTGAGAAAAATCAAATTAAAGTTTTCTGAAGGTTCCAAAACAAAATCACCTGTAGCAACCATACCTTAAAATCCCTGGTAATAACACCTAACTTGGCACACACGTGGTCAAAGCCAAATATCTATAGGAAAATATATATATATTTAACTTTTTGTTTCAATATTTTACTTCAATATTTTGAAGTGCTGTAATTCTGTTTATATGTGTATATCGAGATCTCGCGCTATCTCTTTGTGCGAGTGCTTCGGATCTGTCAGTCAGCGCGAGTAAGATCGATTTGTTTACATCAGCATGAGTTTGAAAATCATATTTCATTGGTTCAGACTCATGCCATCAAAAATTCGCTATGGATATTGGACTTTTTCACTTTAAAACGATACCAAACTTGGACTAATGAGGAAGTTGCTGAGAGGAAACGCAAGTGGTGAAGTAAGCAGAGAAAAACAGCATTTTTCATGGACAAATGAAAGGTACTCCTCTCAGAAAACATACAAATAAAGATACTTTTAGATGTTTAATTGCTATTTGAAGCATTTGGATCGCTAGATGAGGGCTTAATGAACTCATTTTTGTGAAAAACTCAAATACGACCAAAATCAACATTTTTGACTTGTTTTGCCTGTAGCTTGTAATTAGCCCATTCCGACTCATTTTGCCAGCACGGGTCACACATTATTGATAGTACTGAGAAAAATTCATCCATGTATATACCTGACTTCTCCATTCATTTAGTCTGCTTAAACCCCATCATTTCATACACTGCAAGTTCGCACTCATTTTTGAGTGCAACGCCCAAAATTCAAAATTCAATTAACAACCAATGGATAGAAACAAGAAAAACATTCCGATAATATGTTTCACTCCGGTGTATGAAACAATACTTAAGAAAATATATGTCGCTATTTCTATTTCATTGCAACTTTGACAATTTAACAAATGCTATTATTGTAAGAGCCCGGCACCATCATCATTATCTCTTAAGTCTTTCTCTCTTTCTTTGCTCATTCTGCCCCCTCATCCTTCTCTCTCTCCTGCTGTTTGTTCAGTCTAGAGGTTGTTATTCACTGTTGAGTTTGAACCTCCAGATTCCAGCTTCAGACCCAGCAGGCTGTTCCTCTGCTAGCCCAGGTCACCTGCTTCCCGCCTGGCCACTGTAACTCCATCCGTCCCCCTTCTGTTTCCTCTGGGGTGGAGGTGATGTTGAGATGGGGTACGCCAACGGAAGGCTCATAAAGGATGACTGTTCTTCAGGCAGGGTTGCCGGTGGAGATGTGGAAGAGTTTGACAGGTTGATCGTTCTGCAGGAAGAATCAGCGCTGAGACTGACAGAGAGCAGTAAATCATCTGGAACAGAAAGTGTTGGATTCAAAGTCAACGTTCTTTGTGAAACAAGCTTGTGGCGGTATTGATTTAAACAGGTTGGCTATATGGTCAGCTCTGAGGCAAATGAACAGGATGCAATTGAAAACTGGGAAAGCAGCATATCTCTATGAATTTATTTTACTGTGAAAATCACAATAAGAGTGGCTGACCAATAAGCAATTTACTGTATGTATTAAATGTCTATATATATATATATATATATATATATATATATATATATATATATATATATATATATATATATATATATATATATATATATATTAGGGCTGCACAATTTATCGCACAATACGAAAAATAACATTGAACTTAAACACGATTATCGCTTAAACACGATTCTTAGTGCGATTATGAAATCGCAAAGGCTGCGATTGATTTTTTATGGGCAGCTTGTCAATGAAGTATGGCTCCAAATGCTAATCCATCTGAAAACACTGCAAGCTTGAGTCGCTTATAATGTACATTTGAAAAAGCAACACGCGTCAAACATTTTTCCAAAAATGAGAAGCATTTATTAACATCTTGTCCAACAAAAGACAACATTTGATAACGTTTTTACTCCAAACTCACTTCAGACAGTTGAGCATCCTTCTGTGAGATTATGGCATTTACACAGAATAAGGCAGTCGTGTTTATTATGTTTAATCAATCAAAGCGTTTCAATCTTCTGAGGTGTTATCTACTTCTGCGGCAGGGCATATTTTAAGTTTCTGTGCAAGAGCGCCCTCTGGCTTTCAAATGGAGACGCATTTACTACTGAACACAGAGCTGTACAGCTCTGACAAGCTGTGCATTAAATAATCGCAGCCTTTGCCAAATCGTGTGCTCTAATATATATATATAGTACTGTCCAAATGTCTTAGGCACATTAGTTTTTTCACCAAAAAAAAAGGTTTTAAGCCACTTATTTATATATCTTCAGTCTGGAGTTAGTCTAGAGAATCTCTAAGTTCTTTAATTTTAATATATCTATATATATATATTACCTTGTCATATCTATTATCATGCTAAACTCTTCCGAGAGTTGTCATGATAGAAATAATTTTTTTTCATGGTGGTCTGTTATTGTGCTATCATTGATTTCAGATTTACCTACCCCTAAATGTTTCATAAAACAAAACAAACTGTGGTTGACTGATTTACATGTGGTCAGACAGTCTTTCCCTGTCTAACTGGGTGGCTCTTGGCCCGAATCTGTTGTAAAGTGGAACAGACTTTGTCTCGTAAAAAAAAGTCTGTCTATGCAAGACTATCACGAGTGATCAGATCTGATGCTGATGTCATAGCTGCTGTCGGCCAGAGTTCACAGACAGCAGCTCTGTTGCCAGATTGATGCTGTCATTTTGGTATTCTGTGGGTCACAAGGTTTTCTGCACCTCCAGCTCCAGCTTTACTTTCTCTCTGAAACTTTCTCTACCTCTTGTTTTAAAAATGTCTTTCCCCACTATGTCCTCCATTTCTCTCGCCCACTGAAATGAGTCACAAACTCATTCAAAATCTCTTTTTCTTTCAGATGTTCCATTTGTGGCTCACTTTTGGTGCATAGCGGGCAACACTTTTAAATTCGTCTTTGGACCGCAGAGACAATACGAAAGCATTTCCATGGAGATGCTGAAGACATGAGGCATTGCCGCTATTCCGTCCAGCTGTGCTGCTTCCTTCAAAGCCAGACGAGCATGGAATTATAGAACCCTGCCGACATCACGCTTCTTCCTCCCACCTGTTCAACTCTCTTTCTCACTTGGTTTCTCTCTTTTTTCCATTTTACAGCATACAGAGGCTGTTTCAAACTGCAAACAACTTTCCCTGATGAGAAAAAAAGTGGTAAAAATGAGCGAAAACCCGGGTGCGAAGACAGAGAAAAGAAAATGATAAAGACAGCTTGAATTTGGGATAGCGCTGTTTTAATTAACATACCTTTTTATCACACTCAAACCTTGAAGTGCGACTGGGTTGGAATAATGAGGGCTTAAAATACAATTACAGGCAGCTGGAAAAAAGACATAATGGTCACATTGTAAAAGATTTCTATTAAAGAGCTGAACAAGTCAAAAGAAAAACCTCTTAAGGAAACTTAAAAATGAGAACCTCATTTCCTCAAGCTCACCATTAGCTCTGGTAGTTTGGCTTTCCAAATTTATAGGTCATTATTTTATTAAAGAACAAAACTATATTTAAATACTATATTTAAAAAAAAAAAAAAAAAAAAAAAAAAAACTTTGCTTTTGCTTTGCTTGATAGCTTTTTTTTAATGTTCATCTAACATTATATATATATATATATATATTTAAATATATACCATGGTACAGTCTTAAAGTCATTTTTAAGAAATCTAATGCCTTCTACCTTAAAAAACAAAAAAAAAGCTTCACCACTGCCATACGGTACTATATTCTGGGTATTTTCACCTATTTTGACCAGTATTTATGCTGAAGAGGAAGCTGCATCATTGAATAACCATCTAGCATACCACAAAAAGGAGCATTAATGCATTAACTGGAATCAAAATCATGGGAAACAGTTTATCACATGTATGAAAGTTTAATGTTGGTTAATATTGGTTTAATACACCTGGATGAAAGCAAGACACATGCTGATTGACAACAGCAAAGTGTTTAGACTGCCCGGTTTAAACATTGTAAAATCACAGAAATACAGAAAGATTGAACTGCTAGATTTCCTGAAATAACACAGTTTCCATCAGCACCATTACTAACATTCATGCACCGTGTGACTGCCTGTGGACGGGGCTGTGGCACCCCCGAGACTTGTGGTACAGTATAAGCTACTATTCCTCACCATGTTTCCTGTTTTCAGAGAGGTACAGGCTCAAAGAACATGTTATGCAGTCCTCTTTGATATTCCGTTAAGATTTGTGTAATTGATATTGACTGGAATATATTCCAGCAGTCCAAATGACTGACATTAGCTAATGGTAAAATGATTAAGTTTGGGCCTGGTTATTTATATAATATTCAGTGTTAATGAGTAAGTGGGGTAATGAATTATATTTCTTGACAACCTCTAATCTTTTGAATTGCTCAGTCCTCTAGCTGATTTAATAGATTAGATTTCTATGACTGCTCGGGTGGAAACGGAGGTTAACTGGATTGATCCAACATTTTTTCATTATGTTGCAGACAGAGGAACTGATTGTTTTGTACATGTGATTGATGGATAAGGAGTGAAGACTGCTCCGCCCACTGCCTCATGACTCATTTCCAGTAGTGTTTTTGACATGGGTTTTCTCTAAATACTTATTTTATTTTAACTTGACAGTCATATTTGGTTGTGGAAATGAATTACTTTATCGATTGATTTCCTTTGGAGACCTTGCACTGAAGTCTTCAAATAAGTTCAACATTTTCCAAGCATAGTGTTTCTATCTAAGCAGGGAATATCACTTGTGGTTTCTTTTCGAGTGTAAATCTTTTTCGAGAGTTTTATTGACAGATCTCTCAAAATTTGATGTCATCTTAAGCAGCATCATTATTGTTTGTATTGTATTGTATCATCATTTTTTATTTATTGCATGCTGGATTTTTCTGCCTGGTTATAACTCTCTTCTCCAGAATCTGATGAATAATTGCTATTGTGATCAATAGAAAATACACAGACATCTTTTTTAAATGACATTTTGTTTACCTCCTGGTTTCCATCTGTTAATTGTTGCAGGCAAATAGCATTACATTTTGTGCATAAGGTGCAATCATTAATAAGCAATCAATAATGATTTACTTGCAGAAGAGCTGCGTTTGCACTAAAAAGTAATGTCTTCATTTAAATAATCACGACGCAATACTATTTTTTTTTTTTTCATTTAGAATTTTTTTGTGAATTCAGGGTTGATTGGGACACTTTTTCCAAGTCATCTCAATGGCAAAAAGTGTCCAAGGGTCCTTTTATTTATTTTTTATTTTAATGCAAAGACAAGAATGTACATGTAAAGTATTAAAAGAATGTTGATATGGGAATTTGTGTAAGTAAGAGGGAGCATGTGTAAATATGTGCCAAATAGAGACCAAAGAATGTTCATTGGGATTAATTGTATGTCTCACACAGGGAAAAAGTGTGGATGTTTGTGGAATGTTTGCATATTTTATGCAAACAAATTGCTAATCACTTTCCGATATACTTGAGTTTTCTAACTCTTTTCCTTTGACTATATTGAAATAATTTGGACTCTTGGGTTTAAAAATATTTTTAAAAAGAAAACAGGGAAATGGCTAGAGTTTAATATTTGTTGTGCTAGCGCACTGATATGTGTAACTACAGTGACTGTGGACATGTGGCCGATAGCTTAAACCTTATCAGTGAATTTTCATTGATAGAAAAAGAAAAACAATTCAACCACTTACCAAAGAAATACAATTTTCTGTCATCAGGTAAATGTTTGTATCTTATGTGAGTAGTTTATCGTCCTGCAATCAGGTGCAGTGTTGTGGCTCTCCAGGTTGGATTGGATTACATTTTGTAATTCTGCTTTCCTTGAATGGGCAAATGGTCTGCTAAATGGTGTCTAACACATTAGCTTAACAGCACATGTGGCCTCTTTTTTGATTATTCCCTTCATCTCCCTCCCTCAGGAAGCTGGTCAGACTAGACCAGAAAATGCAGGAGTGTTTCTTCAACAAACTTTGACATGGACAGAGAGCAGATATCCACCTGAATACCTTTGATGAGGAACACACATGTATGCACACATGCAATTCAACTAAAAAAGAAAAATAAGCACTTCAAAGAAGCTCAAGGTATTTACATATGGCCAGGAAACATCGCTATATACACCCTCTCACACTGAAATCCACTCTCTGTGCCGTTTTCTGCTCTTCTGATGCTGTATTAGAAATAAACAACCGGTTAATCATGCGTTAAATAAAGCTCACCATGTCCAATGACTAAAAGTGTGTAAAATCTCACTTAGTGAATCTCTTCATTATGGAGATTTGATTAGTATCGGCTGTGCACTAACCGTGAGTCGCAGGTGTAGTGTGTTTACAGACAATAGCTCTTTTCCACAGCCTAGTGAGCTTCCTTGCTGAATACTGTCTACATTGGCAGCTGTCTTCTATGCCAACATCCAAACTGGAAATGGAAACCAATACGAAGGTGATTTGGAGCAATCTATATACTTACTGTAGCAACTCCACATCGCACCTCAAAAATAGAGAGCTGCAGTGATGACGTATTTTTGTAGGCCAACTCAGAAGTTAACATCACTCTGATTACCTTGACAAAAACCCAATAGGAATTTTCCACTGGCTTTGGGATTATTGTGGAAAATAAGTTTTGTTCATCACGATAATCTTGAAAACAACTTTTATAAATTTTGAAGTCAGAAAACTGGCAGAAGTAAAAACGGTAGGCTATAAACAAACTACACCATGGTCACATGACTTCTCCACCATTAATGTTCAGACAACTACTTCAGCCTTTATTTAAAAAACATTTTCCTTGAACGTTTGAATTAGAAAAGTTTGCAAGAGTGCGATTCTAAACACAACTAGGCTGTGAAAGTGGATGAGTGTGTAGATAGTTTTTCCTGTTCAGTGTGATGACGTTTAATGTCCCTGACTACCTCTGTAGTTCCATTCAACCACTTGTTAACAACCCCCTTCTTCAAGACAAGTAAAAACTTCACAAGGGGGTATTGATGTATTTTATGTTGTAGAATAAAATGTGAAAATATCTCAAGCATGTGTTGATACCAGACCTTATTTTAAACACTAATTGACTTTGGGACGATGAAACCATAGTGCTAAAATGCTTACTCGTTTCTGGGTTTTGACCTACAAAAATATGTCATCACAGAACTATAGTATTGCAGACTCAACTCTCAACTTATTTTAAACGACTTTTGTTAGCATGTTTCTAAGCAAACAGCATGATACTCCAACCCAGAGGTCTTCCCATTAATATTTAATCTCTTCAAAAACTTATGTGGAAAATACAAAGATGTGTACAATATTACATTTAGTTAAAGCTACATTTAGTTTTCTTTCATTAAATGCTTTACTCTCTCCCTCTCTCACACTCACTCTCTCTCTCTCTCTCTCTCTCTATATATATATATATCTATCTATCCTGTTCTTTTCCCCTTTTACTTCTGTTATTGTGAAACAGTCTCAAATTGAAATACGAGAAACAGAATGCAAACTGTCTGCTTATGAGTTTTCGCTCTCTCTCTGTCTCTTCCTCTCCCACATCCCTCCGTCCTCATCTTTCTGAGCGGGGGCAGATGGAGGAAGCGCAGCTTCATTTAATGGTCAGTTTAGCTAAAGCGTTAATGGCCGCTGAGAGAGTGACAGGGAGCTAATGAGTGCTTCATTTGGCCAATCAGATCTATTTCTGCCGTGCATAATAAGCGTCTCGCCACCGGTTGCTGTGGCAGCATCGCCAAGGTAATTGCACCTTTCAAGCATGCTGGGATAGATTCAAACAAGAGAAAGGAAGAGAGAGAAACGAAAGGAAAGCACCCAAAAAAGAACACTAAAGCATATTCTGAGTGAGGCTTTCTGTATCTATTTCACAAACATGTTCAAAAATGTTTTATTGGGAACCAAACAGGGGATAGACGATGAAACTGAAATGCTGCATGCCAATATAGTGTTGAAGGTTTTACGTCTATATATGTGCAACCTTGTGGCCAATCATCACTGATTGCACATTCCATCAGGAAGAGCAGAGTGTGAAGGTTGAATTTGCAGAGCAATAGCACAGCTGAACATAAAATATTGCAATTCACAAAACATGGGAGACATGTCAGAGTTCAAAAAAGGACAAATTGTTGGTGCTTGTCTCGCTGGCTCATTTGTGACAAGGACAGCCAGTCTTTGTGGTGTATCGAAAGCCACCATGGCACCACGAAGACTTGCTGTCCTGGTGTCCGGAGTTATGTCGACATACCACTACTTAGGATGAACATCCAACAGGAGTCAAAGCAAGAGGAAGCTGTCTGAAAGGGATGGCCGGGTACTAACCTGGATTGTATCCATAAAACATAAAACCACAGCTGCCCAAATTACTGCAAAATTAAATGCGCACCTTGACTCTCCTGTATCCACCAAAACTGTTTGTCAGGAGATCCACAGAGTCAATATTCATGGTTGGGCTGCTATAGCCAAAACTTTGGTCACTCGTGCCAATGTCAAACGTCAATTTCAATGGTGCCAGCGGAGGAAATTTTGGGCTGTGGACATTGTGAAACATGTATTGTTTTCTGATGAGTCCTCCTTCACTGTCTTTCCCATATCCGAGAGTTACAGTGTTGAGAAGCCCCAAAGAATCTTAACATCTGCACTGTTGCGTGCCCAGAGTGAAGTACGGGAGTGGATCAGTGATGGTTTGGCCTGTAATATCATGGCATTAGGCCCACTACTTGTGCTTGATGGATACTGCCAAGGACTCCCAAACCATCCTAGAAGACCTTGTGCACCCAATGGTTCAAACATTGTACCCTGAAGGTGATGCCGTTGATGAATATGAAAGTGAAGTTAAGAATTTCCCATTGCATGCACAGTCACCAGATCTGAATATTATTTGTCACTTTTACAGTCACTTTGGGGTGTTTTGGAGGAGCGAATCAGGAAACATTTTCTTCGACCAGCATCACGTAGTGACCTGGCCACTGTTCTGCAAGAGGAATGGCTCAAAACCCTTCTGGCCACTGTGCAGGACTTTCAGCTGTCATTCCCAAGAATGCTGATGCAGTATTAGCTGCAAAAGGAAGCCCTACTCCATACTAATAAATTATTATGGTCTAAAACCACTCAGTAGAGCTGTGTTCTACTGAGCATGGTGGCATGGTAAGTTAGTAGGTTAATGTTTCAAATGTACAGTGCCAATCAAAATGTGACTGTGAAACAGACTGTCCTTAAACAAAATGTTGTTATAGTAGCCTAATATTAATGCTAGAAAGTCTATGCACTTGGCAATTGTGACTTTTTTTTTTTTTTTTAAAGTAAGCATATTTGGTGTGCTGTCCGAGAAGAGGGCTCTGAGCTCGGTATTTTAGCCCAAACCCAGAGTAGCTATTCCCGTGTATCCTAACTGTGATTGGAAGCAGCCAAAAGTGAGGAGTCGGGGTGGCGGAGGGATGCTGAAAACTGTCTAGGAACATAGGTGAGTCAGCTGCGTGTATATATATATATATATATATATATATATATATATATATATATACACACACACACTATATTGCCACAAGTATTGGGACTCCCCTCCAAATTATTGAATTCAGGTGTTTCAATCACTTCCATGGCCACAGGTGTATAAAATCAAGCACCTAGGCATGCAGACTGCCTCTACAAACATTTGTAAAAGAATGGGTCGCTCTCAGGAGCTCAGTGAATTCAAGCGTGGTACCGTGATAGGTTGCCACCTGTGCAATAAATCCATTCATGAAATTTCCTCACTACTAAATATTCCACGGTCAAATGTTAGTGGTATCATAACAAAGTGGAAGCAATTGGGAACAAAAGCAACTCAGCCACAAAGTGGTAGGCCATGTAAAGTCACAGAGCGTGGTCAGTGCATGCTGAGGCGCACAGTGCGCAGAAGTCGGCAACTTTCTGCAGAGTCAGACCTCCAAACTTTGTGTGGCCTTCAGAACAGTGCGTAGAGAGCTTCATGGAATGGGTTTCCATGGCCGAGCAGCTGCATCCAAGCCTTACCTCACCAAGTGCAATGCAAAGCGTCGGATGCAGTGGTGTAAAGCACGCTGCCACTGGACTCTAGAGCAGTGGAGACGTGTTCTCTGGAGTGACAAATCACCCTTCTCTGTCTGGCAATCTGATTGACGAGTCTGGGTTTGGCAGTTGCCAGAAGAACCGTACTTGCCTGAGTGCATTGTGCCAAGTGTACAGTTTGGTTGAGGGGGAATTATGGTGTGGGGTTGTTTTTCAGGGGTTGGGCTTGGCCCCTTAGTTCCAGTGAAAGGAACTCTTAATGCTTCAGCATACCAAGACATTTTGGACAATTTCATGCTCCCAACTTTGAGGGAACAGTTTGGGGATAGCCCCTTCCTGTTCCAACATGACTGTGCACCAGTGCACAAAGCAAGGTCCATAAAGACATGGATGAGCGAGTTTGGTGTGGAGGAACATGACTGGCCTGCACTCAACCCGATAGAACACCTTTGGGATGAATTAGAGTGGAGACTGCGAGCCAGGCCTTCTCGCCAGCATCACTGCCTGACCTCACAATGTGCTTCTAGAAGAATGGTCAAAAATTCCCATAAACACACTCCTAAACCTTGTGGAAAGCTTTTCCAGAAGAGTTGAAGCTGTTATAGCTGCAAAGGGTGAGCCAACTCTATATTAAACCCTACGGATTAAGAATGGGATGTCATTAAAGTTCATGTGCAGGCAGGCGTCCCAAAACTTCTGGCAATATAGTGTGTGTGTGTGTGTGTGTGTGTATGTGTATATATATATATATATATATATATATATATATATATATATATATATATATATATATATATATATATATATATAAAATATGCCTCCTCTCATGCTGATTGGATAGAGCATTTCAATGTATTCCTCCCGAACTTTGTTAATAAAACATCATATAGACTAGTATTCTATTTCATCATTAAAATCCCCCCACCTGCCCCCCCGTGGTGCCAGCCCTGCTGATTCTGTCATATCTGAAACCTGATTGAAAACCTGAAGATCCTTGCTAAATTTCCAGCAGCAGTCATTATCCTCGAGCTTTTAGCAACCACACATGCACTTGTGTTCCATTTTCTTTTGCTAATGCACCATCTCCAAGCATTTTCAATGCAGACACGTTATTATTTCCCTCCATTACATGCGTGAGATTACAGGGGTGTATGCGCGTGTGTGTGCGCGCTACAGGGCACGTCATGACTTCACAGACGTCCCACAGATGTCTAATTACTGTACAATCATAGCAACGGGGGACATTTCGTTTTCTCCTTCCTCTGTTATTGTCTGTTTCTTTCCCTCCGTTGATTAAATCTCTCTGTTCTTTCCAACCAGTACAGCCGATGTGCATTCATGCTGTAAAAGCAAGGTGCTGTACTGCTTAGTTTAAGTCAGAGAAAGAAACGCTAAACACTGCAGCCCAGCGGTTTCCGTGCACTACCCTGGCCCTGTAATTGGCCGAAACGCGTTCAAGAGAGGCCGCCCAAGTTACATATTGGCTTTTACATCAGATCCGGAGCGTGATTTGAACATTTTTAAAGCATGCACGGGTTTAGTGAAGTTCTGACAACTGCAATTATGCTTTACAAGTTCCTGAAGCAGATGCAAGAATATAGAGTAATTAAAGGAATAATGCACCTAAATATACAATCACCCTTGTGATGTTCCAAACCTGTATGACTTTCATCTGTGGACCAAAAAAGTTTTGAAAAATATTAGAATATTTGACGTTAGAATGTAAATGCTTCTCTCTCATTAAAATGCATAAAACAAAATAAATAAATATATACATAATGTATAAGACTCTGTACATCATTAATGATTTATTAACCCTACATTGTTAGGACAAAATGTCCCCACAAAGATAGTAATAACCAATTATTTTTTTACAATTGTGGGGACATTTTTTGGTCCCCATGAGGAAAACAGTTTATAAATCATACAAAATTATGTTCTGATGAAGTATTAAGATAAGGTGTCAAACATCTTGAACATATTTAAGAAAATTCAGTTTTGCCATCAGGGGAATAAATATATTAAAACAGAAAGCAGTCAATTTAAAGAGTAATATTTTATATGTTTTATTTATTTATTAAATATTTGATACTTTTGATTTTGAACAGTGTACACACAATAATGTAAATCCTGATCTATAATATATAGACTGGCACAGACTCGGACGGTTATGAGAAAACACATTAGTAGAAATTTCCAATCCACAGTTATATTTCTATAAATAGAAATACTGTGCACACACACACCAGTTGAGAGAAGAGCCTCTAGGGTCACCTCAGTCTGGTCGAAAAGGTCAAGTGTCTGAATCGTCTGTTCTTGTGACGTGAGGAATCCAGAATGCAGTTTAGTGTGCATGATTTTGTAGCGAGTCACTGTGTATGTGTCTGAAGGGTGTGTATGTCTGCTTGTAAGTTTGTGTTCAATCTAAATTCCTTGGCAGTCTGAAGAGATAAAGACGGCTGGGTCGACACACAGACTTCCAGGCCAGACAAACAGCTGATCAGGGCTGTTCGCAGGAGAAATTAGCTGAGCAATCACAGATGATTAATGATGTCCATCATTATAAGATTTTACAGGGGTCATATCGTAATTCTTTATTATTTTATTTTTTCCTCCCCATGAGGTTCACTTATCATGTTAGTCAAGGCTCTTTGCACCAAAACAGCCGTAATTTGGTTTCACATGACCGTTTCCACCCTCTCTTATACTCTTGGCTGCTGCACTGCACATTTGTATTTCTAAAGCTGTGCAAGTAAGAAAAATAAAGTTACAATAGTAAGGAATCTTACTCTCTCTCTCCCTCTCATTCTTTCTCTCTAGCAGCAGACAGCGGCCTGTAGCAACAGTTGCAGTCAATGTTGTAAGGGTTTTGGTCCTCTGCCTATTTAAACAAGACAGAGAGCAGTGAGTGATTAACCAGATTAGGCGACTGTTGATGCAGTCAAAGAGCCAAGTCAGAGAGATCATACACACACACACACACAAATGCACAGAAAAGTCAGTTCATTTGCACACAATGAAATGGTCTTTTTGGCTTTGTTGAATTTCTTTTAGTGTGTATTTACTTAGCTATATTTCAAAATCGTTAACTAAACCTGACAAAACATCCCTTTAGGGATGTACTCAAAAGTAAAAAAAATGTTTTTTTGTTTTTTTTAAAGCAAATGTGTTCTTTTAGGCACAGGGTTTGGGCTAGTCTGTGGTCATTATAATAGCTTAATATAAAAACAATTGAAATCTATGGTTTATCTGCATTAAGTGTGAGTGCACTCCGAGTGTATAAATACATCCGGTGTTAATTAACTGTAATTTTACTTAATTGGAGTCATCAATCAGACCTCTTTCTCTACACACATGCTTACTTCAGTGTGTGATATGTGAAATTTGTTGCTGTTTATATAATTTCTGCTGATTGTATGTTTGAACACATGTGCTTTTACAGTATGTCAAAATTTTCCACTTCCATTTTTTTTTATTGCCAAGCCATTAATAGTTACCTTCCTTGGTGCTCATGACATCTGCTGTAATGCATCTTTAATATCATTACATCTGAAATGTCAAAGCACTGAGCAGATATAAGCAGCTGTATAAATCTCACGGTAGTCTTAACAGCAAATATCAGTACATAGGTATAAATATTTATTTATGTGTCAGAAAAGCATTCAGTACTTCATATACTATACTAAAAGTTTGGGGTCTGTATACAGTTTTGTTTTTTACGTTTTTGAAAGAATGCAGCTCACCAAGGCTGCATTTCTCATATCTAAAATATAGTACAAAAAAAAAAAAAAAAAAAACCTGTAATATTGTGAAATATTATTACAATTGAAAATAACCATTTTTATTGAAATATATTTAAATTGTAATTTATTTCTATGATGGCAAAGCTGAATTTTCAGCATCATTACTCTATTCTTAAGTGTCACATGATCCTTCATATGCTGATTTGGTACCCAAGAAACATTTCTTATTGCTATCTAAGTTAAAAACAATATTAAAAGAACAGTATTTATTTATAGAATGATAGAAATAGAAATGTCATGAACAAATATTCCAGTTGCAGTGCTATGAAATAATTGTATATTTGTCACAAGCAATAATGAACTAAAATGTTTTCTTCCACAAATAATCTGAATGTGTGAAGGGCCAAAAAAAATGAGTTCATAATAAAAAAATGTCTTTTAATGAAAAATGTAAAAATGCAGGTCTTTGGGAAGGTTAGGGGATATCAAATATCATTAACTCGGAATCAGATTATATGAAAACAATAGAGGTCAACGAAAAGTCTTCACCATAGAAAAGAAAACGTGTGTGCATGTGCATTCGATCAGTAATGCTCTGTTGTCACGCTGCTGCCAACACGTAATCCATCTTTGCCATCTTGGACAAGAATTCATTTGAAGTGACAGAGATGGATTCCAAAAGTTCCCTGGCAGTTTCCTGAATCTAATGCAACCACAGTGCTCTCTCTCTCTCTCTCTCTCTCTCTCTCTCTCTCTCTCTGTACCCCTCATCCATCTCAAAGTGTGTGATTCAAATCAATGAATCAACAAAACTGATTATTTATATGCTGATGCATAAGCAACCTGCCTACATTTTTACTGATTACTAAAATTTAAGAAAAAGACTCCCCGTTTATCGTCAGCTGCGACTATTCACTATAACTATCTGATGCATATAGCACATGAAAAAACAACTTTCTCAAAACAGCAATCTGATTGGCTAATTTTGTGCAAAGGTATCAAGGAAAACAAAAGGGGTGGCTATGAGAGACTGTAGTCTTGGCTTTGGACTTTTGAAATTATTGTTAGCTTAGTTTGTAGACTAATTCTCTTATTGTCAGATCTTGTTCCTCCATTATGTGCTATACTGTAAAACTGCTCATGCTGGAAAAAGACCACAAATAAAACACCTTTCACACAAGAAAGGGCTTTTTTGACATCCCAAATCTTCACCTGATCTGCACTGATGTCAACCACCAAATCCATTACATCATTTAAACACAGCTTTCAAATTCACAATTGTCAGATTCACTCGCCTTGTTCTTCAGAGTTTTGATCGTTTTGTTCTCCTGTCTTTAGATCCCAGCCTTACTTTTCCAAAAGAAAATCTTTGGGGAAATGTTTATATTCAATGAATCTAGGGCATAGGTCTGTAAAACCTTTGCTCCTGCTATATGGTATCAGAGGACTGGGATGTCTCAGATGTTCAGCTAAACTGAGTCTTGATATGCACTTTATGTCTTTAAGACCACAGCACTTCATCTTTGCATAATCTATATTTAATGATTATGAAAATATGATTGTAGGTCATTTCTGCTGCGCAACACTCATTACATTTAGTTTACTGTCTAAATGTGTATCTAGGATATATGCTCTGATTTGGGGCCTTTAATTGTGTTCTGTTTGCATGTGCGTGTGTGTGTGTGTGTGTGTGTGTATTTGATGAAGTATGTGTTATGGCAGCATGACACATTTCCTCTGGTTGAAATGGTTTTTCTCTCTTTGCCATGATGAGCCTTGTCTGTCCATAATTTGTGTGTGTGTGTGTATATGTGGGAGTGTGTTAGTGGTCTCTCTTTGCAATGGCGTTCTGCCATTCTAGACCACAAACACAGAATAGTGCGCTTACAAAAATCAAACAAGAATATATCTCTCTTAAATAGAATGTCAGATTGCTAGCCAGTTCATTTTAATGGAATAGTTAAAAAAAAAAAAAAAAAAAAAAAAAATCTGATTCATTTAAAGCATTTACTTCTTGTTATTGAAATAAATATTACAGTTATAACAAAATAGCAATATTACAAGAGCTGTATAATCACAGTCGTGCAATAGTCCTGTTAATATTGCATTTGGTTACTGACATTCTTACAAATATCTTCCTTTGTGTACAGCAGAACAAAGAAATTCATACAGGTTTGGAAGTACTTGAGGGTAAGTAAATGATGACATAATTTTCATTTTTGGGTGAACTATCCCTTTAACACTTCACCAAGCTGGACACAGCAGTGCTGTTTCATTCCTGAATGAATCAGCATCTGAAATAATCAATTTGACTGAGTGAACAATTCAATGACTCACTCTTAAAGACAGTGGCTATGTCCAAAATCACATACTCTCTGAGTAGGAACTTGTTTAGAAAAGGTAATTACTTTGCAACCGTTAAAAAGTACATGGTATGAATATAATCCAGACATACTACATTCGTCATGTTGTCATTGTCATGTGACCTATCAGCATCAGTTGCAAACCTTTTGCCTACTGTTTTATACTGTAAATTCTGACCAACTACCCTGTTCATATATTGTCTATATAGTACAGAAGAATGTGATTTCAGAAACATCCAGTGTTTTTGAATAATTTGATTGATTGATTGAATGAATGAATGAATGATTTTCTTATAAAGACAGTCACTTGTTGCCACCTACTGGCATAATGATGTAATGTGCAGAAAGAGTCTGAAAAATAACACTACACTGCTTAATTAAAATCTGATTATAAAATTAAAACGATATCACTTCCTTATATAGTTTAATGTATTAGAACATGAAAATATGTATGAAAAATGAAACCCAAAGCATTCAGGCTATCAAATATTTAATGCAATGTGGAGTTTCCTTTTCTTTTTGTGTTTTTGCATTTGTTCTCAGGACTCACTTGTATTCTATTTTTCCTCTCTTTGTCTGTTTTGTTACTGTACCAGCTATCACTTGCGAGCAGAGGAACAAACTAGAAAAGCAAAATCCCATTAAAAGTTTCACTCACAACCACAAAGATCCCTCAGTTCACAGCTTGTATGTGCCCTTTTGCATTTGTCTGTTTTTGTGTGTTTGTTTGCATTTACACATCTTTATTGGCACAGAGCATTTAATCTCAAGGGTAGGAGCAAATTCAGCCATAATCACATGAAAGAGAGAAGGAAAGAGTGAAGAAGAAACACGTGACGCACAAACATTCAGCTCTGATCTGGATGTCTGCTTCAGTGTCATACTCAGACTCCACTGGATAGACGGTGGGTGGCAGAACATGGTATCTCTGCATATCTCTGTTCCAAAACTGAGTGAGCTCGCTGTCTACATAGGCAGTTAACTTCTATGACAGCAAGTGAGTGATTTGAAACGCTCTACATAGGCAGTGATTTTCATAATGGTTCCTCAGGCAGATCATTATCACTCCTCATGAGAAGTGATAAATGATAATGCTCCCAGTCGATTCCAGTAGAGTTGCGGTTGCATGTTGCTAAACTAATAATCTGATATTCTAATAAGCATATAAACCCTTAAAATACAACACTTTTTATAAATTAAATTTCCCCTGAACTGTTTAAAGGAGCTTTTATGTTTAGATAGTGTTTGTAATAACTTAAATTTGATTTGTAGATTTTTTATTTTATTTATTTTATTTTAGACAGCCCCTGGTCATTGTGTAAGGGAAAATATCATCCCAATATCATTACATGGGCTCTTAGCAAATAAAAACTTCAATAGTGATTTACACTCAAATGTTTATTTACTATTTTTATTAATAATATGGAGAATGAATGAATAATTTGTGTTGATTTTTTTTTATTATTATCCTTTTTGAACTTCAGCTTCCACTGAGAAAAGGTGTTGTTTCAGTTTTGTCCTGGACAAAAGTCATTATTCATTAATATTTGACCTCTTGAATACTGGACAAAAGTCATTATTCATTAATATTTGACCTCTTGAATACTGTGACTGACCAATCAGAATCAAGTATTCTACAGTATTATCTGATAAATATTTTCATTGCATGAAAAAGAGCAGCATGAACATTCTTTAAAAATGCTTGATTTGTGTTCCATATGGATGAAAGAAAATCACAGGGATGAAACATAGGCAGCTAGGTTTTGAAACAGTTTATATACATATCTATCTCTCCTCCTTTCTCAGTGTTGTTCTCTTTAATATCTACCAGCATTTTGGCTTGTGAAGTGTTAAGAGAAAGGGGGCTTAAACCTTGCAGTTCACAAGATGGCAGAAGGAATTTTTCAAGAGAAGTCATCTTTCCAGAGAGAGAGGGATGAGCTGCCTATAGAAAGACAGGTGTAAGGATAGAGGGATGAGTTTATCTCTAGGTCTTTATGGAGGATGATGTCTGCTGGAGCTTTAGATGACCAAAGTAAATGACAACACAGGGGAACTAGGAAGAGCCAGAGCTGTCAGTCACACTCACACACAGACGTAAGCTGTCTCAGAAAGCATAATGCAGGCTTTATGTGTGTGTATATGTGTGTGTGTGTGCAGATACTCTTGCAGTATCAGTTTGTGGACTAACAGGGATTACCACCACTGAGCCGTCGGGGGAGTCACATAGCTATTAGTATCTGTATCCACCTTCCTCTATCTTCCTCTGTCTCTCTTTGCCTCTTTCTGCCACTTGAAACATTTCTTTCTGCAACTCACAGACTCTTCACCATTTTTTTCTCTGTCGCCTTCCTTTGTCTGAACTTCTTTACCTTTCCTCTGAACTACTTTTCAGAACAGTGTTTGAAAAGATCTGTGACAAATCACCTTATCCAGATGTCTGAAGCTTCACATGCCACCAGGAATATTCATTTCGATCAGCAGACAGCAATCTCTACAGACATATATCATATTGGAATGCAATCTTTAGGGCTTTTCACACTTGAAATTGTTAACCCTGGCTCATTCTAAACCCCAGGTAAACTGAATCCTGGGTTATCTTGCTTAACATTTCACACTGCTCATAATTTACCCGGGGTTTACAATTAGGCAGCGGCTATTTGCACTAAATGACAATAGCAGCATTATATGCTATTTACTGGTGAAAATAGCAATAGATTCTATTTACACCATGTAAAAGTATCATTTATTTGCAATAAGAGTAAATAGTAATTAGATGCTATCTATACTTTATATCGACAGATACTATTTGCACCTCAGTATTTTTATTAACAGGATTCAATAATATCATAGAGTGTAAATGATTATATTTATTAAAATAATTAAATAGCCTTATTGGGAGAATAAAATCCTTCCCTACACCTTCCCCTAACCTACCCAATAAACACTTTTAATATTATTAAACACTCGTTCGCAGTTTATTTCCACTTTTAGAACATTATTTTCATTTTATTAAAAATAAATGCGAGCTCGGCAAAAGGTGGATTCAAACCCGCATCGATCACGTTAAATATCAGGACTGCAAGCTTTACTCACTACTGCTGCGCCACTGAATACGTTGAATTTTGCACTTCTTTTTTAAAACTTGCTAGTGCTAGTGTAAATAGCGTTTGCCAACAAGGGATGCTATTTGCACTTACAGACAGCAATCCTGGGTATTCATCAGCTGACATTTCACATTGTACATTTCTAAACCCTGGGTTAAGGTTCTTATTTGCATATTTGCGTTGACAGTGTCATTGATTGGATAAACGCAGCACGCAACCTGTTTACATAGCTTTAGCTTTGTGCATCCTCGTATTGCCGACTATACTATCAAGTTGGACTATAAAAGTAAGAATGAAATGGTCTCTTCCTCACTCAAATTGTTGTGGTTTCTCTCAAATGCTGAATTTACTGTTTATATATAATGCGCAGTGTTTCTGTGACTGTCAAAGCCTGTAATTATGAGGCAGACTATTGGTTATCCGTTGCTAAGCATTTAGTCATAACATTATAATACTGCATTGTTTCACACTGTAGTTTGGCACCACAATGCGGGGTTAACACCGCAAAAGCGGAGCTAACCTTGCTCTGGAGCAGGGTTTTTATAACCCCGGGTAAAAAGCGGTGCTAACTCCGCCTCTAAATTACAAGTGTGAAACGTTCGTTTACCCGGGGTTAAAAGCAGTGTTTAGAATGATGATATGCCTATATCTATAATTTGGACAATATAATAGCCTATAATATCTAGGGATCGGTGAGCGGAAACCAAGCCTCGAATGCTGTTAATCACTTAACTTTAACGTTTTGCTTCACATTTAGTTGTTATACAACGTAGGCCTATAGAAATAAACTTCAGATGTGTTTTCAGTATTATTTTGTTTTAAATTGGGTACTTCCGTGTCTGTAATGCGTGACATGTCCTAATAACTCGGTTCACGTGAAGGCAGCAGCATTTATATCACTGCTATTGAGTACCTCAGAGATGACGTGTTTTTTTATGCAAAACCCTCGCACTTCTGTGAACGGAGAAAAAACTAAAAAATCATATAAAAGGAACAAACAGCCTATGCCTATACGCGAAATATATTTCTCTTAAATAATTAACATATTAAAAACTGCAACAAGTAATAGACTAGGCTATATACTGTATCTATACGCTGAGTTTCGGTTCATTTTTGAGAAGCAAGTTCACGGAAATGAAATTTAAGTGATTGCGCCGGTGCCTCACGCGCACACACAACATCAGTTTTAGTAACTTGACATCACAGCCTGTTCATTGTCAAAATAAAATACAGTCAACCAAATATAGAAAAAGTTGCACAGCTCATTTTAAATTGTCTGTGTACAATCAAAGCGTTTAAATAATAAATATAATTTAGCATCCAAATACATTGTGAATATGGAAACATTTGGACTCGCGCCAAACGCGCATGTGCTAAACACGAAATTGACATTTGCAAGTCATCATCCTTTTTACAGATTCGCGTTTTATGTAGCTAACACGGAGATGATAGCGGTATCGTTTTCAAAAACTTGCCGTTTCCAAAAGTTTGCGTTTGGCTCCCAAAACGCATTTGTCGTGTAAATCAACAGCCAAAACGCATGAAAAGTGTTCCGTTTTAGTTGAAAACGGTGTCGTGTAAACGGCCCCTTAGTTGTCATTGTTTTATGTTATCGCCTGCTCAGTGCACAAAAGTGATAGTTTACGAATGCGAATTCGATAATAAATCATGAATCTGTTAGTCTTGACTGGTAAAGCTACTATCCAGCTCACGTCAGCTCCGCGCCACCGCCAAACTGTTCCGAAAAGAGTCATGAACGCGAGGGACATGGGGATGAAGAAAGCGGTCAGGTGGAGCAGAGGGGACGCTCTGTGAAATTTAGCAAAATGAGTGACCTATTCAGGGCTTCAAGTGCAGGTCAGTTTCATCTGTAAATAGGCTGCGGTCTTTAAATTGTCTTCATTAACTTAAACGGCTAGCAAATGTTAGAGAGATATCAGGGAAAAGGCAATTCGAGATGCAATTCGAGAGAGAACCTTTAGAATCAGAATCAGAAAGAGCTTTATTGCCAGGTATGTTTACACATACTAGGAATTTGTTTTAGTGACAGAAGCTCCACAGTGCAACAGAGTGACAGCGACAAGACAAGACACAGATAATAAAAAGAATAAGAATAATATACAAATATACAAGATAGACAAAGTGCAAATAGAGCAATAAACAATATATAATATAGACAATTTGTATGTACAGTTATTTTAATTATGTTGCATGGCCCCAGCCTATGGATTTAGACCTAATGTGATGGACATAAAAAAATAGGGTTGTCATTTGTTTATTTGTTCTTGTTTTATTACTGACTCTTTACTTGTGTTTTTTGTAAATTCAGTTTAAAGTTTGAAATCAAGCTTCCTTACATTGAGTGAACTAACATTTAGGTGAGATAATTGTAATTTATTTTTAAAAATATGTATAAAAATGCTTTTACTTCTCAGAAAAGCCATTGCTACTACTTAGTGTGACATTTTCAAATTAGTAATTGAACTAGCAACATCAGATCCTCAATCCATGTGTAAGGTCAATGTGGGAATATTACATAGCTACTGTATAAAAAAATAAACACAACACAAACAAGTTACATATACTATATATACATAATGTAATTCTGATTTATACTGATTTATACTGATTTGAACTCCAGATTACAGCTGATTTGAACATGTCTTGCTCTTGTGCCATGTATCCAGTCATACAGTGCTTTCTGTCAAACTCACAAGCAAAGAAACAAACAGCCTAAAACCCCGCTTGAACTTGAAACACTCTTATCTTTCATCGGGCCATATCTCTAGCCAAACGTTTGTTTGCACAGCCGCGACTTCTGTTTTTCACTGTTTATTTAATGCAGGCAAAGTTTCAGCTCTTGTGTTCTTTATCGTCTGTCTTTGAAACAAGCACGGATTTGTTGTTTTTAATGACTTCAACCCATTAACGTTTAACTGTGCTGTGTCTTTTATACTTCACTTGTGGAAAGTTTGCTTCTTTTTTAATTGAACAATTACCTTGCAGGGTGAGTTCACCCAAAAAATTATGTCATCATTTACTCACCCCATTCCAATCAAGTATGATTTTCTTTCCTCAGTGATCACAGTCAGAACTTTCATTTTTGGGACCTAAACAGCATGCTGAATGATCAGTGGTGAAGTTTAGTAGGTTGCATTCCTCAAAAAAAGTACTGTTTTTGTTTTATATAGAATAATTATTTACCTTTATATTACTTTCTTTCTTTATTTTCTTAGTTGGCTGAAGTGCTATGTTTTCTGCATGGGTTAGACAGTGCGTTTACGTGCATTAATGAATGTGTGTCTGTGAGTTAACATCCTACTAAGAATTTAGGCCACCTCAGAACAGCTGCCTCAGCCTTTGACAGGACTACTTCAAACACATCGTCTCCAATGTAGACAAGAGTGCGAGAAAATAATCGGAAATGTAATGATGGGGCGGAATAAAAATAGAAGCTTTTTTTTTTTGCTTGTTTGTGAGCTTCACTCATTCAATCATGTGCAATTTGCTGGGGTAATTGAGGTGGGGCGAATAGGAAAGAGTTAAGCAATTAAGAGTTCACGGGTCGCAGCTGCGTTCTGACACGGCATCATTAGTTTTCTGACAATCTGCTTTTTTCTGTTGCCTCCCTCAGGTTTTCTCAGGCCAGCAGAGAGTTTCAGATTAGAACATCTGGAGTTTCATGTTGAAACGGCATCATTCTCCTACCGAGACCCGAGTGAAACCATTAGGCCAATGAAGACAGAGAGCAAGTTTGACTGCGTCGACACACTGTGTTCCGGTAAGCTCTTTAATCACCGCTTATCTGCAGGAGCAGAGCTAAACACCTTCCTCTCCTTCCTGTCGAAATCTACATCACTCCCTTAAAACTCGGCCCTTCATCTCTCTCTGCCTCTGTAATATCATTGTTTTCAGTTGTATTTTTTTTCCTCTCTCTTTTTTTCTCCAAGTTTGAGAAAACAGCCTGTGCCACTGATATGTGTGCCAACTATGACAAAAGCGCTGCTGAGGAATGTGCTGTGTGTCTATATGATAGAATGCTGGGTAAATATAGCTGTCGTTTTCATACGGGTCTGTTTCTGCACCATTGTTTTCGCTGACAGAATGAAAACACAAGGCCTAAACAGATGCAGAAGAATACGGTACGCTGTGCATACGTTCAGTCATCCATTTTCTCTTTTTGTGTGTTCTGTCTACTGTTTTATTGACTGATACAATTCATATTTTATATTCTCAAGGCCAGGTCCTCCTTTTATATTGTTTCAAAAGGCTTTGTGACAATTACGAAGAAAGAACTATTATTATTATTGTTCCTTTTCATCATAAACTCTCCTTAAGGAGATTTTCACCCAAAAATATATTAAGAAATTGAAAAATGTCAATACAATGAAAGTCATTGGGATTCAAGGTTGTTTTGAACCCCACTGACGTTCATTATATGGACAAAACAGTAGAGACATTCTTCAAAATATATCTTTTTGTGTTTCGCAGAAGAAAGTCAGTCATACAGGTTTAAAATTACATGATTGTGAACTATACCTGTAAAGTTGCAATGAATCGGAAGTAGCGACAGATCTTTTTTTTCCCCCCTTATGATGTACATAGAGCTTTGTTCTATCCATTGGTTGTTGTTTGATTCAGATTGGCTAGGGTTTAAGCTGACTTAATGATTAGAGAAGTCAGGTATACCCAAAGATAAGTCAGAAGTGTTATGACATTTTTATTAAAAATGACAAGGTCAAAAAAAAAAAAAAGTCTCTTTCCATTCTGGGAATTGTTGAGGAGTGTCATTAAGAGGACAGTGTCATGTGGGTCTGGGATACCACCCTGTGATTTCTGTCCAGATCTGTATCTCCGTAGTTCGGCTCATATGTGCCATTCTCATCGACTGCATCACACATGGTATTTCCTGTTGACATTAGATCAAGCGGAGGGCTGGGAACAGAGGAAGCAGACTAATTGATGCATTGATTGCTTATCAACGCTGCAAATCAGTGAAATTGGTATTAAGCTTTCCCTCTTAACAAGCAAACCACTGCACAGTTAATGTACATCACACAAAAATAAAAATGCTGTAATTATTTACTCAACCTCATGTCATTCCAAACCCATATTATCTTTTTTCCACATAACACCAAAAAAGAAATTTGTATGCTCGTTTCCATACAAGGACAGTTCACAAATAACAAAACCATAAAAGCAGTCGAATTGTGCATTATTTCCTAAGTCATGTAATAGCTTTGTGTATTACATGGCCTTAGAAGTCTCAGGAATGAGTCATATGGATTAATTTTATTGTAATTCCATGCAATTTTTTTCATTCTTTTTCCATTTTCATAATTTCTATATACATTTACATTATAGGGAATAGGTAAAAAAAAAAATTTTAATAAAATAAAATCAGTTCATATGTCTGCTTCTACCCAAAATGTATTGAGTAGATCTGATGTAATTTCCTGTTAGCGTTCAAATATCACAGTACATATCATGGCTCATTTATGCTGTATTGATATAATTTAACCCGAGTTGGTCCAGGACAACTTCCTGTAAAACTGTTCTGAGTCAAACTAAATTAGACATGACTGGCACACTCTGGCATTAGCTCTGCCATAAACGTCACTTCTCATAGAATGACTATAACTGTGGCATATGGCGTATCATTTGTGAGATACGAGTTCAATAATCGCAACAAATGCAAAAATTTGTACAAATACTTTGTACTCATCAAAAGAATGATAGTATTTTTTTTCCCCCCAAAAAAAAATCTACTTATAAAACCTTGATAGTGTTACCCTATTCCTTTAATTGCTTTTATAAAATAGCGGCAAGAGCAATATAACAATAACAATAAGATACAATGTTAATATTAATAATAATTTGTAACAATTTTCTACAAAGTGACAGTTAAAAGTCTGTTTACAGTACACTGACACACCAGATCGAATGTGGCTCGAATTTAGAAACTCAAACGCATGTTTTATCTTTTTTCTATACAGATTTTCTGTTTTTCTGCTTTTGTCTGTTCTATTGTTTGTTTAGTCTTGTTTTCTTCTGTCTTTCCTCCTTTCTTTCTCTCTCTGCAGTGACAGAGCAAGGGAAAACAGAATTAACCTTGTCTGGCTAAAGCCATCTTTTCCTCTCCTTCCTCTTGTAGCTCATACAGGCATAACCTGCCCAGCCCGGAGGGCAGTAGACACACAGAGGGAGAGGGAAAGAGACACAGACGAGGGCAGGAGAGCGGGTAAATAAACAGAACAAATACAAACCCCTGTGTGCATTGATACCCAGCTCTCTCCTCAGATCATTCCCTCAGTCGAGAGCCGGTCTCTCGCCGTCCACCCTTTAAACACCAGCTGGTGGACCTGAAACCCGGCGGAGGCCTCGATCCCTTACAAATGTTTGGATTACAGGAATGACCCGCTGAAGGAGTGTTTCACTGTTAAGTGGGATATTATTCTTGTGGGCTACTCTCAGGCAGAAAGCAAATTCTATACCTGTTTTGGCATAAAGGTTTCAGTGTACATGTACAGTACGCATCAACAAAGAACTCCTTGTGTTCTAAGCAAACGCGCACACACTTACAAGAAAAGAAAAGATGAAAAGGGGGGGAAAAAGTCTAACATCGCCTAGATGGAGTCAGTCAATGGAGCCGTCAAGTTATCAGTTAACTCCAGTGGCATGTAGTCAGCAGAGCAGAGCAGGAGAGAAAGAAGCAGAGGAGAAGGGAAGAAAGGAGTGGAGGGGAGGGCTGAAACAGGACACTGGTTTAGGGTGCGACGGCTGAGTTGAGCTCTTATCAGCACTTCTCTCTCAATTACACCGCTAACGCTACTCTCTCGCTCTCTTTATTTCAATCTCTCCATTATTCCACTTATCTGTGTTGCTTTCTTACGTAGTGCCTTTGCAAAAGGGCAAATTACGTGAAAGGGGAGACAGCATTTGAACAGATCCCAAATTGTGAGCTCAATGAAGGGGTTTGTGTGTTTGAGTGTGTGTGAGAGAGATTGAGAGTCACTTTTTTTTTTTTTAAACAAAGGCATCTTACATTAATATTTTGCAATTCTTTTTTTTTTTTTTTTTTTTTACACAATCTAAATCAATAATAATTTTAAAATGTAAATAGCGAATAAACTACACAAATAATAGTGACTCCAAATAAAAGCTTAGCTTGGAGTCTGTTATTTTTATTTATTTTTTATTTTTTTATGTTGTTGAAATATCTCTTATGCTCAGCAAACTGCATTTATTTGATCAAAAATACAGCAATGTGAAATATTACAATTTAAAACAAGTGATTTTTATATATCTTAATGTAATTTATTCCTGTGATCAGCATCATTACTCCATTCTTCAGTCACATGATCCTTCAGAAATCAGAGTGATATGCCGATTTGCTGGTAAAGAAACATTACTAATTATCAATGTTGAAAACCGTTGTGCTGCTTAATAATTTTTGGGAAATCTTGATACCTTATTTTTAGGATTATTTGATGAATATAATGTTCAAAAGAACAGCATTTATTTGAAATAGAAATCTTTTGTATTTGTAACATTATAAGTGTCTTTACTGTCATGGTGTAGTTGGTGTATGAGTCCACAAGACTTTTGTATCATATCACGTGTCTTCTGAAGCCATACAGTAGTATTGTGTAAGCAGCAGACTGAATTTTAAGCAATTAAGTCATTTAAATATATATATATATATATACAGGTGCTGGTCATATAATTAGAATATCATCAAAAAGTTGATTTATTTCACTAATTCCATTCAAAAAGTGAAACTTGTATATTATATTCATTCATTACACACAGACTGATATATTTCAAATGTTTATTTCTTTTTATTTTGATGATTATAACTGACAACTAAGGAAAATCCCAAATTCAGTATCTCAGAAAATTAGAATATTACTTAAGACCAATACAAAGAAAGGATTTTTAGAAATCTTGGCCAACTGAAAAGTATGAACATGAAAAGTATGAGCATGTACAGCACTCAATACTTAGTTGGGGCTCCTTTTGCCTGAATTACTGCAGCAATGCAGCGTGGCATGGAGTCGATCAGTCTGTGGCACTGCTCAGGTGTTATAAGAGCCCAGGTTGCTCTGATAGTGGCCTTCAGCTCTTCTGCATTGTTGGGTCTGGCATATCGCATCTTCCTCTTCACAATACCCAAGACTTTCTATGTGGTTAAGGTCAGGTGAGTTTGCTGGCCAATTAAGAACAGGGATACCATGGTCCTTAAACCAGGTATTGGTAGCTTTGGCACTGTGTGCAGGTGCCAAATCCTGTTGGAAAATGAAATCTGCATCTCCATAAAGTTGGTCAGCAGCAGGAAGCATGAAGTGCTGGTATACGGCTGCGTTGACCTTGGACCTCAGAAAACACAGTGGACCAACACCAGCAGATGACATGGCACCCCAAACCATCACTGACTGTGGAAACTTTACACTGGACCTCAAGCAACGTGGATTGTGTGCCTCTCCTCTCTTCCTCCAGACTCTGGGACCCTGATTTCCAAAGGAAATGCAAAATTTACTTTCATCAGAGAACATAACTTTGGACTACTCAGCAGCAGTCCAGTCTTTTTTGTCTTTAGCCCAGGCGAGACGCTTCTGACGCTGTCTGTTGATCAAGAGTGGCTTGACACAAGGAATGCGACAGCTGAAACCCATGTCTTGCATACGTCTGTGGGTAGTGGTTCTTGAAGCACTGACTCCAGCTGCAGTCCACTCTTTGTGAATCTCCCCCACATTTTTGAATGGGTTTTGTTTCACAATCCTCTCCAGGGTGTGGTTATCCCTATTGCTTGTACACTTTTTTCTACCACATCTTTTCCTTCCCTTCGCCTCTCTATTAATGTACTTGGACACAGAGCTCTGTGAACAGCCAGCCTCTTTTGCAATGACCTTTTGTGTCTTGCCCTCCTTGTGCAAGGTGTCAGTGGTTGTCTTTTGGACAACTGTCAAGTCAGCAGTCTTCCCCATGATTGTGTAGCCTACAGAACTAGACTGAGAGACCATTTAAAGGCCTTTGCAGGTGTTTTGAGTTAATTAGCTGATTAGAGTGTGGCACCAGGTGTCTTCAATATTGAACCTTTTCACAATATTCTAATTCTCTGAGATACTGAATTTGGGATTTTCCTTAGTTGTCAGTTATAATCATCAAAATTAAAAGAAATAAACATTTGAAATATATCAGTCTGTGTGTAATGAATGAATGTAATATACAAGTTTCACTTTTTGAATGGAATTACTTAAATAAATCAACTTTTTGATGATATTCTAATTATATGACCAGCACCTGTATATATAATATTATATAGCTTGACAGCCCTTAATCACTGTCTAATTTAACTATATGGAAAACAGCAGCATGAACTTTATTCAGAACAACTCTTTTTGTGTTCCACAAGAGAAAGAAAATACAGGTTTGGAATGACATAAGGGTGAGAAAATGATGACAGTCATTTTACTTTTGGGTGAACCATCCCTTTAAGGTTTTAGCCACTCTCTGTATGACCAACTGGCTGATGTGTTTGAATTTGCTAAGAGCATCAGGATGTATGAAACTGGCAAACAATACCAGAATGCACAGTATTGTAGAAAGATGGAAATGGATTATGGCTCTTCACAATGAATATTCACTGCTGAATTCACACTTGTGAACAGACACACACTCCCTCACCTGTGTGAACTCAGGCAGCTGGTTTGGCACTACAGGAATAGAACTTGAGACATTGTAGAGAAGCAATTTTAACACTTTCCAATGCTTTTAAGAAGATGACACCTGCTGAAGAACTTTGCAGCTGGACGCTCTTAAGCAAGAGATTGAAACAAAGGTGAAAAAAAAATCTAAATGAAAGGCAGCTTCCCAACACCTCTATTCTAAGTCTCTTTTCAAAGTGCGTAACTGCTTTTTTATATTCCTCCATCTTTTATAAGAATGAAAAATGTGTGTATACTGCACTTATCTCTTTGAGATTCTAGGGAGTCATTTCTCTCTATCAGCTCTGGGAACTTTTTCCCCTTGTTTTTAGCTCTTTGTGTTTTTTCTTATATTGATTTTCACAATATTTGTATGAAGTCTTTTTTTTTTTTTTTTTTCTGACTTTAAAATTAAAGCCTTTTGAATATTATGTAGAGAATATTATGTTTATAGTCTTTTTATAGTTTAGTTTGTCATTTTATGTTTATAGTATGTTTATAGTTTAGTTTGTCATAGTCTTTTGACTAAAATGCTATTTAGTTTTAGTTATATTTTAGTCATTGGAAATTGTTTTAGTTTTAGTCTAGTTTTAGTTGACTAAATATCATAAGATTTGACTAAAATCTAATTTAGTTAAATTGTAATGCATTAAGCATTTCTAACAATACACAGATCCTATACACTGATATAGGTACTTCTGATATTCCCCAAACTGTTTATGTTCACCCAACTGTACTTTGCTCTGCCAAAGTGGATGGTTTTTGACCGTTCAAGTCCAAAAAGACACGAAAGAGCAAAATTCAGTACTTTTCAGGGATTGACACACTTATCACTGAGGTACTATTATAGTTTTCGTTTAAAATTTTTATTAGATTTGATTTTTAGTTTTTTTGCTTTCATTGTAATTTTAAAAGTTTTAGTAATTTTTTGTGTGTTCATGTCTTTTAGTTTTTGCTTTTAAATGTCTATAAGTTTTTATTTCTGTTTGTTATTTTAATACCTCAGGTTAAGCTAAAGCTTAGAAACTAGATGAAATACATTTTTTTTTAATATATTTATTTTTATTTCAGTTAACGTTTACTTCAAGTAATGAAGATTTCTTTGGTTTTAGGTTTAGTTAAGTATAATAACCCTTATACTTGTAAAATATATTGAATAATGTGTCAAATAATGTTCTTAGTCGTTCCTTCCTGTGACAGAATATACAGTAGTTTACTATGAATTAAATAGAAATTAAATTAAATACAGTTTATTGTGTAAACAAAATAACAATAATGACCAGGAAAAAATAATAATTATAAACCATCCCGAAATACACCGTGACTCTTATTCTGAAATGTCTGCAGTCTGCACTGTTGCAGGCTGCTCATGAGGGTGATAAAATATGCATTCTTACAACCGTCTAAAATGTACTACCATATAAACATTGTGTAGTAAACATTGTCATAATTCATTAACATTAGCTTATAAGCAATCGCTTAGCATAAATGTGCGCTATTCATTAATTGCGAAGCAGTCTGAAGTGCTGTTGCCGCGTTTCCCGCCGTTAGATCAACAGATTCAGCACGTTACACTTCAAATGTGCGCATCTTCCACACTGGACAGCAGTCCTGACTGGAAATCTTCCCAAATCGTTTTCGTTTATCATTTTTTTTTGGTGACGAAAATTGTTCTCCCACGGTAGAAATCACATTCCGGGGGGAGAAATGGGAATGTGGGGTCAGCTCGATGCGACCGCAAAGGGCACTTTCACTTTTTGCATGCACGCCACTGTTTGTCAACGAAATTAACACTGGTATATAGTAGAAAATTTTGTATCAAGGCACAAAAACTCTTGAGCTCATAACATCGGTATGTGTGTGTGTGTGTGTGTATATTATTTATATATATATATATATATATGCTACCAGTCAAAAGTTTGGACACGGTAAGATTTTACGGTAAGGCTGCATTTATTTAATTAAAAATACAGTAAAAACAGTAATATTGTGAAATATTACAATTTAAAATAACTGTTTTCTCTTTGAATATATTTTTAAAGTAATTTATCCCTGTGATGGCAAAGCTGAATTTTCAGCATCATTACTCCAGTCTTCAGTGTCACATGATCCTTCAGAAATCATTCTAATATGCTGATTTGCTGCTCAAGAAACATTTATGAATATTATCAGTGTTGAAAACAGGTGTGTACTTTTTCAGGATTCCTTGATGAATAGAAAGTTCAAAAGAACAGCATTTATCTGAAATACAAAGCTTTTGTAATATTATACACTACCGTTCAAAAGTTTGGGGTCAGTAAGAATTTTTATTTTAATTTTTTTTAAAGAAATTAATACTTTTTTTTCAGCAAGGATGCATTAAATCGATCAAAAGTGACAGTAAAGACATTTATAATGTTACAAAAGATTATATTTCAAATAAATGCTGTTCTTTTGAACTTTCTATTCATCAAAGAATCCTGAAAAAAAAAAAAAAAAAAAATATTGTACACAAATATTTTGTACAATTGTAAACTTCTTTTAAAAACATTAAAAATCTTAACGTGTCCAAACTTTTGACTGGTAGTGTATGATATATATATATATATATATATATATATATATATATATATATATATATATATATATATATATATATAATGGAAGGAAATTTTGTTTTACCTGAGACTTGGTGCCAGTGTAATTAGCATGACAGCATAAACTATATTCATGTCTGAAATGCTCTAAATGTTTGTTATTGTGCTGGTTTTAATTCTCTTTTATTCAGGCAGTGAACTGCAGACAAAGAGCCGAGGTCCTTTAGGACACCAGAGTGCTTTAAAGGCACTTAAATGTATTGTTTACCAAGCAAATGCTTAATTACCAGGTTGAATTAATTAATTACACTTCTTCTAAAGACAACAATACCCCATCCCCTGAGTGAACCTGGTGTGTGTATGTGTGTGGACTGTGGAGTGAAGGGGGCTAGAGGTGACCCTCTCCTTCTTCCCTCTAAAAATAAACTAAAGGGAAAGAATTGCAGAGAGGGAGAGGACGCGAGTGGGGTGGGTCCAGGGGGAGAAGACAGGTTAACATCACATTAAGTGGAAAGGGCAGAGCAGTTTCTCTCTGCTTAAAGTGGAAATTGTGTGCATATCACAGAACACCCCACACACTGAAAAGCTCATTAGCATGAGGCCAAGAAAGACGGAGATCAGTCCGATACTTGCTGGAGTTCTCCAGGGGTGAGCCCACTCTAGACCAAGAGACCCTTGCACACACTCCCTCACTTCAGGAAGAAATCGATGGAACTGTGAATGTTTGCACACTTGAATTTAACAGACATTTAATCAATTCAACTTTTAAGGTGAAGGATGTTGATTCTTCTATCTCAGTTTAACATGCAAAGTCAATTTTAAGTAAGCCATTGGTAGACTGACTTCTGGAAGAGTGCAAACACTGACTATGTCGCGCTTTTAAAACATTGTCCTCTTTGTTTGAGTGGCCTGAAGTGTCAACTTTTGAATCATCCAGTGAGGTTAGTTTGGGCCATATCAGTACATACAGAAGTTGGTTTATTAACAGTGATCAATTTCTCTAAACGTGTTGGTAAGGCAATTAATCAATTATTGAAAAAAAAAAAAAAAAAGAAGCAGCACAACTGTTTTCAACATTGATAAAAAATAATAGGAACTGTTTCTTGAGCACCAAATCAGCATATGATTTTCTGAAGGACCATGTAACACTGAAGACTGGAGTAAAAACCTGAAAATTCAGTTTGGCCATCACATCACATTACATTAAAGTCCCCCTGAAATCAAAATTTAAATTTTTTTAGCTTTCAGTATGAATATGTTAGCCTTAAGGTTAAGAATAAGCTGGTGTGTTCCAAAACAATGACAACATTTGCATTTAGGAGATATAACCATTCAAAACTTAGTCCCTCACTTCCGCTAAAATGGATCAGATTTTCATGACATCACCATGCACTTCAGCTTCTCATCAAATCTTCTGTCCAATCAAATGCTCTCTAGAATCTGAAGTCCCGCCCCCTCCTACACTGTCAACAGATGTTGAAACTGCAGCTGAAATCGGTCATTTGTTCACACATTTACTAGTTTCTATATGGTGAATGGCACATAGTGCACTATGTAGGAGATGGGGAACAATTTGGATAGTATAAATAGGCTTTCCATTGACGCAAATTAAGTCCGTTTTTGCGTTAGTGTCACGTGAAACGCAGCAGCGCTCTGGTCCAGAGACGCAACAGCACAGAGCGGATCATACACTTGAGTCGGTGCAGACCACAAAACGTATCGGACCCATTTGAATTCTGTTAAATTCTGTTGAATGCTGTATTTTAAAGTGATATCGAGGAGATTAGGAGGAGAAACAGTTAGAGATTAGAAGGAAACTAAAGCTTTACTGAGCTCAATGGCTCTGGCTGAGCTGTGATATAAACAAAACGCTACTGACTATTTAAAAAAAAAAAAAAAGGGGCAGAGCTGTTCGATATGTCCCGCCCTGTCTTCCTGTTTCAGTTGAAATTACGTCAACAAATTGAATAATGCGCGTTCCAAGACACTTCAGTGGGCCTTTAATTTACATTTCAAAGTAAAAGTTAATTTAAATTGTAATAATATTACAAAATATTACCTTTTTACTGTTTTTGAAGTCTATCATTTTATTCTTGATGAGCATATAATATTCCTTTGTTTTTTTTGTTTTTTTAATCTTATCGACTCAAAACTGCTAACCTTTTGAAATAGATTTTACAATTTGACAAATTTAAAAAAAATGGTAAAAACAGCTTATTTGCTAAATGTGACTAGTACTACATTAGTTCTAGTGACTAGAATAACAGCAGAGGAAATATTCACTTGCCTAGACACCATAAATCATGTGGAAGAATTCACTCTAATGCCATTTTCTATTTTTTTTTTTTCTTTCCTTTATATTTCTCAAGAGCAATACATATATGTCTTATTGTCCTTTATAGAGGAGGAGAACAAAGAACTTGCCAATTTCTCAAGAGAGACATAAGCATACCCCCGGCGCTGTATGGGAAATGATCACCTTGTCCCAGATTTATTTTTTACTTTACTCTAACCTTCTCGTCCTTATGTCACCTTCTCTGCTTTAGTGTTATCTAACACTTGTCATAAACCTTGTCTCCTGTTTCCCTATTCTTTCTGAATCCTGATTGGCTGCAACTGTCCGGTATAATGTTTGCAGATTTGTCTCATTGAGTTTTGAATGTCTGCAATTAATCTCCCACAAAGCACCAGCAAGACAATAATAGGCCATTTGAATGCCATCGGCCAGCGAAGTCTATGAAAGAGAGAGAGACTCTAGAAATGCATGTACATTTGCTCTATACGTGTCTGACTCATAGTCCAACCAGGGGAACGATAAAATGCTTAATGTTTTCATGAGGGCGCAAGTGAATGGCTTTGCTTTTATACACTCTATTAATGTGTAATTATAATTCGGATGAAAAGAGGGCTATTATCATTGTGCTGATGAGGCACAGCTCGTTCTCTCTTACCCACTATTGAAAAGCTCTTATTACGATGTTCAGTGTCACTGTGACTGCCTGAGCCTCAGTGGTGAATGCACAAAGATGTCTGGGCACCTTTTGTTCAGCTGGAAAATTCCCATAACTGTCTGGCCCTTTTATCCTTGTCGAATGGCATCACTGTGTTTTATTGGTGGAGTAATGATGAAATTGATCTGTTCTTTGATTGGTTGAGTTGAACTGTCAGTAAAGGTGTTAATGAGATCACAATTACTTGAGGAAAAAAAGCCAAAGAATGTTTAACTGAATGTTCACACTCTTTTCCGTATGTGGCTTTTCTTTTCCAATATTCTATGTGTGTGTGTGTGTGTGTGTGTGTCAGCTTTGCCATCACAGGAATAAACCACATATTAAAATTATTTTAAATTGTAATATTTTACTGTATTTGTGATCCAATAAATGCAGCCTTGGTGAGCATAATAGACACTGGGCCCTATTTTAAAGATCTAAGTGCATGGTCTAAAGCGCACTGCGCAAGTGCACTCAGGGCTTGTCCGTATACACTTCTGGTAGTTTAACGACGGGAAAAATGTTCTGCGTGCCCGGGGCATGGTCTAAAAGTGTTGTCCTTATTCTCTTAATGAGTAATAGGTGTGTTTTGGGCGTAATGTGCAATAAACCAATCAGAGTCTCATCTCCCATTGCCTTTAAAAGCCAGTTGTGCTCGCACCATGGCAGATTGGCTATTTACATGGCGGAATTTGTAAACGGAAAAACTGAGTTAAAGTGCATGAGCAGACCATCTACAGGACAAGCCAGATTCTCCCAAAGCATTTTATCTTTATGCACACAATACTAATCTTGTACATTGTAATCCTTTTATTTTTAATATTTGGCATGTTTTTGTGCTGCTGCGCATCCCCTGTGTGTGTAATTAATAAGTAGGGGTGCAACGGTTCAGATTACTCATGGTTTGGTTTGTATCACGGTTTTAGGCTCACGGTTTCGGTACGGTTCGGTATGTGCTATGTTCAGGGAAAAAAAGTACTACTGACAAATTAAAATAAAGCAAATAAGAACAAATAATCAAACAGCACAAATACAGTAAATCAAAGAGACAAACCTGAAAAGTTTTATTTTTCATGTATCCAGTTTTCAGCTACAAAAATTGAATAAAGTAGCTAATAAAATGTAAAACAACATTGCATGTAATCTTCACTGTATAAATTAAATAAAGATCAATCATTATTAATTATTAAGTAACTATTCAGTCATGAGCAATGAGTGATTTCCTTGTCTTTGTTGTTTGATTAACATAACTTTCATACAGCAGGAATGCAAGGGCTGCTGTCTCTTTAAGACATAATACACGGATCAGTACACTGATACTGAACACATGCGTTCTTTCTTGAGTGTATAAGTTCACTTGAGACATAACCGACTATGCTTGCTTGGATACTTGCCAAGACGGGCATGTTGACATAATTTTGTGTGAATTTGTCCGTTCAAGCATAAGACTTGAAAGAGACCTCAATATTTGAGCACTGTACATGCGCTTCTGTGTGTGCGTTTCGGATGAGTGCACAAATCTTCTCACAGTGCGTGCGTAAGTTCGCTTCTCATACGGCACGCGCATTGAACAAAGTTTAGGGGAAGCGAGAATGCATATCCATCGACAAAAACATACATTAGCCTAACTCTGTCTGTTTTATTTATTTTCTACAAACCATATTATAGATGCTTATGCGTCGTCAGATATGAGATAAACCGCGGTGAAAGTGCATGCCGAACCGAGTGTGCAGAACGGTATGGTTCGATATATATATATATATATATTTTTTTAATACAGAGAACTGTTTCACCCCTAGTAATAAGCAGAGTGTACGCACGTTGTGCACCCGCATATAGGCGCATATTACTAACGCACCCTTTAATTAACAACAAAAAAAAAAAAACATTGCGTAGTTTACTTTAGACCAGGTTTCAGTTTGTCAATGGCGCAGTCTATTTCAGTTGCCTCAATGGCAACGCGCCAACAATGTGCCTGAACACACCTCGTTTTCAGACTAGCACACCTATGGGTGCAGAAATGGGCGCAGATGCATTTGCTATTTAAACAACGTGGGTGCAGGACGTGAAAATAATAACTGCGTCGGGCTGAAACTAGCAAAAAATGCATTGCGCCGGGTGTATGATAGTGCCCATTAAGTGCATTAAAATCATTGTGAGTTTGAGGTTTTTTTTTTTTTTTTTTTTTTATTGCAAGAAAGCCCTGGCAAATATCTCATTAATATTCAATATATATTGCCTAGCCCTAGTTCTGTCATTTCCTGTCTGAGAATAAAGCTTATCTCTGAAGTGCATATACTGGCAAAATGATAAACATCTGTCTAAACCTTAATCTTAATGTTTTTGAGTTTTTCACTGAGTGGAAATATCCTGTTCTATCAAAGATCTGCCTTTGATATCAGTTCAAGCACATTTACTCTTCTTGTCAAGTTAAAGGTCATTTTGAGAGATTCTATGAATATTATTATGTATCTGTGGAATTACCTGACATTTTTGATACAGTACATGCTACAGTTACATTTTTAGCGCATTTGTTAACATTGTCTATGGAGGCTCACATTTTTAAAATTTGAAAAATTATAAATATACTATTTGGAAATAATTGTTGTCCTCTCCAGATATGTATTTTGACACATACTTAAGAATATATACAGTGGATACAGGATCGTATGACTTCATTGAGATAACCATTGAAAGTGAGTGATGGTTTTGGTTCTCTTAACCACATCATTACGGGAGATGAGTGCATGAAAAGTGCTCAAACATGCGTCTTTGCTGACACTGAGCTTCTTAAGAATGTCAGTTCCAGTGAGAGCCTGTTAATCTATTATACAAGTGTGTGCGTATGTGAGTGTTAGCTGGATAGAGAGAGAAAGATGTTTTTACCACCGACATATATCTTGGAAGGTTCTAGAAGGCTTATAAATATCTCTCTTGCTTACTAATGCAGTCCCCAATAGCAGAATGTGTGGAAGGTGACAGTCTTTGTGCATGCGTGTGTGTGTTAAAGAGAAATACATGTGTGAAAGTGCTACTTTGCACCTCTGGATGGAAGGTAATGTAGTCCGACTCAGACCCAAAATAAATAAGTAAACAAGGGAGGCAAAAGATGACAATGACACATTCCCACTTTGAAAAAAAAGTGGGAAGATTTCAAAGGGAAGTGTGTGGCAGTGAATGTTATGCGTCAAAGTGGAAGACTGGTGTCAAGATTTTGCTGAGGAAACTTTTCAGAGCCATAAACACAGCGCTGCTGGCAAAACATTCTGGTGAGGAAAATGAAATGTAAAGATCTCTAAAAGGAAGAGAATAAAACAGATGGGTCCTGAATAATAATTTGAAGGTCAGGGCATTGATTGTTTTGTGTAGACATTTAGACATGTTGTTTTTCAGCTTATCTGCCTGTCTTTGAACAAAGTCTTGGAAGTTTTGCCGAATTTAATTTAATTGTGGACAGTGGAAACATTGGAAATTAGTTTACCTAAGGTTAAAATAAACTGTGAGTGTGAACTCATATAATAAAAATGCAATAGCTAGCTAGCTAGCAATAGCACGTTAGCATCCGAAATGTTACTTTTTGCCTTACAATATGTAGTGCTGTAAAGACACTATAGTTACTGCGCTGGTATTTTTTGCAGCATATAACCAAACATTAATCATGGATATTAGCAGTATTTCGGATATAATGAAATACTGCTAATACTGTAAATAAATTAATAATTGTCTTCAGTAAGGATGCATTAAAGGTGCAGTATGTAATAATTCTGTCCGCTAGAGGTCGATAGAGGCCTATTCAAAACAAAGGCGTAGCTTGATGACGGCAAGTTTTGAGAGCAAAATCTTGGGACATGTGGTCTCCACCTCAACGGACGGTGCAAAAGAATAGGAATAGGACTCGGGAAGAAATCATGTTCATGGATGCGATTATTAATGTTACTGTAGTATGAAGCAGAGCAGGACCAAGTGTTGTGGGAACTGAACGAGGTCGCTGGAGCGATTGCGCAACACACGCCTGACAAGCAGCGGAACTTTAATTATGACACAGTCGCCGGCGCCACTTCCGCTTTTCCGTTCATGAGTATGAGGTAACACAGCTCTGTTTCTGTATGTTCGCTCGACGACTGCTGCGAGACACTTGTTTGAGACACACTGCAGTAAGAGATCGATTTTAGAATATCATATTAAATGCTGGATGGCTTGTGTTGATAAATGACATGCAATTCATTTTAAAACGTATTATAAGATGGAGAAAATTCTGTATTACTGTTACTAAAGATAAAGCTGAATCTGATTATGCTATGTTAGCTACTTGACAAAATAGTGTTTTTCTCTGAGGCATGGTAAAGCATGGTACTCGCAAAAAATCAAGAAGGTGTTGAGCTATATAACAACAATTAGTTTTCTGTCTATCAATATATCGAAACAGTTGTTCCCTTGTCTATTAAAACGTGTAATATATTAAAGTGTCTTTGGTGTTTCCATGGTTTCTACAAAATAAAACCGGAATGCAGGTTGAACAGGCAATTGACAGGCGACTCCTTACACGTCCCGGAGCCTTGGTTAAAACTGCAATTTTCTCACAATTTACAAATAGTTGGAAACATTTGGGATATTGTAAGTACTCAAAAAAAACAAAATATATAACAGTGGCCTAGTGGTTTTTGGATATTTTACTGCAAAAATATTACATATTGCACCTTTAAATCAATCAAAAGTGACAGTAAAAACATTTATAATGTTACAAAATATTTGTTTTATATAAATGCTTTTATTCCCTGTTAAGAATCCTGAAAAAAGTATCACTGTTTCTACAAAAAACATTAAGCTTCACATCTGTGTGTATCATTTATAATAAAAGCACCAAATTGACATATTAGAAATATTTCTGAAGCATAATGTGAGATTGAAGACAGGAATAATGATTTATTTATTAAAAAATAGTAATAGTAAAAAAGTTATTTCAAATTGTAATGTTTCACAGTATTACTGTTTTTACTGCATTTTTAAAATAAATGCAGCCTTGGTGAGCATAAGAGACTTCATTGTAACAACTAGCAAATGTTCCTTTCTGTTAAAGGGTTAGTTCACCCAAAAATGAAAATTCTGTCATTAATTACTCACCCTCATTTCGTTCCACAACCGTAAGACCTTCGTTAATCTTCGGAACACAAATTAAGATCTTTTTGATGAAGTCTGAGAGGTTTTTGTCTCTCCATAGAGACCATAGCAACTACCGCTCCAAAGTCCAGAAAGGTAGGAAAAAGACATCATTAAAGTGCTCCATGTGACTCCAGTGGCTTAAACTCAATTTTATGAAGCGACATGAGTGCTTTGTTTGTGCAAAAAAATATTTACTACTTTACATACAAAAATATTGATCTGCAATGCTCGTTCATGAGTTCACTTGAGAGCTTGCATTGTTGCGTGAACACGCTTTGGATAATATTATTTTGTAAATAAAGTGGTAAATTATTATGTCTCTTCATAAAATTGAGCCACTGGAGTCACAGGGAGTACTTTAATTAGGGCTGCACGATTATGATAAAAATCATAATTGTCGATTATTCCCTTGAAATTGTAATTGCGATTTATTAATTACGATTATCACTGTTTACATTATGTAAATTATTACATGATGTATTGAATAGCTTTATACCATTGTTTGAAGCAAATGCATGCCATATTTTTGTATAAAAAAACAAAAAATAAACAAGCTGAAAACACACTTTTTTTTGTTTTTCTATATCATTAAACCTCAAATGTCAAATATACGTTGGTTTGGTTTGTTCTTTAATTAATAATAATAATAATAATAATAATAATAATAATAAAAGTCAACATATCATGGTATAATAATAGGGGATTAGGTATATATATTATTATTAGGTAGAACTGTTATACAAGGAAAGTAGACCGTATATGAAAAAGTATTAGCTTTTGCCGTGTAGTTGATGCCCAGTGTCACTAGCTTAGCAGAAATACATAATCCTGTTTCGCTTGGTCTGCTCAAAGTCGTGGTGGGTTTTCTCCTTAGCATAAGGTTGAGAGGTCCTATCACTTTCATGTTTGTAGAGTTAGTTTGTGGAGTAAATATATAGGCTGTGTACACAGCATTTTAAAAATGGCAGGTGCTGGTGTTTCGCGTGTGTTCGACATGTGAGCGTAGACCTACGTCACTGGTAGCTCCTTTTTTGCTAGGTTAGACCTTTTACATTCTGAAGTAGTCGGGATTCGCCTCTCGCAACGTAACATGCTCATAACACACCTCTTAAACACGCAAAATAATGTAAGTGGATAATTTTCCTTTTAATCGCTCCTTTGAACGATTATGAAATCGTGGCATCCGTAATCGCGATTAAAAATTTGATTAATTGTGCATGTCTTTTTCCTACCTTTCTGGACCTTGGAGCGGTAGTTGCATTGGATCTCTGTGGAGAGACAGAAACCTCTCAGACTTCATCAAAAAAATCTTAATTTGTGTTCCGAAGATGAACAAAGGTCTTACGGATGTAGAACGACATGAGGGTGAGTAATAAATGACAGAATTTTCAATTTTGCATGAACTAACCCTTTAATAATCATGCACCTGCAAATGTAAGCATTGCATTTTATTGTTATGCTAATGATAGAGTTATCAAGTTATTTCCTTATAGATCAGTCATTTATTTATTTATTTACTCAATGAAATTAAGTTTCAGCTTTCAGGAATTGTTGCATTAGCTCACTGAAGTAACTTAAGCAAGTGCCAACAAAATTTTCAATATTTAAGTCAATGTTCCACATTGTTTAAGACTTTGTGATGTCTGTTGGATGCATAGGTAAATTCTTAGTTTTTGAAATGGATGTCTCTAACCGTGTGTGCGTGAGTGTGACTCCATCAGTGTTTCTGTTCCTGAGATGAACTATTGGCTTGGGTCCACAGCTCTTCATACACACTTCAGAGACCGATGCCCTGCTCTCAGCTCTCTGTTGCCCAGGAAACAACCTTCTCAGTGCCATAGGCAAGGGTGGGCTGCCATTGTGGAGCTCTCGAGTAGAGCACTTCAGCTCACAGGACTCTGATTCCCTCTCACGCTTTCTGTAGAATCCCTACCTCTGCTGTTCATTATCTTTTGCCATTGTCTGTGTGTGTGTGTGTGTGTGTGTGTGTGTGTGTGAACACTTGAATGTCTGTGTTAGGTTATACACCATATCCACATAAATATCTACCCTTGAACATCCTTCTAATTATTGTAATGGTATCATTTTAATGGCATCACAGTTTTATCGCAGCACTGTTTTCTACAATGATATTCATCAGAAAGAAAGGTTTAATCCCATTTTGTGTTCATTTCTCAATGTCAAAAACAAAAAGATTACATAAACAAAGCTTTAAAGACTCTACTATGTAAGTTTTCTTTATGATAACTGTTACCTAGCAGTGTTTTAGGACTGATTCCAAGCAAGACAACATTAATCTGAAAGGTTTTTTCAGTCTCAGAAGGTCTTGCCCTTAAACCCAAAACCCCTCTGTTATCTGGAATTAATCTGAGAGAGAAGAGGACAGAATCATTATTAAATTCATTAGGTAATTAATTCAATTTCACTGAAGCTGCTCCACATTACTTAAATGAGTATTTTAATGTGAACCAGACTCTGAGTGAAACATCAGAGAGAGAGCATGCAGGCCGCAAAAACAAATAGTCACTAGAACTCGATGACACAGCGTTGCATTGTGAAAAGCTAATGGTCACTTCGCCGATAAGCAACAATACTGTAAGTGTTACTTTACTCTAAAACGCTGTAAAAATCAGTCGATAGACTTACTATTGCTGTTCATTTCATGCAGGTTTGACAGTTTTACAAAGTAAATAATGTGCAATCCTATTTCTTTTCTTGACACGCATCACTTCAATCTCCTGCTGCTAGCATTTTGGCACAGCTAATTTGATAATTGCTTGTTTTTTATTTATGGTCATGAATATTCGGTTACTTTGTTCCAAATAGTCTCAACTGACTGTCTGATGCTTACTGATCATAAAAAGCAAGCACTAGCAGAACATTGAAAGATCCAATCTAACTGAATAGCTTTACAATTTTGATTTTACTATATATATATATATATATATATATATATATATATATTATTATTATTATTATTATTTTTTTTTACCAATAGTCAAAAATCTGGTTTTGCAACTAAAACGTTCTTTAAAACTATAACGTTCAAAAGTTTGAGCTTGGTAAGATTTAAAAAAATCTCTTATGCTCACCAACTGTGCATTTATTTGATCCAAATACAGTAAAAACAGTAATATTTTGAAATATTACAATTTAAAATAATAATTTTCTATTGTAATATATTTTAAAATGTAATTTATTCCTAATTACTCAGTTTTCAGTGTCAACACATCTTACTGATTTTGAACAGTAGTGTGTAGTCTTTTCTTTTCTTCTGTTTCATGTACAGTGGTCTTGTGGAGGATGATTTCAGTGTGTCAGAGCAGCAGTGCTCACCTATCATAAAATAAATAATTTGTACGCCATCAGAGTAAAGTGAGTACAACACTAGGACAGACCGACTGACACACAGGGGTCACTGGCATATTCAAACCTTTTACACCAAACAGCATCTGTTTTCAATATCTGATCCATCAGCAATGCATCATATTAGCAATGCAAAGTCCATCTGTGCTACTGACTAAACAGTATTTATCGATTAATCTTTTGTTTGTTGGTCTGTTTTAATCCTGCACACCATACAACTGCACTCGTCTTATGCATTCATGGCTGCACAGTGCAGTATTTTCACAATGGTTGATGTTGATTATGTGTGTCGCCGCCATTCAGAGAGTATGTAATCAGATAGGATAGATTTAATCACGTGCTGTCACGCCATCTTATGCAGTCCTGAACTCAGACATGAGTCAAAGTGACAATTGAACATGTTTGCAGACTTAAATATGACCTTTAAACAGAGTTGTCCAAAGATATTTCGCACAAGGTTGTTTTCTCAATTTAATTTATTCAGTGCATGGCTTAATTGGGCTTTATGGTCTATTCACACCGAACAAAAACAGACCAATCACATTTCTAGAAAAGTCATTCTTTTTGAATTCATTTTTGGTGTGAATGGCTCTTAACAGTGAATATTTAGCTTTTTAACAGTACAACTGGTCGTATTTCAATATACACAAAGGTCAAGTCTCAGAAAGATCTGTTTTGTGAAATCTGCTAAATGTCAGGCTGGAGTAGAGTTTCTCATCTCTCTCTTCTCTTCTGGTGCCCTCGAAATGTGCTTTCTCTCTCTTTTTCTCAGTGGAGATTAATGGTACCCATCTGCTGTAACATGTGGGGTTTGTCTAGATGATGCTACTGTGACATGATACATAATGGAGCCATTGTTTCAGTAAAATGGCTCAATCAGCTGGGATTTGTTTAATACTGCGTCTGATAAGACATCGAGATGTCGCAGACAAGCTCTTCTTTTCTGTCAATAGTTTGAAATGAAAGATAACTGTCATATTTGTCAGTGGTAGAAAGGATCCATTATTTGAGAGACTACTAAAATGTGGCATTTAAATTCATTGGATTGGAACATCATAACAGATCTTATAATTACGTAAATAAACATACAGTATTTTAAATATCATATACACACACAAACATCTATACTAAGGATAAAATAGCATGCTAATTTTGAAAGAAGTCTCTTATGCTCACCAAGGATGCATTTATTTGAGCAAAAAAACTGTAAAATAATATTACAATTTAAAATGACTGTTTTCCTTTGTAATATGTTTTACAATGTAATTTATTCCTGTGATGGCAAAGCTGAATTTTCAGAATCATTACTGCAGTCTTTGTCACATGATCCTTCAGAAATCATTCTAATATGCTGATTTGCTGCTCAAGAAACATTTATTATTATGTTGAAACTAGTTGTGCTGCTTGATTTTTTTTTTTTTTTTTTGGAAACAATAATACACTTTTTAAAGATTCTTTCATGAGTAGTAAGTTCAAAATAACAATTTATTTTAAAAGAATTATATATATATATAAAAAGATAGACCCCAAACATAAAATTACCGCTTAAGCTCTTTACTTTGATCTTCCAGTTTATTTAAAGGATTAGTTCACTTTCAAATAAAATTTTCCTGATATTTTACTCACCCCCATGTCATCCAAGATGTTCATGTCTGTCTTTCTTCAGTCGAAAAGAAATTAAGGTTTTTGATGAAAACATTCCAGGATTATTCTCCTTATAATGGACTTCAATGGCCACCAAACAGTTGAAGGTCAAAATTATAGTTTCAGTGCAGCTTAAAAGGGCTTTAAACGATACCAGACGAGGAATAAGGGTCTTATCTAGCGAAACGATCGGTCATTTTCGAAAAAAATGTAAATATATATGCTTTATGTAAACAAATTATCGCCTTCCAAGTGCTTCCGCCAAAACCGCACTTTCGTATTCTTAAAAAAAGCTTATGCTGAATGTCCTATGCCTGGCACGGAACTGGCACTGCGTTCGTTTCGTAAGCTTTCGTTAACATTCAGCGCAAGCTTTTATTAAGAATACGAAAGTGCGGTTTTGGCGGAAGCACTTGGAAGGCGATAATTTGTTTACATAAAGCATATATATTTACATTTTTTTTCGAAAATGACCGATCGTTTCACTAGATAAAACCCTTATTCCTCGTCTGGTATCGTTTAAAGCCTTTTGAAGCTGCACTGAAACTGTAATTTTGACCTTCAACCGTTTGGAGGCCATTGAAGTCTATAGAATAATCCTGGAATGTTTTCATCAAAAACCTTCATTTCTTTTTGACTGAAGAAAGAAGGACATGGACATCTTGGATGACATGGGGGTGAGTAAATTATCAGGAAAATTTCATTTGAAAGTGAACTATCCCTTTAATGGCTTTTCATTAAATGATGTGTGATTGTGGTATCATTTGTAGTTATTGTTATAGCTTGGCCTTTTGAACATAAAACCTAAGAATTCTGCTTTCATGTTCTTTAAACACATGCTAACACAGCTTCAATTCTTTATTGACACTTTCCACCTCTGTAATTTATTTGCACAATGTTATTATCTTTCAAGTATGCCAGCTCTCCGTTGGATATCATATCTATCACATAATATTCACCATAGAGCCATAGAGCTGTTGTGTTAATGCGAGCCATCTGCTAGGCTTTCTTTTCTTCTTAGTTCAAGCTATCTTGTCACCATGCTGTGACAGTTATGCAAAAAGCACTAACACAAAGTGAGAGCAAAGTTTAATGTGGTTAATGAAGGCGCCACATTCATTTCACCCACGTTCGCTTACACTTCACAGTCTCACGTGTTCTTTGCGTCCTTTTTACCAACAACACAATACAAGTCTTTGATTTTAAGGGTCATATCATTTAATTTATTTTTGCCTTGAGGTCCACTTGTCAAGGTTTCTTGCCAGCGAAAACAGTCATCATTTAGTTTTTTGCCATTTTCCTCTCTTTCTCTCAACTTTAGACTTTGCTATTGTACCTTAAGGATTTTGTTGCAGACGTAGTCTTTTGATTGGCTTATCCCTTTGCATAATGTTACAGGTCTCATGTTTGCCAATAGTTTTCACTGCTCTCTTTGTCTGCATTATATTGTATTGTTACAGGTTCACAAATAGCCAACAGATATGACACTGAGGCATAGCAGCATTTATATGAAGCATTTGAGCCCTGACTGTGTAGATCTCATCCTGGCGCATTTATCACAGCGCTGGACTGTATAGATTATGGAGGAATGGAACAAAAGAGATTATATATGGTACAGAAACGACTCAGCTTGACAGGAACAAATCCGTTTAAGAGTGATGGAGGAGGAGGATTGGGGAATGAGAAAAACAGAAAACGCTGAGAAGGGAGGAGTTATAAAAACACAGATGAGAGGAATGTAATTGAATAAAAGAAGGAATGCGAGGGAGCAGTCAGAGATCCTGATCTTATTAGGATTAAGAATCAGGCCTTTGTTTGCATGATCGCATAATGTAAGCAAACACAGATATAATGTAAAACAAAGCAAAACATTTCAAGTAGAGAATATTGATGAATGAAATTCTGACTTTAGCCATATTGGTATTATCTTTAAAAATATAGAAGTGTATTTTTGAGGTCTCCCTCCATGTGTGCTGTCTAATGAATATCTGCAAATATAGACTGAACATAGCCAGAACCAAAATGCCTTTTTCTGCACTAATTTTGTTGGAAATCGGCATATTAAAAGGATAGTTCACCCAAAAAATGAAAATGATCCCATGATTTACTCACCTTCAAGCTATCCTAGGTGTATATGACTATCTTCTTTCAGACGAACACAATCAGAGATATTTAAAAATATCCTTAGTCCTCCAAGGTTTATAATGGTTGTGAATGGCTGCCCAGATGTTGAAGACAAAAAAAAAAAAAAAAAATGCATCCATCCATAAAAAATTGAATCCATACAACTCCAGGGTGTTAATAAAGGCCTTCTGAACCGAATCGATGCATTTGTGTGAGACAAATATCCTTATTTAAAACTTTATAAAGTAAAATAACGAGCTTCCGGCGCAACAGCCTTATGCATTCGACGTATGTCCAAAAACCGTTAACTTCTGCAACATGTAGCAGACTGTCATACTGACATTCTAACATGTCAGTACACAATGACATGACATACTACACTATGTCCTACGCTATAACGCATAGTATGTCATGTCATTGTGTAGAACGTCATGTCATTGTGTACTATGTCGCGGAAGTTAATGCAAATTTATTTATTTATTTGAATTTATTTATTTAAATAAATTCTGTTCTTTTGAACTTTCTACTCATCAAAGAATCCTGAAAAAATGTATCACAGTTTCCACAAAAAAATAAAAATAAAAATAATAATAATCAGCACAACTGTTTTCAAACTTCATAACAATAAGACATGTTTCATGAGCACAAAATCAGCATATTAGAATGATTTTTGAAGACTGGAGTAATAGCTGCTGAAAATTCAGCTTTGCCATCTCAGGAATAATTTATTATACAACATTTTAAAATATATATTCAAATTGAAAATAGTTATTTTAAATTTAAATATTTCACAATATTACTGTGTATTTTTGATTAAATAAATACAGCCTTTGGTGAGCATAAGATACTTCCTTCAAAAACATTTACAAATATTACTGACCCCAATATTTTATTCATAAAGGTTTTTATGATTATTTTATTAACATAACTACAGCTATAACTCTAATATAATTTTATGTATTTAATTATTTATTGTTAAGGCAAATAAATGTGAAAACAATCAGTTAACATGATCACAGACACCTAATTTGAGGGATTTCTGGAAAAAGCCACATCAGTGTGAAAGTTACAGCAAATAATTTGGACGCATTTGCTTTTTACGGTTGAAGCATGTCTGTATGGGTGTAAATATGCATTTACATGTGTTTTTCATGTGCAATCAATAAAAACTACCCACTGTATCATTATATGCAAACCACATGGAAAGTCCCCAGTCACCAAGAGATCGCTGAATTTCCTCATTAACTGGGTCATTTAAAACATCCAAATACTTCAATGTCTCTCCTGTTAACTTTGAAAGACGTTTATGCATCTTTCTCTTTGGACATCCTCCCCTGCTGCTTCGCTGAAAGCAATGAAGGAGATGTTTGGCAAGATTTTCACAGAGTGGAAATGTTGCCTTACAGAGTTTTGGGTCCGTCTTCAATTTTTCCTGATGATTTGTATGGAAATTGTCAGTGACAGTGGTGTAATTATGGGATAAATGCTGTTCCACAGCCAGCTCGTAAATAGAAAAATCAGCGAGACAATTTTTCAAAGGGATGTAGCTCAGCTGATGGGGCTGCTGACAGCATGAGTCTGACCCCGCCGAGAATGGATGCTGTGTGTGTGTGTCGGAGTTGTTTTTGGCAGCTTCCTGTCACCGTCTTCACTGATGAACTCTTAGTGTCTTGATTCTGTCTCAGTTCATTTCTATCATGGACACAGAGTGTGTATAAATAGCTTCTACCACAAGTACAATACACAAAAAGTAAACAGGAAAAAAAAATGTATTACTCTATTTCAGAAGGAGGAAAGAGGATGAGTGAGCACAGACATGAACAAGTGACAGATCTGGGGACAGACAGACTCAGTCCCAGAGTAGAGAAAGAGATCTGACAATGATAATCAGGTCAGTGTGCCGGCTGGGACGCGTTCCACTCCATCCGTCCCCTGAGAACCAATCATTGGTTTGTTGCCTCTCTGTGGATACAGAAGAGAGAGAGAGACCAGCGACTTCTGTCTGCAGCAATCTGTTACTTTGGGTGGATTATTTCTAATGCTGACAAGCAGCTCCCCACAGTATTTGCTCCAAATGTGTTTAAACACTTTTATTTTGGTTTTGTTATTTTTATGGAATATCAGATTAAGTCTAATATAATTATGTAACTTTTAAAGCCAGTGATTCTCAAGGACAGATAGTCATCTCAATATAATTTATAGAAACTAAATGTAAATAATTAAAACAAAGATATTAATTACATTTGTATTTTGGAAATTTTAAATATTTTTGATATATAAATTATTAGGTTATTTTAATTAAAAAAATGTTACTTTTTGTCTAGATTTTTGTTTCTTTTTTTTTTTTTTCATAAATACATCACACTCTCAACAGAAGGTAAAGCATGATAGCTTTTCTTTAGAGAACTCACTTTGACTCAAAAGACAGTAGTCAGACAGCGAAAAACCATGACATGGTGTGGATGCTTTATCTCCAACTCTAGAGCGCTGTGAGAATGGGATGAGAAATGCTTCAGTACATGACTCAGAACAGCAAACAGGAAATCCCCTTCCAATCAGCAGCAATCTGATATATGTAATGATGCTGGTTTTAAACTGAGCTGTCAAAACTTTGGCTAGACAAGATGGAATGATATCACAAGGGAGAAAAAGAAACAGAGAACTGATCGAGGGGTTAATTGAGGTTGCTAAGTTTATAATCATTTAGGAACTCCACCAGCCCATCTTTGATCAGCCTGTATGAACATATGGAGCAGTCTAAGCAAACGTACAGTATATTAGAGCTAATCATTGTTCAACTATTTGACAATATGTACTTTGTAGATCACTTTGTTAGGGTAATTGCCATTTACATCTGGTATTTAGGGAGGGACGAAAGCGCACCACTGTAAAGGAAAGGAGGCACTAGTTTTATAAAACGAGACAAAATAAGAGGATCATTTTAAAATGGAATGCAGCACAATAATAGTTTTTGTCTTGTTTTCATAAACATTAGAATAAAAAATTGTCAGGGACTATTAAATTAACCCTGTAAGACCCCACTGTTGTAATATTACAACAGGCACTAGTATGACCCCATTACCTGATTAAAAAAAAAATGTCTGAAATAGGTTTTCTGCTATGCTAAATTTTTATTATTATTATTATTTATTTATTTATTTATTTTTTATCGGAAACATTTAAGAACTCTCTTTGTTTTACATTTTCAGGTTTGCTGGCATCGAGCTGGGGGATGTGTCTTTAAAGTGTGGATTTTGGAGAGAAGATGTGTGATTGAAGGATGGCCTAGTTCA